>JAJKFI010000012.1:2092689-2137900 GCA_029204185.1 Lerista edwardsae
ACACACACACACACACACACACACACACACACACACACACACACACAGAGCGAGAGCGAGAGCGAGAGCGAGCGCATTTTATAATGCTATCATTTGTATTATGTTCATCAATAAAGGAAGCAGAAAAATAAAATAAATATGTAGGGGCTGTTTTCAGTTGCCAGACACTTGCGTTGGTGTGAAATGTATAATGGTGCTCTTGCATTTACTCAGTCCATTAATGTTATTGGTATGCATAAAATGTATTGCATGTACTTAAATTCATGAGGTAGACGATTTCTGCTGCCAAACTTGTCTTGTCATTTTAAAATCACATAGGGGAGGGTCGTAACATAGTGAGGCCAAAGTATTAAAGCCCTCCAACGTTCCTCCAATTTTTATATATAACCACTTTAAAGATGTGCTAGGTGGGTGATTTAGCTGGTAAAGTGTCAGCGGATATAGCCGCATGCATGCAGAGGTGTTAAAAAGTTTTTTTTGCAGATTTCATGTTTATTGTTTTATTTTACTAAATGAGAAGTGCAGAAAGCAATGTTGTATTTTTATTTCATTATCACCTAAAAAGCCCACCTTTGCTCACCACCACCACCACCACCATCTTTTTAAAAAAATTGGTTTATTTGTCCTAAGGAATAAAATAGCACATTTAAGTCACTATGGTGCAGCAGATAGCTCCTTGACAGAAGGTCTGCATAAAGCTGAAATAAATAGCAATAAATTCTTGTTTTATTTCAGATAGAACTCTACTTTGACTCTGAATTAGTGAGCACTTGTTATGAATATTCTAATTTGATTCAGTAAAGGTGGCACTTCATTTTCCCTTCCTGCATGTTTAAATACAGTATTTTTGGATACCTTGTATACTTTTTTTAAGGACAACTTCTGTGTGATCAAATACAAGTACATAGTCTTCAAAACGCCTAAGATTTAAAACCCCAGCTTTTAATGACTTTCTGCTTAACATACATGTGCCCCCCCCTCTCTCTGTGCGTATGACATTTATATCTCACTCACAATACTAAATGTGAGACATAAAGGCACCTTTGAATTATTATAATTTCTTTTTCTTGGATCGGGTTTTCTTTGCATTCCTGAACAGGTCCTACTTTGTTGTTCACTTGGTTGTTGCGAAGAGAAACTAATTCTGAGCCAAGTTGAAGAATTATAGATTTCCTTTCCAACACCTTTGGCTCTGCCTCCTGCAGATAGTCGTCTTTGTTTTCCATTCACTCACAACAACAACAACAACAACAACAACAACAACAACAACAACAACAAATTGGATGTGAATTATTTTAAAAAGTGTAACTGTTGGTTCTTGTCCCAATCCAACTTTGGTTGTGTGTAAAAGAATGAAGGAAAAAAAAAAGCACCGATGTGTGACTGGCTGCCCTGGAATATGGCTGGGGATGTGTATTAATAATGTATACATCCCACTGAAAGTGGCTTGCATTCTGCATGCATATTTCTGTACAGCTAGTAGCTATAACATTGGTGACCCACCCTCCCATGCATTCCCTTTTGGTCCATTCAATCCTGACAGGCTAAGAGGAGCCAAGGAATCAAGACAAATTTTTTTGCCCCACTTTTCAAAAACAGAAGGGAGTTGTCAAACACAAATTTTGATTAATGGTGGTGTCCTGGGATCCAGAGTAATTGCGAACCATTTTGGATACGACACTTAGCAAACTGGAGTGGGAGATGTGGTTAGCATGGATTCCCTAGGCCTAGACCTCTCTATCGTATTTGAAAAGGTACTTTTTTGTTCTCCTTCCTCACCCCATTCCACAGGTGCTCCTTGGCAACTTGTACGAGTGGTACAAGTTCCAATGTAGGGGGAACTGTGAATGTTCCTCTTCAGCCATGATGGAAAGAGAATGTAACAAATGCCAAGGCAGTTATACTTACTCTTCTCCTGACTTGTTCTCTCTGATACCTGTCTGGGTCTGTAGTATTCATTCCAGCAAGACTTGAAATTCTTCTCTTACACACTTGGAACATGCACATCAGAGGTGGAAAATTTTTTATCATGGTACTAGTGAACGTTCGCAGAGGGGTGGGAATAGCTTCCTGTTCCTACTCATAAATGCTGTTTCTGTGGTCCATGGCAGTAGATGACATTCATTTATTTGTCTGATTTAAAATGTTTCAGGCAGCTTAAAATACCAAAATAACTCCAGACATAGTTAAAACAATAAAGAAATAAAGAGATTTATATGTGGCAAAGAAGTTGTGAAAGAAAGAAAAAATCTTTTTCAAAAATGCAGTAGAGGTAGGAGGGGGAGAGGAATGTAAACCAAGGAAAAATTCAAAAGATTGGCAATCAAGTACCAATACCAAATTAAACTGTTTTGGAAAAATAAGCTTCTTTTCCCCTGGCACTGGAGGGTCACACTCATAAGCGCCAAGCATGCAGGAAGAAAAGACGTTCTGCAGATGGTCTGCCTCAACAGAAAAGACCTCTTTCTAGTCACTGCTGCCTGACCTTGACAGGTGGAAGAATCCAGAATGAGCGTCGCCTGGTGTACTTAAAGCATAAACAGGCATAGATGGAGAGGCAGTTTTTTATATACAGAGAAGATACATTCTGTGGTAAAATCTCTTTATTGCATTCTGCCCACTTACCTGCACATCCTGCCCTGTCAGTTGGTTTGGAGAAGTATCTGTTTGAAGCAAGCGGAGAGGAGGGTAAAAGGGCCTTCAAACTCTAAATTTCTAATCACAGGGATTAAACAATCCCCATTACTCTCAAATCATGCAGTTAATCGGGTGGGGTGGAAAGTGCCAGTTGTAAATTAGCTGGCATTTTCAAACTACCATAACAGTATGAGAAGACACATAAGCAGGAGTCCACAAACTGTGGTTGGTCGGGTTAGCCAATTGAAAATATGCTGTTCACTTCTCAGTATCCTCCAGCTCAGTGTTATTCAAACTGTGGGTCAGGACCCACTTGGTGGGTCATGACCTGATGTCAGGTGGGTCGTGGAAAGCTGGAAGCAGCCAATTGAAAAATACAGTCCTTACTCTTGTTATATTCGTTTGAGTGTTAACAGTTTGAATTTTCAAGTGAGGGTTTTTAAAATTTTGTTTTTAGTTCAGTGCTTTTACTTCATATTTTGTCCTAATTTTGCTTTCTGTCAGGATGTTTCATGGTTGTACAATTGCTGAAGTCCAGGAATGCCAATTTACATTTCAGGAGTGTCATTTTATTATGTTATATTATGCTTGATGTCACTTCCTGCAACAACATCACTTTCAGGTAAATGACATCACTTTCTGTGGTCCTGACACGAGTGCCATTTAAAAAGTTGGTCCTGGTACATAAAACTTTTGAATTCCATTGCTCTAGCTAGTATCCTCTATCTTGAAATTTGAAATTAAGGGGTAGTTGCTGGGATCAGCCCTAGTCATTTTCTCCAATTTTGAACCGGAAGGACTAGGGGCTGGAATTATTCCTGATACCTAGTGGCCTGGAAACCTCCAGCTGCCTCCTGGGATTCTGACGTAATCTCCTGCCTTCCATGAAATGGCCAGGCTTGTGTTGGTGCTGCATGTCTAAGTGTGTCTTGGGAATCCAGAAACAAAGCTGCCTTGGCACTCATCTCTAGCTTGGGAAGAGGAGAATCATGCTTGCGCTGTGCTTCTGAGGCCATCATAGCACTGTGCAAGTGTGAGAAAGATCCCCGCCTCCACCTTCTCTGCTCTGAGATTGGGATAAATGTCGCGCCTCCTCTCATCATGTCTGTAGTAGTCATAAAATGGAGCACTCACTGTGGAGACTGGAAATTGTGGCGCCCTGTATAGTATTGTATAATTACTATTTCTCAGTTCATATTCTAAAAATGGTTGGCAACTTGGTTATACTAAAGGGAAGGGGAATATCTGAGGTATTGAAGCCCTTACTGTACAACAGGAGAACTATTTCAAGTTCTGGAAACTATATTCCCTTTTCTTTTGGAAAATTGTTAAGTGAAACAAAGTCTGTGCTTGCTTTTCTTTTTCCATATGTAGCCAGTGCTATTCCTCTTTTTAAAACTCACTGTAGTTTTTGTCTCTTGTTCCAATTTCAGTTACCTTCTGCCCCAGTCCTTGCTTTCTTCCTTTAACAGATGTTACAAAATGAGCTACAGAAACTACAGCAGCCAAACATACAATTCAAATTGTGCTTCTTTAGCCTCTGGCAGTGGTAGAATGTCTGCATATAGTTTGAACACCAACCATGAGTGCATACAAGCCAAACTTGCGGCGATTGTGTTAGTGTTGGCCAATGTGGTTCAGAAGCCAGCCATGTTTCATCCTTGATTAGCAGCATAGTGTCTTTTTCCCTTAACTGTGGTTGTCATTTCTAAATCTGCCTTTTTCTTGTTTGTTTTCCTGTTTCTTTGAAGAGATTAGCATCACAAAGAAGTTGTAAAAGCATCTAGCACTTTCTTCCCTGTTCCTTTTTGTAATATTTATAATGGGACCTGCGTTGAGATCTCAAAAGTTCCAGATGTCGTTTGGTAGTAGATCTTACTGTTGTGTATTTGTGTAAATAATAGCAGAGTTGGAGGCTCGGATACCCATTTCAGCGCTTGCCTTAGCGCTCCGGAGCGAAGTAACGAAGCGATCGCCACATTTTCATAACAAAGGCTCTTTATTGTAGCGAAAGTGAGATAGGTGAAAAGTTTCAGTCTCCTGGCTAGGAAAGCCGGTGAAGTCTTTGCCGCTCGCAGGCGGCGTTTCAGTGCAGCTTTTACATCTTATGCACACACAGTGAAAAACTCCTTCTACACTAGAACAAAGGGATGTAGCCAGAGTATATCTGGTAGGTGGATACCTGAAGACCCCTTGTGCCCCATCTTACCCAATGGGGTGACCCTTAGAACACTATGATCTCATGGGAATGTGCAGTGTTTGCAGCCAGGGCTTCCCGTGTGAAACTGCCTGCTTATGTTACACTATCAGAAAGGGAGTACAACTACTGTTCAGCTAGTTGCCCTAACAAGCTGGGAAGCTGCCTGCTGAAGGACGCACAGGTGTTCTATCTGATCCTGAGACGGAGAGACGGAATGCCAGTTTCTACCAGTTCTGGACTGTGAGATGTGAAACTGCAACACTTACCATGTGTGAGAACTGCAAGTGACTTCAAGCATTGCAAATGAAGCACAATGCATGATTTAAAAAAACTCATAAGCATGATCTCATTAGCATGATTTAAAAAAACTTCTGAACAACTTATTCTTCTTGGACAAGTTACTCTTCTTGTCCAGAGGAGCCAAATTCCAAATGCAGTGACTACCTTCATATCTGATCAGCACAGGCCATCCATCCTTTTGTGTATTATAAAAATTTCTGGCATTCTGCTATTGTTTTATTCCATGTTTAGGTGAAATTATGGCTCAGGTACCTGCATTATCTGTGCCGAGTTTAGAAGATGGCAATCTTTTTCATTAAATACACAGTTCAAGTTATCCTTTCTCATGGAAGGATCCCAGTAATTCATTTGTTAAATGTATATCATGACTTTCTGGTAGAGGGAGTGGCATTCCCGAAGGGTCAGGAAAGCCCCCCCCCCTTCCCAGAACAGGAATTCCCAGATAAGAAATTCCTGTTTTTTAACCTAGTAATTTAATCACCACAGTTAATTAGCTACCTGAAAGACACATGAATGTCAGCCAAAATTCCACTGCCTCCTTTTTCATGTTCTCCTGGCTCTTGCACATATTTGATGCACTTTTCCTTCCAGTTACTTGGTAACTGTCTTTCCACCTTGTTACATTTGTTTCCCTTACCTTCTACAGCTTGCACTATTTCTTCCTGCAAGGCTTCGTTGGAGTTCTTTCCCTCAATTTTGTCATAGCCACAACAAATACAGCTGGACAGACATCTTTCTAGTCTAATGATTCTTTTGTCGCACCCACATTCTTCTGCAGTTGTCATAGCTCCATGGTACAGCACATACCTTCCATACAGAAGGTCCCAGGTTCAATACCTGGTATCTCCAGATAAGAATAGGAAAAGATTCCTGTCTGAAACCATGGAGAACTGTTTCCAGTTAGCATCAACAGTACTAAACTAAATGAACCAATTGCCTAGCTCTGTAGAAGGCAACTGCCTACTGTTACCTTTTTGGACATTGACCCATTCCCCAACACAGTTGTATTTCTACTTTCCACACTTGGGAAAATTGTCCAACTCTACTGGTCTTCCCATTGGAGGAGCCCTCTCAGAAGTGCTGACAATGCTTCAGCAGATCTGAGTAAGCAGGACCTCACATATACTGCTTGCTGCTGAACACTGAAGGTCTGTGGGTCAAGATTACAGTGATTACATTGCATTACTTCCTAAGGTGTTTAAAGCTTCTTCTTTTTTTCATAGGCCACATGTTTGCTGGAATGACATTTTTAAAAGTTCAGTACAGTACATGTACTTCTTAGGTTAACAGTGAAGGAACAAACTCAGTCACTAGCCCTCCTAGCATTATTCATTGAATTTTCACTTCTTGCTTTTCAGCAAGAGATTTTTCAACTTGGGATTTAAGACTTCATCCTTATGACATGAGCTCTCTCTTGAAGGTAGCCATGAAAGAAAGATGTTACAATGGTCTATCCCTGAAATGTCAGTTTGTCCCTGAAAGGACCAAGTCACATTTGGTTTGGTCCTAAACTTGTGCTATTCTCATAGTCATCTATAATTGTTCTTATTCATGTTAGTCTGGAATCTGCTCCAATTGACCTCAATCAAACGAATTCAGGCACATCTGCAAAATTGTATGGTTTTCAATACAGTGGCAAAAAGAGAAGGAAACAAATCCCCGAACTGAACCCAACGCAATCTTTCTGCTAGCTGTAGTGTTGATTTATTAATGGAGAAAAGTAATTGATGACTCAAATAGATGCTCAACATTATGGCAGTTTCCGAATTTCGGTTTCACGTCGGTGTCTTTTTAGGAATAGTTTTCATTCGATAACAGAAATCAGATTTGTGTTATACATTGCTGCTGTCAGGAAAGCAGCAGTAATGCAGAAAGAGAACTACTTTGGATTATTGTAATAAACTAGTCGGACCCATCAGACGTCAGCATTTAGATAAAGGTGCTTTCTTCCTTTCTACCGTCTGTAAACGCAGAAATTCATATCTGTTTTCTCATGTTTTACAGTCTAAAAGAAACATCTGAGTCAAAGTGCAGTGTGTGATCAGTTCCCACTCTTAGTCATTTTTGTCAGGGTGTGTGTCACACGGGTGACTCAGAAAGGGAGAGATGCTGATGCAAAACACTTTCTGGTTGATGGGCAGAAAGAAACAAAACAAAACTTCAAAAAGGTTAGCCAACAAATTGCATAGCTTGACCCTGCAAGTTTGGCTTTTTTTGAAGAAGTTTAATAGCAGCTGTGGGGAAGGGAGCAATGAGGATGGGGTCGGCATGCAGCATAAGGGATATTTTATCCACTTTCCCACCTTGCTGCGCTCCTGAAAAATGCTGCCATGAACCCCCACAGTTTCCACAAACAGGCACCGAAGCTTGTTTTCTATGACTAATGGCTTCAGCAGAGGGATTTTCACCAAAATCAGAGTGGGTTAACCTCATGGATTGTGTTCCCAACCCTGCCCCCCCCCAATAGATGCAGGAGCAAACTATGCCTTTAACATCTCCATTCTGGAGATTCTGGGAATAATCTGGAGTACAGATTGTTTCAAGTGCATTTATTCTTGGTTCTTGGTGACCTAACATGCAGTGGGACCCCAGTAGTCAAACAGTAGCTTCTCTGGTGAAGCATGTGCAGTCCCCTGGCGACAGAGAAACGACTGAGTTGTAACTGTCTGGCACATCTAATTTTTGGATTAAGGAACAAATTCCTAGTGAATGATTTCATTGCCTGTGGTGCTGTCGGATTCAGTTACTACATTTGATGGAACTTGTTGGAAATATTAGGAAAGACAGGATGTTACTACATTTTGAGGTCATAGAATTTTTGTTTGTTGTGTTTTTAGTGCAGGCTCTGCACTCACAGTGTTGAATTCAATGATTTATAGCCCCATCCTTAACATCAGTGTAAGCCTGAGCCAATGAAGTGCCCGGGGGGGGGGGTGCTAGAGTTACAAGGACTCGCCTATATTCCTGTAAGGTTACTACATCCCATTCCTGTGTCTGAATTTAGTTGGTTTTGAATTATACTTGCACTGAAAACATTTTTGAACCAGAGTATTTCCCAGTAGAATTACTCATAGGAATATCACTTCAAAGCTGTGCCACTTGAGTTATTTAACAGAGGTACAATTTATTTACAGACCAATCCTATCCCCCTCCCTCACTGGCTTAACTAGCATTACACTGGTGGCGGCAGCTTTATGGCAGTCGCAAAGTAGCCTCTGCTGGCACTTAAGGCCCGCTGGCAGATCCACAAAGCTCAATTAGAGGAGGTGGCAGAACAGGGCAGGCAAGTGGGTGGTTCAGGCCAGGTGTGGGATTGGCAGCCTCGGCACGCACCAAATTCCAACCCTCTTCCCAGGCACCCACCTTCCTCGGTCAATTCAAACTTGTGCTAAACACTTGAGCTGGCACAGTTCTGAGTTGACCTATATAGCAGCTTCTGGAGCTCACTCTGGTGCAAAGGAACAAATGTCCCTCTAACCCATGGAGACCTCCTGTAGCCAGAAATCCCCACCGAGATACAGTGGTGGCCATGCTAGTGCCACTGCATCACCACACAGGGATTTAGTTAGGATTGGTCTTTTACCCATTATATAGGGTATAACTGTAATAAACTCGTCTCCATTACAAACCTAGAAGCAGTATACAACTTCCCAGGGAGTTGCCCATCCAAGCCCTCCCAGTCCTGGTTAACATCAACAGGATTGCTACATGTGTCTTGTAGTCTTGAGACTTTTCCATGGAACCTTAGTACTAATGGTCAGCATCAACCATAATGTAGGATGTTGGGAATCCTAAGTACAGGTAATCCCTTGTCTTTAGCCAGCATGATTTGTAGAAGTGGGTGCAATTTCATGCTTTTTTTAATTGTAGGAATACTGTATGTAATTTGGGCTTTCCCCAAATTTTTTTGTGTTGTAAATGATTGATTTATGGGGAATGTAGATAGGGAAACCCGCTGATGAAAAGAGATGGGGTGGGGACCAAATCGCAGCAACAAAACCCGAGGGCAGTTGTGTTGTCATGAAAAATATGTAACTATAGTTTGGTTTAAATTTACCAAGAGTTAGCCGTAGCCAATCGTGTGGCTCAGGTCTTGTAAATCCAACTTTGCCTTCAGTAAAGTGCAATGTAAACAGCAACTTGTGTAATGTATTAAAAGGCATCCATTATTGAGGCGTTTATCGTTTCTCTTTGCAGAAACAGAGAGCTCATCCTGAAGCTCATCATTGTGCAACAGGAGTGTTTGTGTGTTGTTGGGAAAGGGAGGAGAAAATGCACATAAAGGTGCTTCAAGCATTTTCTTAAATTCAGTAAGCTGCACTGTTATTTTATTGATGTCAGTCCAAGCATTTATTTTCTCTAGTTGTGTTTCTCTCTCTGTCTCTCTCTCACACACATGCACAGAGAGACGCTACCTACCTGTTACACACACTAAACCTACAAGCAACAGCTCTAGCAGACATGGAAAAGAACAGTTGCTGCTTGCAAGGGAAGGGTTGCTTTTTGAAAGTTGTGAGCTAGGAAGCATCATACACAGAAGCAGGAAGGATACAAATAGGGCAAGGAGTATAATCAGAGTTCCTATAAATGCAACTGTATGTTGAGCTCTTGGCCTGACCGCCCATGATTCTGTCAACTGAAGTCCAGCCGTCTTGGTAGATGGTGAGCAAGGCTGTGTAGCCTCCAAGTGTAGCCTCTCTACTCATCATCCAGCAGAAATTGTTGGAGATTGGTTGTATTTATCCTTTGGATCATTGCTTTGTAGTCAAATCCATTTTTTTCTGACCATATTTCTTAAGTTATTTTACTAATGAAATAAGCTGTGTTTTTTTTTTCTTTTAGTGTCTTACAGCAGTGGTTTTTAGTGTGGATCAAGGGAAAACACCGTACTTTTAGGGGTACATTTTACATTAGAAAGTAACACTAGAGCGCCAAAGTAAGTTTTTGAGGGGGCCACCCATGCCTAACTGCCATGCATATGCTGAAATGAGGCTTAGAATGAGACGTTGAGCAAAAAAAAGGGGGGGGGCTTGCAGACCGTGCCTTAGAGTAGGCATTTCACCACAGAAAGTATTAGATCTATAATTATATTCATTGGGCATGAGTACCTGCCCCTTTAAAAGGCTGGGTGCACCTTTATTCTTTAACCTATAATTTCAGATGCTTCTATCTGGATAAAATAGAAACATGTAATTGCCCTATTGAACTAAAATTCAAGGAAGTGATTGGTTTGGATAACATTCCACCGTAAAGGGTTCTGAAATGGCACTGTGCTGCTGCTAACCTTGGGCAAAAACATCACCATGCTAACATTTGCGCTTTGAAGCATCTTATTTGTTTGCTCTTAGCAAGGTATTTATTCAAGCTGTTTTTATGTATTGTAGGGCCTGCTGCTCCTTTATCAAGTCTTGTGAAACTAATAACTTTTAGGCAAAGCAGCTTTAATCCGGACCAGGAGACAATTAAAACAAAATTGATTTATACTGACATTATCAGCGCCTTCATTACTTAACTGCTTACTAAGCATATCATAGTAGAAGTCGGCTATGTACAAACAGGGTGCAAACTGAACTTTTAACACTGCATGTTCACAATTAGCTTTCAGTCTAATTTATACAAACCAATACAAGATACCTGTTTTAAAACTTCTTCACTGCAGGGTAGCATAGTGGAAAATCAGCAAGTTGAACCCATTTGCATTTCTCATATGGTCGTCAAGTATTTTGCAAACTGTGGGTTCGGACCCACTTGGTGGGTCATGACCTGATTTCTGGTGGGGCCCCCGGTGTCTCCAGTGAAAATAGGGAGATGGAAAGATCAGATAACTAATTGCCTCTAGCCCTGAGACTATTTAAAAATCGAATGGCTGCTAACTGCCCTTACCTGTGAAAAGCTGAGCTCCTGCAGTTTGTAAGATTGTTAAAATATAGGGAGATGGCAGCCCAATCCTGTATGGCTGCCTCTGTATCTTATGGGCCCAGGGCAGCCACCAGAACCTCCCTGGGGTAAGGGACCATTTGTTCCTTTACCCCATGTAAAGTCCCAGCAACCCCACTGAATCTACTTGGATCTGCTGGATATTAATCTGGTTAAACAAGATGATCTAGATTCCGGTGTGAATGGGTCCAAGGAATTTCATGAACTGGTTTTCAGGATGCAGCTCACTGACTCCTCTGAACAATGTGAGTCAAGGAGCTGTGTAGTTCTTGAGCTTGTGCCAAGTGTGAGGAATTCCTGGCCTGACTGAGCTAAGCGGAATCTCTCTTTATGTACTTTCTGTAAACCTTCCCCCACCTACAGTTCTGTGGGACTGGGAACAAGGTGAAAGCAGGTCTGTTTCCTGTTATGTGGGCTCAGTGGAGGACTTGAAGGGATATAGTATAAAGGGAGCCTGCCTATACTATTGCTCAATTGAATGAGGGAATTGGATCTTGATCAGATTAGATTAGGGATTTTGCAGGGCTCCCTCGCTCCCAGTGCCTGACAGGTCTCCAGAGTTGAATACTGTGGGTTAGATCAGGGAGTGCATTATCCTCTGGAGCCTTTGCAGGCATTTGCATATCCAAAAATAACTGAAATGTTGATGGAGCCATCAAAAGCACACCCAAGAACAGAGGTGCTTTTTGACAAAAGTAAAACAAAAAGGATTGTTCCAACACAGCACCATGAAACACGTCTTAAAGTTTTGTGCACCTTTAATATATTAATTCTCCAGTAGTCCTCAGCATCCTACAGAAAATTGAGGTTTATTTGGTTATAAGCAAAACAACATCGTGTTGGCCATCTAGAGGTAGTCATTGGGTCTTCGGATGGAGGCAGAGTGATAGCTTAAAACCATGTAGTCTTTCTCTTGAAGTGATCCTCACACTCTACCACTGTAGAGTAGTGGTATTCAAATGTTTTAGTCTGGGACCCACTTTTTTGAATGTCATTCGTGTCGGGACCCATCGAAAGTGATGTCATTAACCTGGAAGTGATGTTGTGGCAGGAAGTGACATCATCAAGCAGGAAGTGCTGTCACAGTGACATAATAAAATGACATTCCTGAAATGCAAATGGCATTTTTGGACTGCAGCAATTGAACAACCGTGAAACATTCCTGACAGAAAGCAAGATGAGAACAAAATAGTATGTAAAAGCACTGAACTAAAAACAAAATTTTAAAAAAATCACTTAAATTCAAACTGTTAACACTCACAAATGGACTATAGTAAGAGTAAGGCCTGCAGTTTCCAAGATAGCTGCTCCCAGCTTTCTGTGACCCCCCCCCAACCCACCAAGTGGATCCCAACCCACAGTTTGAATAACACTGCTCTAGTGGATCCATTTCCTCTTTGTGTTTACCTCATAGAAGCATCCTTCTCTTGTACTAGTAGGTTTGTCATGTGGTCAGAATCTGCATCTCTCGTGGTCTTAGGTGTACATTTTGGACTCTTCCATTTTGTCATTTAGCTGAAAGTCTGTTTCCCGAATGCCTTCTCATTTTGAAACAATTCTCAGTTCT
Source organism: Lerista edwardsae (assembly GCA_029204185.1). Taxonomy (NCBI): domain Eukaryota; kingdom Metazoa; phylum Chordata; class Lepidosauria; order Squamata; family Scincidae; genus Lerista; species Lerista edwardsae. The sequence continues at coordinate 2,105,331 of JAJKFI010000012.1, forward strand.
TGACATATTTACATGCTGACTTCACGTTAAGCATCAGTTTGCAACTGAGTGCTTACGTGATTTCTGGAAATCTAAGCCTTGTGTTTTTTAATTTAAAAAAGAGTGATGACAGCCACACAGTTAAAAAACCTCCTGTGATAGGCAAATGTATAAAAAACAACCTGGAGTTGACATTAAAAATGATAGCATCATAAAGCTGATATCTGTTCACAGCTAATTATCTGTTTATAAAAATTCCCTGCTTGTCATTTTGCCAATATATGTCAGACTTACTGGAAGATTTATTAGTCTGGTTAAAATGAGGTGCTACTTCCCTTTTGTCAGCATTTGTGCACAGTCTTTCCTTCTAAAGTATCTTGAAGGTAATGCAACATGGGCTAGTCGCCTTTTACCCACACTCTTTCCACATTCTTTGTCTTCTAATTCTGTAGTTCAGCAAAAATTCCTATAAAACATCTTCATTAGTTTGGGTTCAATTTTCCATTGGAGTTGGCAGGTATAAAAGTATGACTGTACTGAATGCTTAGCTATTTTGATTTCAAGGGTGGAAATACTATACAGCTTTTGAAGGGATAGATGTATTCCCCCCCCCCTTAAATGTGTGACTGTGTTGTTGCGGTTATTTTTGAAGGTGTCCATTGCTGTGCTTTTATCTATCTTCTGCTGCTTCTGTGCAATGCTTTTCCTGAGGTCAGCTGATTAAAACAAAACTGTTTGAGTTCAGTTTTCTGCTTTCTGGATCAATATTCTTATTTCTAATACACGAGCTAAGATGATCCAAAATGTTTCCGGAATCTAGATGAGTGAAAAGAATGTCAACAACATTGAGCAAGTTCATGGTGCTGAGTTAATGGAAGAGCCAGGTACCTAACTTATGCAGCAGGTTTTCCCAATCACTCTTGGGTGCCTCAAAGGAAGATTGAGGCATGCTCTGAAATTCTGCCTTGACTACTGCCGTGCCCTGGGGAGACACTGGAAACAAGTAGATTTGTCACCATCAGACAGACACCCACCTGTCTTGCACCTTTTGCCCAGCGTGGGACTAATTCTTTAACCTGGGATTTTCCCAGCATTCTGGGCAATTTCAAGAAAAATTAAAAATGTTCTTTGCTGTGTGTCCTATGGATTTTGATTTTGTTAACTTATGGCCTACCCCATCCCCGACCTTTACAAATACATCTGCATAACAAACCACTTTTGTTGGCCAAGTGCTGTCGCGAATGTGCTATAAAGCATGTCTACGCCAGTGCTTCCAGCACAGGGCCGATGCAAGCAGTTGTGTCGGCCCTGCAGCACTGGAGCATACCCGTGGTAAGGCACTCTCATGCCAGCCGAGTTTGGCTGGAGCAGAACTATTCTAGGCAGGAGGGAGGGCATTCTGGAGCAGGGTGGAGTGTGGATGTAGCCATTAGGCTGCATTCAAACACCTGGTCCCAGGCTGCACAGTGTGCTTGGACTTGCGCCTGCTATACAACAGGCACAGATCTGAGTAGCCCCATAAGGGTGGCTGGCGCCTACCCCTACCCCAGGATAAGGAGAATTATCCTTATGGAGGATACCCCATGGAGGTTCTAGCCTGCTCCCAACCTATGCCTGGATACTGCACCAGGCCAGTTGGCCTGCCTGTTCCAGCGCAGGTTAGGATTGTGCCCTGATTGTGTAACCTAGAGTATAAAACTGATGGAAGGGATTCTTATCTACTTTAAGATATTGCGTCAAATGCTGCTTAATCAAGTATGTTTTGCTTGTGGGCTATTTTGTTTTGGTTTTTTTGTAGTTTGTGTAAGAGACGGTGGTATTTTCTATTAGTCATTCCCACATTTCAGAATAAGAATGGGTGTATAAAATAGAAGCATGGAATGGAGTAGACCAGACACAGATGTTTAGCAGAGCTTTAGGACAAGGTCAGGTTACAGTTTACCCTGGCCTGACCCCCTGAGCAGAGAAATTCCTGCTTTCATTCTATAGATCATGTGTTAAACTTGATATTCTTTGGCTCTCTCAGTGTAGTGTAAGGATATCTATGGAACACAGGCAAAGAAATTTGCAGAAAAGGAATGACATGTTTGGGATGTAGCCCCATGCTTTTTACAGCAGTAAACATCAATCACACCTTCCAAGAACAGTGTAGGCCTACTTCACTTCAATTGCAGGTTGAATTCACATTATAGAATGTGCTCCCATTTGAAAAGAAAGATTCCTATACATAGAAAACTCAGGGCGTCTCTATGCTCTCACACATAGGAGAGAGTGCAGTGGTTCCCAAACTGGTGGGTCATGACCCACTAGGAAAACCAGAAACAGGGCATTTCCCCTTAAGTGGAGAGGTCCTACTCTAATGGCAGCAACTGTGCTGCACAGATCATGCTGCCACTGCTACCTGTTTCTTACCTGGGAGGCAGTGCTGGCCTTGCACAGTGTCCTGGAGGCTCGCAGCCCTCTCTGATGTCTGCTTGGCTGCTGTAAACAGCCCTTACCTCCAATCAGCAACTACGTCTTGCTGTATGAACACACCTGGGAGTGACTTGTTCCACAGCTAGTTTTCTCAAACAAACCAGGATCAAACTATGGTTTGATACCCTGATCTGAAACAAACTAGAATTTAGGACAACCAGAGTTTCCCAAGTATGTACATATTCTAATGTAATAATTTTCAGTTGGGGGAATGGGGAGACCATATAGCGAGACAGTTAATTTAATAAGAAACCATGGTTTTCTGTTACGTGTGATGGGAACATGGAGTGATGAGAAACAAGTCATATACTTGCATGAGGGAGCATCTAGGCTGCTGTAATTTAGATGATCAGATGTACCACTTGTGATATTCGTAATAATCCTTCAGCGTATATAGGTTCTCCAGCAGCCCACCTAGCTGGCACAGTAAGAAGGTAGAAAGCAGATGTGTGAACCTGTAAGAGCATTAATATGCTACTTACAACTTTTCGCTTGCGGATAAGTACCACCAGGCAAGCAAGTTTTACAAAAGTGTGTGTGTGTGTATTTTTAATGCATAATGACTTGGCCTTTTTTAGAACATCCAAAAGAATTGGTATCGTTTCACTCGTTTTCTAACACAACTGGAAAACAGAACAATAGGATGTTAATTTTAGATGGGGCAGAAGGAAGAGAGTTTTGTACATACCTGCTTTCTGAACTTATGCGTGTTTCCTTATTTTAGGCTACCAGAAGTTTGCCCTGCAACTCTTTGGACGTTCGTATCTTAATGGATTGCTGTAACCTGTTAATTTGTCCATTCGTCCACTTCCCTGTTTCGTGAGGATATTAGCCAGCACAGATCCTGGGAAAGTTACATGTAAGTCCCACTTCTGATTCTTATTGCATTAAAAATAAGACTGTATTTTTTAACTATCTGAAAAAGATAGTTATTTCTGATGGGGGGGATGTGAGAGAACAGACAATCCATGTAGCACTTGTTAAAGCATCCTAAAAGCTGTAATTAAGCAGATAACATTAGACTGTGAATAAATTGATCCTGAAGTACTATTATTGTCTCTTTAAAATCTAAACAGAGAATGTAATTTTGTCATTTTGTGGGCTTCCTAAGTACTTTTTCTGCCACAGTAGAGCTTGGCACAAAGTACTTTATAAATAACTTAGATATTTGTCTCAAACACATGCTAGGTTGACTTTTTTGAATAAAAAAAAGCACGCTAGTAATATGTCAGTTAAGTTTTCCACTCACCTACCTGACTGCTCATTTTATACGTTTTCATAGCAGTGGACCTACAACTTAAGTAGACTTAGGTGAGCAGTCTTTCCTTCCTCTGTGGTGATTCTTGCAGTAGCCAACAATCATTGCCTTCTCGCTGTGAAATTAAAATATAAAAATACAATATGTAAAAGCTAATAAATAATACAGTGCATAATGAGGTCTATGCTATTGCACTATATCCAGTGGTGTCATTCAAATGATTTAGGAACAGGAACTCACTTTTGATTGGCACTTGTCGGGAACCCGGAACCAGCCACGGAGCCCGTTAGGATCCGGAACTCCTGTTCTGGTCCGTTCCCCCTGAATGACATCACTGACTATATCCCCACCCACCCAGTGCTTATGAAGCACCAAGCAGGCAGGCAGAAGCTGCCTGGAGCCCACTCCCCTTCCCTTCACCTACTAAAGAGCACAGCCTCTCTCCTGGGTGCCTTTTCTGTTTGAAATCAGTGGGAGTGGCATATGCTTTCCAGCTCCAGTAAGGCAAGGGATTGGAAGGGGGCTGGCCTCACCCCTCCAGTTTAGCCTCTCACCTGTGTACTGGAGCTCTGGGTGCACCTCTCCTCTGCACGGCTTCTGTTTGAAAGGATGTGTTTCCAAGTATGTGCTGCTCTTATTCAGTTCAAACCAGAAGCTGTGCAGAGGAGAGGCTGCACATGGAGCTCTGGTAAGTAAAGGGAAGTGGAGTGGAGGAGGCTTCTTTTCCCACTCCCTAGCCATGGGTGCTTGCTGGGCCCCCTCCCACCTGCCTTCCCCTTCATCCATGGGGGGCACCGCAGGGGTGGCAAAATGGGGTGGGATTTAGGCAGTGTGGAGAAATGAAACACCACTAGCTATATGCCACCTCCAGGTTCAGCGACTTTATTCCTGTGAAGATAAATTGCAGGGGAACAAAAACAGGAGAGATTACTCCTGCTTGTAGGCTTTCCCCAAGGCAACTGTTAAGATACAGCAGGGCTTTTCTGAATGTTTTAATCTTTCCTCAAGAATATATACTATGGGTGTGTGGTGTAGTATCAAAAAACAAAGCGGGAAAAGGTAATTAACAATATAGCTTAGTTATCATGTAACTACTTCAGTATAGGGCAATTGATAGTAGTAGGAGACACAGGTTCAAGTACTCCTTTGGCCATGAAGTCTTGAGCAAATCTCACAGGTATGTTAAGTATAAGTGGCTCGAACATTATAAAGCACTTGTGCGTGGAAAACCGCTACAGAAAGTATTATAATACCTAGAGATTTCCTATCAAATGCTGGAAGGACAAATGCTGAAGCTGAAGCTCCAATACTTTGGCCACCTGATGAGAAGAGAGGACTCTTTAGAAAAGACCCTCATGCTGGGAAAGATTGAAGGCAAAAGGAGAAGGGGGCGACAGAGGATGAGATGGTTAGATAGTGTCACCGAAGCAATGAACATGAACTTGGGTGAACTCAGGAAGCTAGTGGAGGACAGGGAGGCCTGGCGTGCTGTGGTCCATGGGGTCGCGAAGAGTCGGACACGACTTAGCGACTGAACAACAACAACAAAGAGATTTCCTCTTTCTGCTCACTTGTGGTTGATTCTTTAGACAAGCTGGGTACTGTGTGGCCCACTATTCCTAGTTGTCTTTGCAGGGTCATGAGATTATTTGCAGCTGCTCAAATAATTCTACCAGGATAGCCCATAAAGTATTTGTAGAATGAAAATTACACTGCCTAGATCAAAGCTCTGGTACGTAAAATATTCCGTATAATGACATCTGTCTTTCACACTCCTAATATCCCTAGCAGGAGTTTAAACCATGCCATTCTTAGGAGTTGCTTCACACTAATTTTTTCTGTTCAGCCTTTATGTACTCAAAATTGTAGTGTGTGCATGCATGTGATTATATGTTTCTAGCTGCATGAATTGTGCCAGTACAAGCGGTGATGAGCTGGGATTGACTGCAGTTTCCAGTTGTGTATATGTGCAGACAGGCCCCCTCAGAGGCCCAGGCCACTTTCCAGGCTCCTAACCATAATACAAATAAAAATGATGATAAAAGTGACATAAAAACAAAACAAGGCACCACAAAGGGTGAGACACATTTTAAATTTAACAAATGCTTTCCTAGCCTTTTTCAGTGCAAATGCAGTAATTTTTGAGGAAAAAACTTGATCTCATGCAGTTTTGCAGTTGATATTAAACATGGTATTCAAATGCTCTTGTCCCATAAATTGGAGGCCCTTTTGAGCTTGAGGCCAAGTGCCTTCTACCCACCTTCCATTGGCCCTGCATACAGTAGCAAATGTACGTGTACCTTTGTCTAGCACATCCAGTGTCTTCAACAGTGTCAAGTACAGTTGACTTCTGTAATGATAATTGATTCAGCCCAGTGAAGAATTTATTATCTGATCCAACAACATGCTATGGTGGCAAAAAAAAAAATTTAAAAAAATTGCAGGCTGTTGTTGAACTGTTGTGTCATTTTTGAATCTGTAGCTATAGTTCCTTATTCCCAACTAAAGAGTGTCCTGACCCAGAAGTATCATTCCCTCTGTTTCTGAAGCCTCCATCTCACACCAACAGATTTGCAGCCAACTCATGATCATCCACAAAACGTTTGGAGGTTTCTGAGTACTCACTAGGCTTCACAGGCTTACAGAGATTCAGAATTTGAGTCTAGACTCCTAGAGAGGTTTCACTGCCCGCTCCTGAAACCTCTGGAGGAGGGGAAAGGCTTGCAATTTCAGCATGAGTACAAGAAATCTTTTAAACTGCACTGTTTGGAAAAGAAAGAAAGAGGGATGATGGGCAAATTAGAAACTGGGCAACAGTGAGAAAGAAGGAAGAGTAAATGCCAAGATGGGAAAGGGGGTGGCGGGGAAAAAAACTGTTTAAGATTGGGAATAGAGAGTGAAACAGAGCTGGGAAAATGTGAAAGGACAGGGGTGAGGTAGCTATTCCATACTCTGTGCTAAAGACTGCATCCTGACATTGTGCTCCAGGACTGGAGTAACCCTTATTGAGTCCAATGGGACTTACTCTGAGGAAGATGTTTTTTGCAACATCGTGAGAATAGTCCATAACAAAATGAACTGCAGATCCATGCCATATTCCAGTTGATGGCTATATGCACATGTTTGTACCCGTATCATGTTATAGTGTATCTTATTTTACAGTACAGTTTGGATTTTACCATCATAAACTGTAGGCTCAGTTCCGCTTAAGGACATCAACACTCCTAAGAAGACATTCATATTTTCTGGATTGTTGGTATAAGTCAGATGCACATCCAGACGTTCATCTGAGCGAACATGCAATCTAGCCACTCAATGCTGTGTTTTCTAATATGCATTAAAGGCATATCTCTATCCATGTTCCGGTCACACATTAATACACTGTTTATATGTCACTAGAGCTAGATCCAGACCTGCAAGTTTGCATAATATGTGTGTCCCAGAAATCATTTTGTAAAGAGAAGACGCAAGTTTAATAACTTTCTGCATATAATGCTATCAGAAGGTGTTGAGCAGTCAAGCATTTATCACTGTCATCCAGGATAATAAAGTTAATGCAACTGCTGACACTTGAAATAGGACAACATCATAGTGAGAAACTGCTATTTCCTTTTTTATGTCTTTGCTGGGAACTGCAATATGCAGACAGTAAATTAAGATAAATGCCATTTCTACCTTCAGCGAGTATAGACATAAAACCCGGGAGCTATTTTGCTGTATATGTAGCAGATTTTGAAATATTTTGGCTTTAACTATACCACCATGTGTCCATCTTACAAATCTATAAAACGTAATTCATAGCGCAATCCTAAACTATGGTGGAACAGGCAGGCCTGTACTGTATACAGTGCAGCTTGGGAGCGGGCTGGAGTCTCCACAGGGCCAGGGCACATTTGTGCCTTTGCCCTGGAGTAGTGGTCAGCTAGCCTCATGGCCCACTTGAATCTGCACCTGCTGTATAGCAGGCACAGATTCAAGTTTTTCATGTGGCCTGGGGACAGGGGCTTGGATGCGGTCTGATGGCCACATCCACACTCCATCTCCTGCCCGGGCCAGCCCACCTCCCAGCCTGCCCGCCCTCCTGCCCCCCCCGTTCCTCCCACCCAGAACCGCCCCTGCACCAACCAAACTCGGCTGGCGCACCCGCAGGTTCTGCTCATGCTGCAGGGTTGACTCCGCTGCCTGCGTCTGCCCCACAGCAGCAGCAGCAGCACTGGCAAGTAAGTGCCTTACTGCACTTGGATTGTGCCCTTGCATTCTTGATTTGCACTTGGCTGTAGTCTTGGAGGTCACAAGATGTGCCTCCCTGTTCTTTGCCCAGGCTGGTAAAGCTTCATTAGCAACGGCAGGTTTGTTCAGTAAGATGTGTCATTTCAGTCCTTGACATTGGGGAGCACCCAAAGAGATTTCAGGGGGCTGAAGGCATGAGAGAGGGAGCCAAAGTTTGCTACTAGTTTAGGAGATTTGCCGTTAGATTTAGTTGAGATCAAATTGTGTAAAAAAGAAAAGCTAGTTGCCTCCCCTCTCAATCAATTATGCCCTACAAACAAGAATTTCCCTATATGTCAGGCAGCATATTTTACGGACTTCAGAGTTTCCCCCTGAACATTTTGTGTCGCTCATTAGCAGATAGCGTCAGTGAATATTCTGGTGAAATCCACTTTCTCTAACCTTAAACACTGAAACTGCAATACCGCACAAGTCGTATTTTTACTGTAGTTCTAGTATTTCCCTCTGTACTTGCCCTGAGCTGTACAGTCATTTTGCATCTGATCTGAGGGCATTGTGGTTGTAACTGAGTACTGTGTGACCCATTTATAACACTTCTAAATGCTACAAAAGCAGAGGTATTTAGAACTTTTGCAACATGAAATAATCTCCCAGAACTGTTTGCTGCCGCCGCCGTTTACATCTGTTACATGCCACCTAGTGCTGGATCACTTAGTTAATCCTCTCATTCGTTCTCGGTGTGAGAGGGCAGGGGTCGGTTTTACTCCTGTTCTACCGATGAGGATATGAGAGGCGTGCTCTCTGTCTGAATCAGGGTGAAAGATTGAAGAGCGGCCGATAGGGATAAGATGAAGGAGAAACTGCAGTTACCGAACAGGTAAGGGGAAGCAATACTTCTGAAGGAGAGTACTCACTTTAATTCAGGAGCGCTGGAATTGCTGAAGTGTTTCTTCCTGCACTGCCAGGAGAGTGTGAGGAGTAACCAGGGGATTAATCACAGGGGAAGAACCCACACTGTAGCTCCTCCCCCTGCAGGCTTGTGGCCCAGTTTCTGGAGGTTTTGACACCGACATGGGGGAGGAGCCATATTTTTCACATAACCGCAGCAGCCTAAGTAGCAGAGGCTCTTTCAGTGGCTCCTTCATTGCTGGAATACACAAGGGACAACCTGAATAAACCACAGTTCTGGTGGACTGTAGGTGATGGGAGTAGTGAGGCAGTGCTTTTAAACTTCAGTTCTCTTCTGAAAGTATGTGTAGGAAAATGTCGAAAAGGTAGGTGCACATGCACATCCTTTATATATCTAGCATGAATATATGTCTAGCAAACTCCAGAATTCTTTTCCATCGTTCTCACTTCTCAGCCATGTGGCTAAACTTTCCCATGTTAGGCTCTCACGTGCTTCTATTTTGTCAGCAGGGGATGTTGTTTTTAAAAAAATGTGCTCTCATGGCAAGAAAATATGCATTTTCTACATGGCTTTGTGTTGTGTTTTTAAAAGTTGCAGTGGACAAATATTAATCATTAACTTATTTGCAGTGGTTTGCAAAGAGCGCACGAGAAGAGGTATACCAGGTCATGAGAACTTGTGTTTTCAAAAAAAAAGAAAAGGATTAATGAAAAAAAAAACTGGATTTCTATGTCATTTTCATCTGGCTAAGTCATTTACAATGCAGTCCTTTCAGGTTTTCTCAGAAGTCCCATTCGAGTTCAATGGGACTTATTGCCCACTAAGCGTGTATAGCAATGGTATTCAAACTTTTTAGATAGGGACCCACTTTTTAGAATTTTGTTTGTTTGTTTTTGTTTGTTTGTTTGTTTGTTTGAAGAACTTATATCCCACCTTTCCCATGCCGAAGCAAATACCCAAGGTTACAATGTAACCATAATAAGTAAAACAAAAACATTTAACAATTAACATTTAACAGGAACACAGAGAGAGTTCAAGAATGAAGCCAGGCCCAATTCTCTTCATCAGGCCATTTGGAGGGTGGGAGAAAAAGACACTCACTCACTCACTCACTCACTCACTCACTCCCTACCTCCCTACCTACCTACCTACCAGGGGAGTAAACAAACTATGGCAGAATTCCAGAGGGGCATCAGAGGGCATACAGCCAACCATCGTCCAAAGGCCAGACAAAATAGGTATGATTTTAGCCCTCTCCTAAAGGCCATGAGAGTGTGTAGTTCTTAATTCTTCTAGAAGGGAATTCCATATTTGTGGAGCCGCTACACAGAGGGCCTGCCCCCAAGCTGCCATCCCTTTAACTTGGGACAGAGGGGGCACTTGAAGGCGAGCCCCTTTAGATGATATAAGAGGGCGAACTGGTATGTATGGGAGAAGGTGGTCCTTTAGGTAGGCTGGACCTAATTAAGTCATGAAGGGCCTTAAAGGTCAATACCATCATTTTAAGTTGAGATTGGAAGTGAACGGGTAGCCACTGAAGCTGCCAGAGGCGTGGGAACTACTGAGTCAAACCGTCCAGCCCCTGTAATCATACGGGCTGCTACATTTTGTACTACCTGTATTTTCCGAACTGTTCTCGAGGGAAGCCCTACATATAGCGCATTACAGTAGTCCAGCCTTGAAATCACTAACGCTTGGACCACCGTGACCAGGTCAGAACGGCTCAAGTATGGTTGTAGTCGGCGCACTTGTCAAAGCTGGGCAAATACACTCTTAGCCACAGCTGCTATCTGATTCTCCAGAGACAGCTGAGAGTCCCACTGGAAGTGATGTCATTAACCTGGAAGTGGTGATGTGGCACGAAGTGACATCATCAAGCAGGAAGTGCTGTCATTGTAACATAACAAAATAACACTCCTGAGATGGAAATTGGCATTCTTGGGCTGCAGCAATTTGTACAACCATGACACATCCCTGACAGAAAGCAAGATTAGGACAAAATATTATATAAAAGCACTAAAGTAAAAACAAAATTTTTAAAAAACCTTCACTTGAAAATTCAAACTGTTAGCACTCACAAAAAGAATATAACAAAAATAAGGTTTGCGGTTTCCAAGATGGCTGCTCCCAGCTTTCTATGACCCACCAAGTAGGTCCCGACCCACAGTTTGAATAACACTGGTGTATAGTATTGCAACCCTAGTCTACTCTCAGGTGAATTTCTGCTAAACAGACTGAAGCTGTATGTGGAGTTAGTCATGTGCAGATTTAAACAAAATTGCTTTCCGACGCATGTATGGTTTACGGAAGGAAAAAATTAGCTATGCATGAGACGAATGAATGGAGACAGAGTTGCAAGGTCTTGTGTCATACATATAGACTAATTTGCAAAGAATGTTTTGAAGTGTAGTGTTAGGCTGAGTATCATGGTTGACTGTACAATGTTTCTGTGTCTTCAGATTATGACTGGTGGGATTTTTCTTAACTCACTGTAAATGCTTCCTGCACAGACATATTCTTACAACATCACAGCATTATTAAGCCAACCAGCAGCTTTGGGCAACTTTATTAACTCTTTACAATGATTGTGATCCAGCCAAAGCTTAAGTACTGTGATCCCCTGATTTTCGGTTAAAGAGTTAAACACGTACGTATATTGTTCCCATTGAAATCAATTGCATTGAAGCACTTATGACTGGATCATACCCACTGTGTTCGAGCATATTGGGATTGTAGATTAGAGATGCTTTTGCATAGCCTCTCTGTAATGTGAGAATAATAATGCTGGCCAATGTTATAGGGTTGTTTCTAAGGATTACGGGTAATACAATTGTTGAAGTCTTTAGTATAGTGCTTTGATGGCTTAGGAAAAGTAGTGCATTAATTGTAGTGATTAATAGCTGTATTAATAAATGAAATACAGCAGGTCATTATGGTGTTTGGTTACCAGAGATCAGGTTTGTTTACATTTGTGGTTTCCTGAAAGCAAACTTCATCACAATTTTGACACATTTGCTGCTACTTTTACAGATTGGGATTGATCATGAAACTCTAGCAAGATAACTAACTATGGAGAGCGTGAAAATCATGGCTTTAGAGTAAGCAGTGTGCTTAGAGGGGGGCAAGAAGCAAGATTTGGAAGACCCTGAATCCCTGTGTAAATCAGTCCCTCCCCCTCACCTTAAGAGGTGTTTGCGGCTTGGAAAACAAAACCTCCAAGCTGCGAATGGCTCTGAAGGGGAGGGGGAGGGGTGACTTTACACAGGAGCTCAGGTTCCTTCAACACTTAGCATTTTGCGCTGCCTCTAGCAACGCCACTGCTTAGAGGCAATGTGACAAATCTCTGTGCATAATAACAGGGCAGCAAACCTCATGTGGAAACTGAAGACTGCAGCACACATGGATGAGGACTGCAGAATCCACTCTGACTTGTTTCCCTCTTGTAACGAGCAAAAGAAGGCTCTTGCTCCATTTTGTCAGAATATCTCCATTTTGTTAAAAACAACAACAACAACATAAAACTGTTAAGGTTTACCAGCTGGTGATAATCAGCTCATTTCCTGAGGTAATTTCATCAGGAAGTATAATTTCCTATTTGCTTTGTTTTTTGCAGAAAGGTGTGAGGTCATAACCAGTGTTAGGAAGGAAGTACCTAATCAGGAAGTTTCCATCCAGCTAGTGCTGCCATTAAGAAGATTCCGCACAGCTGAGACGCATCATTTAGAATTAGTGTTTTGTTTACATAACCTTTTCTGAACAGGACGGAACTTCCGAACATCCCATCAGGAAGAGGTCTGAACTTTTACCTGGTTGGATAATTAATTATACCAGAGGGGATATAAAGATACCCAGTTTTGGGGGTACAGACACACACACCATTAGATCTTCAGGATACCATCAAGACCATCAGACCTTCAGAGACCATCTGATCTCCAGCCCTACCGATCACCTTCTCCAAGCCTGTCTAAGATGCCCAGCATGGACCTGCTGCCTGCTTGGACTTGAGAAGAAGACGAAACAGCAAGGCTAGCCACCTTGCATGTACTAGGGCCTAGTCTAGTGTTAGGCAGCTAGTTGTTTTCTTATTTTAAGGTGTATCTTAGTTAAAATCTCTGTTAGTTCTTTTAAGCCTTTCCTAGTTTTGTAACTGCTTGTTTATTAATAAATCATAGTTAATCTGTAAGCTTTGTTTGTGAGTATTTGGAACCAAGCTAAATTCAGTTTTGCTGCTTGGGCACTCTACCAGTTTAAAGTTAAGCTTTATAGCTTTGGGATAGGTCCCTGTAGTTGGGGCTAGTTTAGCCTGGGGAGTTTTAAAGTTAAGAGACTGTTCAGTGCTCTTAGAGGCTGTTACTCTTAGCTGTGGTCCCAGGCTGGTAGCAGAGGATGTGTACTTTGTTGCCTTGGATTGTAAGTGCTGAAGAACACACTCTGCTGATAGTTTGCAGCGCTGGGCTGGTTATAGGGCATATGAGCCTGTGAATTGCATCTCTCTGCAGCCCCCTTCCTAAGATCTCTTCTCTCCGCTAGGCTCAGCAGTCCTTAAGTTCCTACAGCTGGGCAAAACATGCCAAGAGACACAAAAGCCACAGGGTTCCCAGTCCTCACTCACGGACCTCTTGTGGTCCTTAAATTGAATCTCCTCATTTTCCACTCCCTACATGATCATAGCAGATCTGGTTTAAACCAAAGACTTGCCCCCATTATGTCTAATTTGACCCTAAGTTGTTCCAGACCAGGCATTTTCAACCAATGTGCCGTGGCATACTGGTGTGCCACGAATGGTCTGCAGGTGTGCCGTGGATGTTTGGGTGAGGGTTATTTCTTAGTAGGGCCATTGGGGGATATGAGCCCCATAGCACCAGTGTGACGTCAATGGTCAAAACATTGATGGTGTGCCTTGATAATTTTAGCAACTTTTCCATGTGCCATGAGATTTAGAACAGTGAAAAACACTGGTCTAGACATTTGTGTCTGCTTCTCTTCTTCAAGAAATAGCTTACTGTTGGGGTGTGGTAGGCAAATGGAGAGAAAGAGATGGGTTAAAATGAGCCATCATTCTGGGATTTTTGAAATATTTTTTGTCTGTTGCATTTATGTACTTGCCTTGTAGGTGTTGGAAGTGTGGGTGGACAAGAAAAATTAGTGGTAATAAGATTTTCCATACATTGCCCTTTTGTGTACAACTGAAAATAAAGAGTCATATCATCTAGAGCTGTAGATCAAGCATAATCAGTCTGCTAAATGCACACCATTGATTTGCTCACAGTTTTGCCTCTGTCTGGTAAGGTCCAAATTTTGAATTTGTGTTCTGTGGTGGATGGAGAATGAGTTTACTGGGGGGGGGGGGAGAATGTCATTTTACTGTAACTGTATGTGAGATGGAGTGATAGAACTTGCTTAATTTGGAAAACTCATGGTTGTAGTTTAAAAGTTGAATATGATAAATGAATCTTTCAGAATAAATGGCATTGCATGATATTTTGTTTAAATTGGTCATCCAAAATTATAGTTGTACTTTTTAACATGAGTCTGGATCTGTCTTACTGGAGCAGACGTGGCTCAGACCCCCCCCCCAAAAAAGAAAATCAACCATGAGCAGAAGCAGAAAGTGTATTGGTGATATTTCATAATGTTTTGCTGAAATGTTAGTGGAGCACTCCTCACACTACAAAGTCACAGTAAATTGGGGTTAGCATTGCGGAACAAGAAACATAAGGAAAATGCAGGCATACCGTATGAACTCGAATAGACCATAAAAAGGTTTTGAAGTCTGCTGGTGCAAAAGAAGACACTCCTCTAGATTTGGAGTTGTTTTTTTCATGGAATACTCTCCTGCTCAGTTGAGATCAAAAGATGCTGTCCAGTAGGAGAGGGGCTCTTTAAGAGCCTAACCTCTATTTTCAGCAGTGACCAGCCGGCTGCTTCTGGGTGCTCATAAGCACGTCATGAAGTGATGGCTGCCTCCTGTTGCTTCCCAGAATCTGGTTGTCTGAGCTGTACAGAGAGGTTCTATTTGGGAATTACTGTTGATATACATGTTGTCTAATAGCAATGAATGGCCTTCCCTTAATCTACTGTGCATGTATGTATTAACAAGTTGGTCTGCTTTTTTTCTATGCTGTATAGTCACGAGACTGCTGCAGAAAGTTGCAGCCCCACAGTCAAGTTCCTTCCCTCTCCACTAATGTCTAGTACAGCTTACCCTATGCCTAGATGTCATTATGCTGTGAGTTCTCCCATCTCTGTACTATGCAGTTGGCTGACACTGGTAAGAGTATGGTTTTGCACAACATTCTGGTGTCATAAGATAAGTTGCACTAAAGGTTTATGGGGAATGATGGCAAGCAGCTTCATCAGAGGTTGGCATCAGGTTTTGGGCACAGGCCGAGAGCCCAAACCATTGGCGAGCTTACCTGGCTAGGCTACCCCTGAGTCCTCAGTATTGGTGGCAGTGGTTGTACCCAGTGTGGCACTGGGGACACATTGCAGCTTTGCACCAGGGCTTCCAGCAACCTGGCACTGAGTTCTGTGTGTCTTCCGCAGAGAATTAAATGCTATGAAGAAATGAAGATCACTCATTGCAGTGTTTGCTAGACAGGTTAATAATAAAAAAAAAGAATATCAGACATCAGTTAATAAAAGGCACTTCGAGGGCCAATTCACATGACCATGCTTGTTACAAGACAACTACGTCTATCATACAGTTGTTTGTGCAAAAATATTCATTCTAGATCAGTTGCCAGAGAGACTTTCAGCTGCCAGAAGGAGAGAACTTGTGGATTACATTGTCAACAGAGGCAGACGTATTGGGTGATAAGTCTAGCAAAGCAGCTAGTTTGTTTTTGGCACAGTAAGGAACAATTTTGCATTACCCGTTGCTGAGTCAGAAGCTCCAGGTAGTCAGAAGCTTTCCAGATGTGCTTAAGGGGCTCCTGCATTAATTGGAGTCTGTCTTTTTTTTTTTTTTTTTTTTTTTGGAGCTGCCAAGTCTGTTGTGCCTATGCTAATAGAAAATAGATTAGTTTCCTCATCTTTAATGCATTTGTTGGCTACATGGTCCAATGAAACGCATAACTCCATGGTTTCAGTTCTGTCACTTTATCTGTTTCGCATGAGCGGTGCGCTTCTAGGGAGTAGCATTTCCTGCCATTCAGTCGTTCTTAATTAACATTCTGAAGCATCATTACCAAGCCTTGGGAGTCTGGGGGAGCAAATTCTGCATTAGTGTGTTGTCTCTTAGCACGTGGTTTCATGCACATGTGTTGATGTTGGAAACTTGGTTTAAATTTTATTTCTTTTTGAAAGACATTGAATCTGGCAAAGCTTAAAGGCACAGAAACGTGACTGGTTGACATCCATTCTTTCGATGGTGGTAAACTTTTTGTCTGATTCGAACACACTGAAAAGTACTTGATACACTCCTACTCAAATCATAACATTTCAGAATGGAGGTGTATGTGGAAGGGAAGAAGAGGTATTATTGATGGCTGGCAAGTCCTTGGAGAAAGCTCTCTTCAGACAGAACACAACCAACTGCCTATATTTGTGGTTCTCAAACTTTTTGCACCTGGACCCACTATTTAGAATGGCATGTATGTCGGGACTTGCCATAAGTGACATCATCAAGCTGGAAATGCAGTCATTGTGATGTAATCAAATGCAAACCGTAATTCTTGGACTGCAGCAGTTGCATAACCATGAAACATCATTGTCATAAAGCAAAATTAGGTCAAAATATTATGTAAAAGCCCTCACTTGAAAATTCAAACTGTTAACACTCACAAAAGGCATACAGCAAGAGTAAGGTCTACAGTTTCCAAGATGGCTGCTCCCAGCTTTCCACAACCTACCTGACATCAGGTTGCAACCCACCAAGTGGGTCCTAATGCACAAACACTGTCCCTATATGAAACCTTACCCTGTATTCAATGTCTGATAAGGAAGTTTAAAAAATGTTATGTTATGCTACTTTAAGTAATACTATATTTTCTTTGCAATAATATTAAAAGAATAGCTGTACATGTGGACCTTTTACCAAAGAGCCAAACTAAATGAGATATGGGAAATCTGTTATTTAACTTCTGACTTTATTATTGGCCTGCAAACCGCTTTGTGAACTTTGTGTTGAAAAGCAGTTTATAAATATTGATTGATTGATTATTGGAGCTTCTGATATTTTTATTTCTGCTTAAAAACTGCTACTGAGAATGTAGATTTTGTCTGGAGTAGCATCACTGGTTTCATTACCACCATCACCCTATCTTCCTGATTTAATCCCCCCCCCACTTACTGCTATTTGGCCCAATGGGTAAGCTATATAAAGATTTCCCATGTCTCATTAGCCTTTAATGTTGTTTTTTCTTGAACAGCAGCAGAAATCTCATTTAGATAACCAGCGAGTAACATTTTTGTGCACATAAGGCTGCCCATGTTACGTGCTATAAGCTGTCCAAATGGAATAGTCACCAATACAATAACTAAAACAATATTGTAGAACCTTCAGTTTAACTTTGTACTTGTGTTTGTTGCACCTTAGTTCTTCACAGTCCTTAGTCCTATTCAGAGACGCGTGTTGGGGGAGGATGACAGGACCACATACTGCTGACTCTGCTCTCAATCTCTGCACTTTAGTTGGAAGACCTGAACAGGGGCGCCTATACTATTGAAAACCTGTGTAATCAGTATTTCTGTGGGGCACATATAAGTGTGTGTATATATATGGGTAATCTTCAACAGACACATTGGCGGATCAGTCCTAAGGTGCTGTGGTGCCGCACAGTACAGTGGCTCCAAAATGGCCGCCGCTATATCCTGTGGTGTCAGAGCAGCCACCAAAAGACTCGTCAGGGCAAGGGAGTCTTGCCCTGAAGACTCCTCTGGGCAAGGGAGCTTTGGCAGCCCTGACTGGTCTACTTGAATCTTTACCAGCTCTTTAGCTGTCAGACTCATAGCTTGGGAGGGAGTATATAGGATTTGGCAGAAGCATCTGCTGCCATCCTCCTAGGTCCAATTCACTCTCCAGCCAGCCCTCCCTTCACCCTATTATTCCCTTCCCTCCACACTCCAAGTAGGCTTTCTGTCAAGTGGCAGGGATAAATACTGCCCATCGGTCCTCTTTGGATCCTTCTGGTGCAGAGGCCCAGCGCCAAGTGCCTCTCTACCATTGCTGCATGTTCCCCACAAGCGACAGTGCCTTATGGCATTTCCATGACAGACGTTGCTGGGGCAGCACAAGGACCACCGACACTGCCCTGGGCATAGGATTGGGGCCTTAGTCTGCATGTGGAAGAAGCATCAGCAAAGGACTGTCAAGGGCAATTTAAAATTCCTGCAGACCTAGGAAGAAGAAGATCATCTTCGAATTAGATTTGTTTGTACCTTGTATAAGCCTTTCTTCAGATAGATCTGCTGCAAAACCAGGGTTGCCTATATCTATATTTGCCTTAATATTCTTATCTGTCTTTAGGCGTCTCTTTCAGTGTGGGGGAGGCACGGTGGGTTGACATGAACTCTCTTATGTAGTGTGCCATGTTTCAGAAGAAATAGCTTTTGCTCATTGTTACTGCAATCGAAAAAGCATGTTTCTTTATTGTCGGGCAAAACACAACTAAGGTAGAAACTAAAAGGAATAAAAAGAAAAGTCTAAGGTTGAAAAATAGCCCAATCCCCTAATAGAAGGCTCTAAGGTTATGGTCCACTCTTTAATTATGTTGCTACAAGCCCAATGTCTTGCTAGGTCAAGTGTTGCTTTCTCCCTGGGGAGGGGACTTGCAGTTTGGTTTTATACTGTATTCTGAATGTCTCATCTAGATCTATCAAAGAGCAGAACCTGCGGCCGTAAGAAATCATACTCCACCAGAAATCTGTTCCCACATCAGTTTGCAGAACTGCATGTTTATAAATGCAACCCACTTACAGAGGATGACCTAATGCCAGCAGAACAGTTGGTTGTTGTGCCTCATGTCAGTCATTGTAGCTTTACTTGAATAATACACGATGTTTAGCAGCAGCCCTTCACCGTAATGGAGCATTTTGCTGTGTATCTCTTTTTCACTGGTTATGCTCTTAGGACATCCATTTGAGGAATGCTGTGTAGCAGTTATTGCTAATAGAGGACTCCTGCACATAATTGGAATGCTCAAATAAGACTGACATTTGGAGTGTGGAATATAAATGCAACAAGGGCATTTCAACAGAGATCTGTAATTGGGGATGAATGGAGTAAATTTGTGCACATGTGCTGTAAAAGGGCACAGTGGAAGGTGAAATTGCACACTCCGCAGTGAATGAGGGATGAAAGCCAATGTATCAGTGTCATGGCATGACAGTGTAGAGTATAAATGATATTGTCACTGAGTACTGCAGCAGGTATCGAGGGAATTCCACTCCAGTGAATTACATTACTTAGACAGACCTGAAGGCATTGTGTCTGAATGAGTGGAGGGGAAAAGAGAGGTTGTCAGCATAAAACAGAAGCCGTTACAGAATGACTGGCTGCAGGCTTTGGAAATTGGTGCAGTTCTTAAGTTTACCATGTTAAAGTGTTTTAAGGTCCTTGTGCAAATTCGTGTGTGATTTGTTTCATCTCCTGATATGTGATGTAAAAGTCCTAATTTGGTTGAATCTGAGCTCCCACACCACCAGTTAACTTCAATAAACATTGTAGGTATCTATTAGTTTTGAGAGATTTGATTTCAAACTAGAAGACTTCTGTGCTGCGCCTTTTGATTTTGATTTTTTATTAGTTTTTAGCTGCCAGATATTGGAATTGGAGACAAGGGGGGATGAGTAGAGCATAGGAACAAAATTACTTTCTCTTGTGCCCCCCTTTCAACTACCTGCTATCTTTCTCACATTTTGCACTACTTACCTTTTCACCACCCTGTCTTTTGCCCCATCCTGACAATAGCCCACACTACTGATGTGACACACCGTACCCCTCTCTCTACCTAGCCCTTATGCATATATGGTTGGGGAATATTTAGAATACTGCTGGGGGCAATTTCCTCACCATACACCTGTAGGTGTAGGAATCTTATCCAGTGTCATTCTAGGGGTAGACAGTTCCCTTTCCCTAAGCTTGATAGAAATAAAAGGCCAAGGGTAAGCTGGAGATTTGGGAGGTGGTTGGTGGAGACCTTTCACCCTATCCAACTCTCACTTTGTCATTTTTCTTATCGGCATGGGACAAGGGGAGAAGGCAGGTGTGTTCAACTCTTCTCCTTGCAACATTTTTTGATGCTGTGGTATTTGATATGGTCCGCATAGTATAGCTTGAATTATCTGATACTTTGGGTCCAGAAAAGTTTATAGATGCTTTAATCTCATGTGCTGTATAAGTCCACACCTCCCCACTACAGGCCAGGATGCCTCCCAGATGCGACAGGACAGGAAGCCACATCCTATTCATGGAAGCTACTTCCATTTTTTTTCCTGTGATTTCCTTTCACTTCCTGAAGAATTCTGAGGCCACAGAAGCCAAGGGAAACCTTCAACGGATGTGTACGATCTGAAAGTAGCCTCCAAGGACTCCAGGGAAGGTTTTGGGGGGAGGATTCAAGTATTGTTTCATGACCCACTGTGGAACATGAGATGGGTCATAGTGCTCAAAAGTTTGGGAATCACTGACATAGCTCATGGTTGCATGAATATGAGAGAAAAATAAAGTATTTATTATTTTAAGAATTTATATCCCACTTTTCACATGCTGAAGCAAATGCTCAAGGCGGCTTAAATGGGCAGGCACCACCATTTTTCAGTGGGGTTTTTTCCAAATATAAAGTGTTTTGTGATTCACAGAATCCTCAGTCCCAGGTGTAGCCTTCACAGTGTGATTCTCTCCTCTGGCCATGTGCCATTGAGCTTCAGTAGGCAATCATAAGTCTAGCCTGGACAGGTCCTCAAAATTGTACTCCGTTCTTTTGCCTACTGGCCATCTATATGCAAATGGCCATCCATTTGTATATCTACAAAAATTGTAACAAACACTAACTCAGTTTAAGGCAGCTTCTTTTCCGATGGACCTGCTGAATCATTTTGGCCAGTACAAACCATTCATTAAGGCAGATCTAGATGACCTCTTTACCTCATAAGACTACAGGCTTCCCCCACCTATTCAAGAGGATTTATGTATATGGCAATGTTCATTGAAATCCATCCACATCACCTGTTGTAGAACTGCAGCATCACTGGGTGGAATGAAGAATGACAAGAGGAACTGTCTGTTCAGAATGTGACTGAAGAACTCTGTGTACAAACTTTGTTTAAAGAGGCAAACCCAACAGGCTGAGATCACTCTGAGTTCACAAAATAGAGCTTGGCAGATCAAGTGGACAACAGTGTGTTGTTTCCATATAGACAGCTTTGCCTCTGTCCCAAGCGTTCGGGCACTCACTCTGACAATTGTACCTAGAAATAACCATTGCATTCCTCCATCGGTGAGCTGCAAGAAGATTGAGGTAATTTAATTAATGCTAGAAATTGTACACTGAGGCAATCTGTTATGTCGGGCATAACATAGGATCAAATGATAACATTTTTCCCATGATAGCTAATTTTACCTCAGAAAAACATTTTAAACAAACAAGTTTTAAGCAGCAGAAGCATACAATTCTGTTAAATACGTAGACTGCAATTTTCACTACGGGTTCCAGTTTAAGAAAGCGAAGTAAAAAAAAACTGAAAATAATTTTCTTATAGTGTTAAGATTTCCTTGTCAAAAAGCCTATAAATAATAAACCAGCAGTTATTAAAACTGACAAGTGATAAGTAAACCTTAACATCTGTATAAAAATTGCCCAAACCACACTTTAAAAATAATTTTAAAAAGACTTGTTCCCACTTGTGAAGAGGAAGAATACAATATAATGCTATTCCATGATGCCAGCAATGTTCATACAGAGAAATGTTCTGAACAATGAGGTTGCTTGTTCATATGTGACACATGCACTGAGGAATTTGAATTATGAGAAATCTTGTGAAATATACACCACTGGCATTGTGTGAAGTTCCCTGGTGCTGAATCTCTATCTTGAGAAGAGTAGCTTTATTCTTCATTCGAAAGCTCATTAGTATAAACTGCTCCTACTAAAGCACTTGTCACTGCAATATTAACATAATTTCGCACCCCAAGAGAATCTGTCAGGTGAAGTGCCACTGCACACATTTAACTGGGGTTCATAACAGCTCCCACTTTCCCTAAAATCAGGAAAATAGCTTACCTATCTTTTGATTTGATAAATTATGTACATTGTCCAGACATATCCTTTTGAACATGTCAGACCAAATACTAGATTTTGAAGAAAATTGTTAATTCTATAAAATAAGTTTTCTTCTTACAGAAATCCCATTCTAGTAATACTTTTATTAGGACAAACCAAAATTGCACAAAAACCTGAACCATTGGCATTCCTGGGGGGGGGGTGGCACCCAGGGGCACACCTCCAGGGTGCTGTCCCCCACCTGGTAGTACTGCTCGCTGCCTCCCCATCCCAAGGCATTCTAAAAACTGGAAGTGATAATTTTTGACCTCCAGGAGGCCTTCTGAGGGCCGGGGAGATCATTCATGGCTTCTCTGGCTCTCAGTAGACTCTCCAGGGGGCGCCCTCCTCCACTTTAAAAAAAAAAGACAAAGGGGAAGAAAGACAGCCCCCGGAGTGGAGTGGCAATGGGGGATGCAACCAAGGGCGGGAGGGCCAATTTTGCTGCTCCTCCCACCTGGTGCCCTGGGCATTTGCCCCCCACCCCAGTTCCCCTAGATATACCACTGACTTGAACAGCTAGCTTTCAATTTCTTCAGAACATTTCATCAGGTTTGGATAGTAAGAGAAACAAAAGGAGGAGGGAGAGGCAGGACTGGTCAAACTGCCCCCAAAATCTGTGTTTTGGAACAGACAAAAACGGTGATATGGCCATTCTTATTTGCATCCCAGTGTTTCTGGGATCAAACAACCTAATAAGTGTCTAATCCAAGCATCTACCGATGCTAATTACTGTGTATTTCTCCTTAAAAACTTCTGTAAGCGGTATTTAAGGAGCAGCAGGGGAACCATTTCAGCAACCTCAACTGTTCCCCTTCCCTTTTTTTGCTTCTCTTCCCATTACATCTAACCTGAGGAGTTCTGCAGAATTTCTGCAGGAGTTCTTCGGAAGATTTTGTTTCACTTTGGTTGGTTCTAATATAGGTATTAATAGAGTGTGTCTTTGGGTTTTTTTCTTACGGACAGCCATCTACTAGTTTTTCCCTTATGGAATCCAACAAGGAGAAGAGACAGCAGCCTTTAATATAGTAGTTGAGCACCTGGTCTGTATGCAGAAGATGTTGGGGACAATCTCTGGCATGTCCAGGTAGGACAGAGTTAAAACTGGAGAGCTGCTGCCCACCATAGCTAGATGGACCAATGGGCTGACTCTATATAAGGCAGCTTCCTATGTTCTTAGAGTTATTTGTATTTTAAGATAAACAATGCTTTTTATCAGAGGATTGGTATTTAACCTTTGAAATTTGTGGCACCAATAAGAAACCTTTCTCGGGTCATGCCAGTTTTCAAAAACAATACTCCAAAAGCCATGCTTACTAAATGCGACCTTCTTGAAAAGTTCAAGTGGCCAATCAGTACAGGAAAAGAGTTTCCTTTTCCAAGTTTTTTTCTCCAGTGTTCATATTTGCAATTTCAAGGAAACCTCTCAGTGATAGGAAACTGCTTTGAATTGGCTTCTTTGCCTCAATAATAAGATTCAGTATGCCTGAAAAGGAACTCTATTGTCACATTGCATAGGACACCATCACATTGAATAGGAAGAGCCATCAAAGGTGCCAATTCCTACAAGTTTCTTTTTCATGGAATTCAGAACCTGATCATATCGGGCTTCAGTGCTGGCATTTGTTTGTACTGCTTGTGCTGGATGTGATAAAAGTGCCGTAAGGCATACTGCCGGCACTGAGGCTGGCGGCAGTTGCGCTGGGTCTCGGTGCTTGGAGGAGTCGCTGCGGGCAGAGGTGTAGCTAAAAAAGTGCAGGGGGGTGCAATTGCACTGAGCATCAAGCTGACATTAATGGCCAAAATCACAAAAACCTTGGTATATATGAATAATAAGGTAAAGGTTTCCCCACGACCGAATGGTCTAGTCGTGACCGACTGTAGGGGGCGGTGCTCATCTCCGTTTCAAAGCCTGTAGAGCCGGCGTTTTTGTCTGATCATGTGGCCAGCATGACTCTACGCTGTAGCACACGGAACGCCGTTACCTTCCCACCAAAGTGGTCCCTATTTATCTACTTGCATTTTTTTAGGTGCTTTCGAACTGCTAGGTTGGCAGGAGCTGGGACAAGCAACGGGAGCTCACTCCGTCACACAGTCTCGAACTCCCAACTTTGCGGTTGAAAGCCCAGCAACAGCGGATTAACTCGCTGCGCCACCATGTCCCTTTGAATAATATATTCAATATATGAATAATACCATCATGTTATATATCATTGGAAAGGTAATGCAAAGATGCAATGAAACAAACCAGAGTGTAATATCTTTATCAAAGTTATTGCTGAAAATGAAAATATAGCTGTGATGTCACTTTCTGTTGTGATGTCACTACTGGGGCAACATCTTGCCCTCTGCACTGGGCTACACTATCATTAGCAACGCACCTGACTATGGGAGTGTTGGGTGGAGGTAAAGTTTGTGGAGGAAGGTTGGGAGAGGGCAGAACTAGATGGAGGAAGGCAGGCCGGAGGCAGGGCCAGGTCTGGGAGAGTGGCAGAGATGGTGGCAGACTCAGTCACTGAATCCTATGCCCCATCGCTGGCCAAAGAAGCTGACATGAGCCTTCTCAGTTCTGTGCCCGCTGAATAGCAGGTGCAGATCTGAGAAGACCTGTTGGGGCCACTGGGGTAAAGGAGAAAATGTTCCCTTGCCCTGTGGAGATTCCAGTGGCTACCCTGGTCCCACAGGATTCAGTGGTAGCCATTTGGAACCACTGCTCCTCTGGGTACCAGGACAGTTTAGGATTGGGCTGTCAATAGCTATACTATTGGACTGAGTCCTATTAAAAACATAGGTTTTAAATCTGGCCTCCATGATCCCATGAGTTACATTGGTCCTGCTATTTTTCATTCTTGGCTACCAGTATTACTTTAAAATTAAGTAGCAATTGAATCAAAAATTGAATACTAATTGAATGTGGTTGACTCTCTCACCTGGTCCCATAAGAATAGTCTCCAAGTTTGTTTTTTTTAAATGGAAGAAGTCTGTTTCATTTTTGCTAGGGCGGTACCCCATTCCGGTAGTTCCGGGGAGAGCGGGTGGGGAGACTCTGCGCGCTGTTTTTGCTCGCCCGCCCACCTGCCCCTGCACCTGGATCGCTCTGTAAGAGAGCAATTCTGGGTGCAGGGAGGCGTTGCTGGGCGCTGCAAGGGGGCGGGGAGCTACAGCTCACCCGTCTGTCCCCGTGGCATTCCAGATCCTGGTGCCAGCAACGTTCTGGTTGCTGGCGCCAGTGAATGACGTCACTGGATGTACGTCTTTGCTGGGATGGGGCAAAGAGGATGTACGCCCTTGCTGGGGAAAGAGGGGCATTTCTTTACTCACCTGGGGGGTGAAGGGAGCCTTCAGACACCTCCGCAGGGCCCCCCAATACTGGAAATGAATGAAAATAGTGATTGGAAGCGACTTGCAATGTGGCTTCCCTCTTTCCTCAGCAGCAGTATTATTATTTATTTATTTATTATTAGATTTGTACCCCGCCTTATTGTGCCCGAAGGCACCCAAGGCGGCATTACAATATAGATATAAAAACAATATAACAATTCACAATTAAAAACAATTAAAACAGAATTAAACAGTATGATCCTGGGGAACACACTGCTGACATCACCCCGCCCCCAACCCTTAAGGGGCTAGTGCAGAGGGCTTATCTGGCTGATGGGTCACAACTCACCAGTTTGGGAACTACTGCTCTAGGGCATTGGTTCCCAAAGACTTTGGGAAGCCTGTAACTCAGTGTCATTCAAACTGTGGGTCGCAACCTGATGTCAGGTGGGTCGCGGAAAGCTGGGAGTAGCCATCTTGGACACTGCAGACCTGACTCTTGTTATATTCTTTTTGTGAGTGTTAGTAGTTTGAATTTTCAGGTGAGGGTTTTAAAAAAATTTGTTTTTAAGTTCAGTGCTTTTGCATCATATTTTGTCCTCACCTTGCTTTCTGTCAGGGATGTGTCATGGTTGTACAATTGCTGCAGTTCAAGAATGCAAATTTGCATTTCAGGAGTGTCATTTTATTATTATAATAATAATACATTTATTTATATACCGCCTTTCTTAATATCACTAGATTTCTCTAATGATTGAACTCAAGGCGGTTTACATAGGCAGACTTTCTCACAAACCCGAAGGTTTTTACAATTTACAGAATGTTCTATCTTCCAAGAACAACACTCCTACAGATCTTTCTTTCTGGATTTAGCCGTCTTTCTTTATATTAGCCACCCGTCTGTCGTCTGCTGGCTGATGAGGCTTCCCTGCTGCCACCAGAGATGCAGCTGATTTCAGCACACTCCTCCTCCCACGAGGCAGCTGAAACTCAGCTTTTAATCAGCCGCAGTTTCCAAGGTCTGCTGCTCGCAGAGACTTCCGGCAGTCCCGAGCTCACAACCTTCAGATCTTCAGGTGTTATCTTCGGGCAAACGGAGGCATTAACCCTCTCGGCTAAATCTTCTAAATTATATTACAATGGCAGCACTTCCTACTTGATGATGCCACTTCCTGTCACAACATCACTTGCAGATTAATGACATCACTTCTGGTGTGTCCCGACACAAGGACCATTCTAAAAAGTGGGTCCTGGTCTAAAAAGTTTGAATATCACTGCTGTGTAACTCTTTGCATGGGCTGGGGGGCAGCAACACGATCGCCACAATCACACTGCTGGGCAGGGTAAGTTTTTTAAACTTACCTGGGGGTTGCTGTGGCTCTCCAGAGGGTCTAAGGAGCTTGTGACCCCCTGTGCAGCCCGTGAGTCCTGACTCTCTAGTATTTTTCTGCTTGTTTGCTTTTTTTCTCCCGTCACTTCTGCTTTGCCTCAGAAGACCTCATGGGCAATCCAGAAGCCGTCTTTCAGATAGATGGCAGCAGCAGACATGGTGGGAGGAGGGTAGGTGGTTCCAGGAGAGAGGACTGGGGGGGCTTGAGGGGGGAGAAAGGCTTAAGATGTTTCTCAAAAATGACTCGCATGTAGAGGCAAACTTTTTCCACAAGTCACAGTGGCATGTGCTATGATTCGAGACTCAATTTGAGGGGGTCACTGACTTGAAACGTGACTTGACTCGACTCGTGAAATGCAACTCCAGCACATCCCTGGGAACCACCGCTCTAGGGCATCCATGTTCCAAATAATAACAACTGTCAGCATACTACATTTCTGTGTATGCAAAGAATACACAGAAATGGAACAAAGGAAGAAGTGTGGTGTTGAGCACAGTATTCAACATCCAGAAAACATCCTTAGGTTTCTAGCCTTTATGACTGAGAAATTGCACGTTGGATTTCTCAAGGAAAAAAAATCAGAATTGTTTAACAATATACAAATATATTTTGTATTAATGTTAATAAGAAACATAAGTTTCATAACCAGTTGTGGTAGTTAAAATTTCCCTCTTCCCTTGCCATAAGCCCACCTCATTTCATTTCTGGCCAAGGGGAACACTAGAGTTAAGAAATTTGGGATAACAATCAGTAAAACAACAAAATATGCATACTAAAACAGAAAAGTAGAAAGGAAAAAAGAACATACCACACCTTTAATCATAAAAACACAAAATCAGTCATGGGAAATTGTGCTAATGAGTTGAAGCTGCTAATCTCCTAATAAGCAAAGGAATTGCTGCCAAATATTTTGAAATTTGTCCAGACAATCTTACTTCACATTGTTTATACTGTCTTTGGCAATCAACAGGGCAATCCTATACATGTTTGCTATACATATATACATGACCTATTGTATTCAGTGGCGCTTACTTTCAGATGTATAGAATTGCAGCCCAAGTCAGCTAAATCTTGGGTTTACTGTTTAGCCTCTGGACCATTTTCTAGAAGTGTGTGGGCAGTGTGTGGGTAGGGAGATTAGTAAACATTGTGGTTTGCTAGTCATGTTCGCAAGGCTCTGTTAAATGCCTCTCCTTTGCTTGGAGATGGGGCAACTCTTGGTTTTCGGTCATCTTCACCAGGCATACCTGTCTGTCTGTAATTTGATTAATATAGCTCTCTTGACATACTGTATAGCAAGTTGCATTTTTGTCCTGCTGTTACTGTGAGCTCTATATAGTGCTAAAGCTTTGTTATACTTTAAATCACAGGTTGAGCCAATAAGAGCGATTGTTTTTCTTGCTGTATACAGGCATGCCCTGGTACCTGTTGGGGTACCCACACCCCACTGTGCATACCTGAAATTGTGTGGATACTGGAGATGTGATTTTAAAGATAGGAGAACATCAGTGGTTTTGCTGCAACAATGTAAAAAAAATGGTTCCCCTATCTTTTTAATAGGTGTCCTATATCCATGGATAACTGGAACTGTGGAGACCAAATCAGTGGATACATGGGCAAGCCTGTGTTTTTCATATGGCAAGACCTGGTAAACTATCAGTACTCTTCAGCAGGGGTGTCAAACCCATTTCATACAGTGGGCCGCATTCATGATGCTGCCAAGGGCTGAAAGTAATGTCATAAAGCAGAGAGTGATGTAATTAAGCAGGTCAAGACCAGAAATAAGCACATTTTTCCTTAGGAACTTAGTAGCTGCAAATGGCAGAAGAAGAAAAAGCAAAATTTTAATCATACTTTCAAGATATGGGAAAGCCAATTATGTGTATTGCTCTTTTAGCAGTGACAACTCAGAGCAGCTGATTGTGGTGCTGCGAGAGCCCAAGGCCCCATCTGGTACGTGGGCCTTATGTTTGACACCTCTGCTCTGCAGTATTCCAAAGTAGGGTAATACCTTCATTAGGCCAACCACAAGGTATCAAGTAGCAAGCATTTGAATCATATAGGATTCTTCATCATCCGTTGGGGTGGGGGAAGATTGGAAAAGCAGTTGCTTGGGTTTATGCAGATTTACGCATGCATGCGCACACACAGGGCTCTTGGGACTGTTCTCTTCTAGATACATATTGGAAGCCCACGTATGCAATGGCTGGATAGACATCTTTAATATTCAAATAATCAGTTATGCAAGATTTGCACCTGGCAAAACTGTCAGGGTCTTTTTTAACATTCTCACGTCTTGTACACTCTAACCGTTTGGACATTACGAAGATGTCTTTGGGCATGTTCTTGCTGTTTCCCTACATGCAGTTTTGAAAAACAAACATGAGCAGGAAAGACATAATGTCAGAAGCAGCCCTCGAGGTGGCTGTTGAAGGAAAATGAGCTAACAATATGGAAGTGTTTTGCGCATTTAATGGCCTGGTCATAAAACTTGTTGCACCAGCTGCTGCCATAAAGCTTCCAGAATTATGACACTCCAGCATCCCTACTAGGACACTTACCTCTAGGAACATGCACAGGAACTCTCGCGCAAATCATGACCCCACACAATTAAGAATCGCCCAGCTCAGCAGGTTGCCATAAAAGAAAGCATTTGACTTTATTGTCCAACGGGTATCTCTGAAATAGCTAGAAGGAGATCAATTTATATTGGAAGCTTTTAAAAAATCACTTTCAGAACAGAATTACAAATCTACAGAGCTGGCAATAGCTTACACATTAACAATATTTTTCCTTACTAGTGTTAATACTTATATTTTACTTGATTTTAAATATGTGATAGGTTATTCTTTTTAAATAGGTTCATCTTTATCATTACTGCTTTGCAAAGTAATCTGGGTGTGACACAACTATAGTGCAAGCACTTTTCTGAAAGGCAAAAATCTTGTAATGTGTAGAACTGCCATTGGAAGATGGATGAAATTGGTGAAATCTATCTTTAACTTTTTGGAAAACCTTTGCAAAATAGTTAGCAGTAGCGTGTGCTTTGTGTATTCACAAACAATACCTTCTGAAAAGAATTTTTAGCTCTAAGGTCTCTTCCAAGATGGATAGGACAAAGGTTGCCATGTTAGCCTCAGCAGCACTGCGTCCTCTTAATAATGTGAAGCAATACCTCACTTCACTTATAAAGCATTCTGGATTGGTTACCTCGGGTTTCTGAAACAGAAAATAGCTCTTGAAAACAGTTGCACAGAAGCCTGAATGGGCTGTTTCCAGCTGTCTGAGGGTTTGGAGGGGGAAAGGCAAGTGATTAATTGCACGTTTCACCATGAAAGAACATTAATAAAAATATGTACAGTGGAAGAGTTACATTTAACATAGATATCAATTTCTCTGTCAAGGAACCATAGTTTGTGAAGTATTAAATAATTAGCAACTTTCACAAGACAGACAGTATTAGCATTGGGGATGTCAGATTGATGTACGAATAAGAGGCATGCTAATATCCCTCTCCTGTCTTCGTATCCATCCTCATTTAGTTGCTGGAAAGGTTGCCTTAAAGAAAAGTGGTCACCACCAAAGTTGATCAAATGGTGGTCTTATTGCTTCTCCATGCTTAACAAAGACAATTGCATTTTTCTTGACCTCTTTGTAGTACACTGGTCTCCCAAGTCCCTAATCTTGATCTTTTGAGAAAGGAAAGCTTGCTTTCTGTCAGGTTGTTACAGAGCACGACAGTGCCCTCTTTTAAAGGGTCTGCTTTGCTTTATAAGAGTCCCCTTGTGTTTTCTGTGGCTGCCTCTTTTTTTAACCAATTGGCTAATTTCCTCTTCATTTTTGGAAAAGGGGGGAAGAGAGTGATTTTTCTGGGACCTCTTTTGACTGATAAGGGCCTGCTCAGAGGAGCATTGGACATCTCTGTCCAAACAAGTGACAAGTTGGACAGGATGTCAGATTTGAGATGGTATCTAGAACCCAAGGACAATGTGGAACCCGAAGGGAATTGTAGTTGGCAGCTTTATTTGTAGTTGGTAGTCCTAATTGTAGTTGGTAGCTTTATGGGGTTGGGTGATTCTCTGGGGAAAAAATCTTTCTTCCACTTTCTTTGTATTCTTCACCAGCTGTGCCTGCTTCTTCTCGTTCTCCCTGGTTTCTGTTCTTTGCTTATCTCAGAACACTACCTGTTATTATTTCCTCCTTGCCCACTTTATATTTCTGCAGAATTGCTGTTTGATCATTTTCTTTGCACCTCCAGTGCTCCCACCTTGTTCTCAAACCATTCCTTTCTTGGCTGAGCAGTGGCAGTGATGCTGAACCAACTGCTTCTTTTCACTGCTACCTCACCTTGACTTCATTTGCTACAGCCACTGCTCCATTTGAATTCTCCATTAGCTTCCACAGTCTTTTCCCCATGCTCCTTCCTGTTTACTTCACATCCTTTTCAAAAATGTTGGTTTGCATAGACTAGTACTTCCGGTTTCTTTGCGCATTATAAAACTGGCTACACATTTTTTACACATTTTTCATAAATCATTCTTGCATGTAGCTGGGCTTCATTGGTCTCATTGCATCATAAGGCACTAATAGTAATAAACATTTGTATAACACTTTCTGAGTATGCAAAGCTTTTGCATGATGTAATCATTAAAGTAATCCCCTGTACAAAGCACCAAGACAGTACTGACTCATGGGGGTGACATCACATTGCAACATTTACTGGGCAAACTTAGTTGTATTTGGTAGCTTGCTGTTGCCTTCTCCAGTCATCCTTAACCCCCAGCAAGCTGGGTACTCATTTTACCAGCCTCGGAAAGATGGAAGGCTGAGTCAACCTTGAGCTGGCTACCTGAGAACTCAACTTCTGCGGGATCAAACTCAGATTGTGGGGAGAGCTTTTGACTGCAGTACAGTACTGCAGCCTACTGCTCAATGGCATGTGAGGCTCTCTGACGTAATCATTACAACAGCCTTTTGAGGTAAGTAGTATTACCCCCAGATTGCAGTTGAGGCTGAGAAGGAGTGGCTCACTTAAGGACAATTTCTGACAGAGGCAAGATGCAAACCACAGAAGTCCTGGTTTGCAACTCAGTCTCGGGCAGCCCAATCCAGAATTGCCTGACTGCCACGGGCACAGCGTGGCTACCACTGCATTCAGTGGTAACCAAAAGGCTACCACTGCATTCAGCAGCAGCAAGATAGCCGCTGGAGTCTCCCCAGGAAAAGGGGATGTTGGTCCCCTTCCCCCCAGGGAAAGCCCTGTCACCCACAATGGGAGGGGGGCTCCTCAGCTCTCGCCAGTTATTTTGCTTGCGGTGAATGGAGCAGCCCCATGTCAGGCTGCCCAAGCCACTGCTGGGGCCAAGATCCGGAGGTGGAAGTCACCATCAGGTCTCACCCCCTCGCAGCCGGCTTATCCCTTCCCCCACCTAGTTCCTCTCCTCTCCCCTCCCTCCCCAAATGGGCTTACCGGCGACTGATATTGCTGGAATGCCACCCGTGCGACCGCTTGTGTTGGTGCTGAATGAGTGCCGCTCCAACATGAGTGTCAATGTGTCACGGACATGCTTTATGGCATATTTGTGACATTTTTGCGGATGGTACAGATGCAGTGCCAGCAATATGGGCCTTCTGGATCGGGCCCTTAGCCACTATGCCACACCAGCATAGTGGTTGTCTATGGTTATAGACTATGGTCATAGTTATTGTCTATGGTCACAGTGGTTGTCACACCAGCATAGATA
>JAJKFI010000012.1:2137910-2177724 GCA_029204185.1 Lerista edwardsae
CCCCCCCAGGCCAGGACGGGCTGCGGACCGAATGGACGGGCAGCCAATGACGCGTAAGTCCCGTCCAAGCCCCGCCCAGCGTTCCGGTAGTCAATCCCCAGATCCCACTACTGATCATATGTTAATTGTAAATGGTATCCAGAGAAGAAAAGCGTAAACCACTGTGGCTCAGGGGCGTAGATAATGAAAATGTAGCCCAGTGCAGAGGGCAAAATGTTGCGCCAGAAGTGACGTCACAATTTTCGTTTTCTTTGGTTTTTGGCTATAACCTTTGATATTACACTCCAGTTTGTTTCATTGCATTCTACATAAAATTCCACATCGAATGATATATAATGTAACCGTATTATTCCTAAAAAATCTGATTTTTAACTGTAAAAACTGCAATTTTTACATGACTGTATTTTTATTTTTAGGGCTTTTGGCCATAACTTTTGATAAAGATATTACACTCTGGTTTGTTTTTG
This sequence comes from Lerista edwardsae, assembly GCA_029204185.1. Classification (NCBI taxonomy): domain Eukaryota; kingdom Metazoa; phylum Chordata; class Lepidosauria; order Squamata; family Scincidae; genus Lerista; species Lerista edwardsae. Next base: position 2,138,378 of record JAJKFI010000012.1, read on the forward strand.
CATTCTGCATTAAATTACCTTTCCAATGATATATAATATGATGGTATTATTCATACATACCAAGGTTTTCACAATTTTGGCCACTAGAGTCAAGCTCAGCTTGTTTTCCTGCTAATATAAAGCTTGTTGCCTGGTGCAGTTGCACCCCCCTGCACTTCCTTAGCTATGCCTCTGCTGTGGCTTCCTAACATCGCCTGATAGAAGGTGCAGAAGTACCTTTAAAAAAGTTCGTTTGTTTTTTTAAAATGAGGGGTTCTGTAAAAAGGAAGCTGAAAGGGAAAGTCAAAAGAGTCAAATCCAATCACTACAGAGTGCATGGAGATTGTTTAAAGCCACAGTAACAGGTGCTCAACTAGAAATTACTCCACTAATTAGGAAAGGCACCACTAGATCTAAGCAGATGCCAGAATGGGAGGAAGGGAGCTATAGAAGACAAAAGGATTTCTTTCAGAAAATGCCAGTTTTACCCAAAGGAAGAGAACAAATCAAAAAAGGAGCACAAACTCTGGCAAAAGAAATGTAGGTTGACAGTGAAGGATGCCAACAAAAAAAAAAATTAGGAGTGCATGGCTGAAATCATCACGGCAAGCAATAACTTCTTCAAATACTTCAGAAGCTGGAAATATGCCAAGGAGGCAATTAGATAATGAAGGGACTAAAAGGGAAGGTTAAAGAGGACAGATTGTGGAGACGCTGAATGAATTCTTTGCAAAGTCCCTCACCAAATGTTTCTGAGTGAACTTAGCAGTGATGGAATAAGAGGACAGGTCCTTTTTCTGAATTGGGAACTAGTGAAAACAGGAAGCAGGAAATAGGAATAAATGGGCAATTTTCATAGTGGAGGAAAGATGGAAAAAAGGAGGTCCCCAAGGATATGTCTTGCGGCTGGTGCTTTTCTCACCAGCCCCAGATGTTGGTAAGTCTCCCAGATGAGGTCCCCAGATGTACATAAGGTATCTGGGATTGGGAGCAGGCAGTGAGGTGGCTGTGTTTGCAAATGGCATCTAATTATTCAGAATGGTTAAAAACGAAGCCTATTGTGAAGTGCTCCAAAAGAACCTCAAACTGGGTGAATTAACACCCAAGTGGCAAATACAGCCCAGGGTCGGTAAGTGTAAAGTGTTGCTTGTGGCGCAACCCCCGATCTGGCAGGGCTTTTTAATGATCGCATCAAATTCAAGCTTTTTGACCCACTTTGGAGAGCATGCAGTTCTCCAGCTTTGACTTTGCCATGTCTATTTCTCCTCGAATTGCTTTCCATATTTGCTGTTCCGCAAACACTGTTCTGCTATCAGCCGCTTTTCTCTCTACTCTTATTCTTGCTCTGGGCTCTTTTGCCGAACTTGGTAAGTCCCACTGATTACAATAGAAGAGAAGGCCTGTCTTTAATTCTTTCCCATTGGAGCCAGTGGGATTTGCAATAATGCGACTACAGCATTTGGAGTCATCCTTTCACTGTTCTAGTCACCCTTGACCGTGGCAACTCACCTTTATCCCGTTTGCACAGGTTATGTAAACAATTTGAACAGGATGACTACTTGTGGCTGATAATGTTCTCATATGAAGCACATTTACCAGTAGACGATAAAGGCAAGGCCATGTAGCTCTCCATGACCCATGATCATACGTATTTCCAATTATCCCTGGTGCTCCAAGAAAGCGAGATTCATGAAGCTGAGGATGACATGACAAATTACTGCTGCTCCTGAACCTTTTTAAAATTGCGAACACTGTTGTAATCTGTAATTACAGAAATCAGCGTGAGAATTGTGGCACTGTATAATTATCTTTTCCTGATACGTTATTGCTGAATGAATTATTAATCTAAATCAGTCTTGTATCATATTTGCAACAGCTAAAGAATCATAATAATAACTTACAATTACATTTCATTATTTCTATCTTTATGCTCATGTTTTTCAATGTTGTAATTGGTAATTAATTGGTTTTTTTAATACTCCCAAATAGCTGGTACCATCACATGGTTATAAATTGTTTCGTATTTCATCATTTAGTACCAAATAAGTTCTCGAACTTCTCTTCCTTGCTCTTAATCTTACTGCATTGTAATGATTCAGGGCCCAATCCACCAGGGTTGCCCATAGTACCGCAAATGGGAACTGTGTGGAGAAACATCACCGTTGATTGTGTCCTTGGAATGGAAGAATTAGCTAGAGTTCTCATAATTATAATTCCATTGCATTTTGGATTTGTTTCATCTTTTTCTAAATATTATATGTACTGTGTTTTTAATGTTAATATGTTCGCACATTCAACCCACCTACTATCTGCAAAGAAAAAGAACCCATCTCTGGAGAAGGGAGGGGATGAAGATAGATCAGGAAGCTTTTAAGCATTTGGGAAGCAAGAGTTGCCCTGTAGTTGTAGTTGTCTTTGCAGTCTCACCTATCCTGGATTATGGCACAGTGTTGCCCAGAGTGGACATGACTCTGATTATGGAGATGCTGCTGAAAGCATTATCTGGCATTCAGGCTGTGGCAAATTCTGCAAGCCCCAGCTGCAAAAGTATAAGGTATCACCTCTCCCCTCTAGGGTCCTGGGACCATATATACTTGCTATATGAGTTGCAATAAGAACACCTAAGTGTAGCAGATGGGATAATGACTCATCTCTGACTGTGCTTCAGACAAACATCTGCCACAGGGATGCCACCTTTGGCAGCATGGCAAGCCTAATATTTATCCTAGCTCCTTGTATAATCAAACCAACTTTCAACACCGAAAATGGATGTTTCAATCGATACATCCCCACCCACTTTACCTATGGAGCCCTGCCCAACATGGCATGGGTGTGTGCCTTTTGTACTAGCAGTGCCTGGGTTGCAAAATGGGTTAAACGATTTGCCCTTGTGTGGTAGGATTTGCATGCTGCAGGGGTTACAGGCAAAGCACCAGTGATGAAACTTCTGCTATGACCAATAGTCCACGGCTTTGTCTGGTTTTGGTAACCAGGTGTTGTTTGTGGTTGTCACACATTCTGCTCCTTCACTGAGTCCACAGTCATGCCAGAGAACATAGGAGATGGGACAGTTCTCATCTCTGACTGTGCTTCAGACAAACAGAATGACTTCATATTGCACTTTGGAGGAAAGCCAGATCCTGCCTCATACCCGTTTTCCAATTTCATTTGATGGTGCTGCTGCACATTGAAAACACCTGGAATACTGCCAAAGCAGAATGCAGAAGAAGTCGTAGATAATACCGTGTCTCTCTTCTGACTTGACTGGCTCAGGAGAAGGGGCAGGGTCTCATATTTTCTTCCCACTCTGCTTTAGAGGTTCTGCATGCCTCCGTAGCATAGACGGGGAGGGCCAGTTGCCATGGTGACTAAATTTGTGGGTTCTTGGCTGTGATTCTCATGCTTGTTTGCCATACTGCCTCCTGGTCAAAATATCCTTCATAAATGCGAGGTGGAAAAGATGCGTTCTCATTCATTGAAATAATTCCTTTTGCTGATTTTTATTCAACCACTATCGCATCTTATGTATGTACATTGATTATCAGCCCTTTTTTGAAGCGCCTTCTCCCTTATTTTCTGATGGTGGTATACTACTCTCTCTGAATTGTGCCTTTTATTTCTAGATCTGATTTTTTTGTGGCATGAAAACTGAAACAGATCTGAATAAGATACCTTCCTGTCACCTTTTTATGACAGGAGCATTTGTTGGCCTTTTTCCCCACATTTTCAAAGAAATCTGAATGGGGGCAGAGGGAAAAAAATTGTAATTTCCAGGCTGCATTTTTACGGCGAGGGCCTATACTGACTTTTTAAACATAGCAGTAAAAAAAGACAAATAGAGTAATCTGTGCAATTATAGATCAGCATAGTTTCTTTTGTGTCCATTCATTTTATACTTTTATGCATAGCTGTGTAGACAGGATTGTCCTTGTTAGCCTGTCTGTACCACTGTTGACTGTTGTGAGGTGAGCCGCCCAGAAATTTCACTTGGTTTCATTTCCATGACATTGTATACTTGCCTTTGTATGCCCTCCTCTTTAATGCTGCATGTTACCTTTTTGTGCCTCTTTCTGGCACTTGTGTTTGCATGATGTCCACATTCTCTAGCTCCTCTGCTCCCTCACATTGGGGTGACCATGAATAGCTAGCTCATCACTACACAGAATGCCTCTGAAATACCTGCCACTACACCCAATCCTATCTAAATCCCTACACAGTGGTGCCGGCACAGTTTCTGCTGCATCCTGGGGGACTTTCAGTTTCTGGAAGTCTCCTAAGGATAAGGGAGCATTTGTCCCCTTGCTGTGGGGTAAGCCCCAGCAGCTGTTAAGGGGCAACTTGGACCTGTGCTAGCAATATCTCTGATGTAGTCTGCATTGCTCCATACTGGCAGATCAAGGCTGTTAAGGACGTTTGGATTGCATGCACTCCTGTTGCCAAACCTCCCCCTCCTGGGCCCAATTCAGCCATCCCTGACCCATCTCTTTCTTGTTCTACCCGCCCCCCTCCTGCCCTGTCCTGAGCCTACATATTCCAGCATGCCTCTTGGCATCCACTAGCATGCACAGGAAAGCTCTAGCCCTCATGCCAGCACACTATCAGCCAGAGCTGCCACAAAGTGCTTTAAGGCTGCTTTGTGGCAGCCTGCACTGCCAGTATGTGTGTTCCACCAGCACTAGCTCTAGTTAGGATTGGGCTGCTAATAACAGTAAGGGTGCCATCCTAGGTGCCTTGTAGCGTCGACGCTATGTGCACACAACACTGAGCTCGGAGCACCCACGCTCCGTTTGCTCTGCGCCAGCCGAGCCCACCTGGCGCAGCGCTGTGACAAGCCAGGCCGAGGGAGGGAGTGGGTGGGAGGGAGGAGGGCATTTCTGGGCAGGGGGAGAATGGGCTTTGGGTGGGCCAGCAGGCGTACTGACCTGGAAGGGGGGCGGGCCTTGGATTTGGCCATTAGGCTGAATCCAAGGCCTCATCCTGAGGCTGTGTAGCCATGATTCAGGCCACGTGGCTGCCTCAGATCCAGCAGGCGCAGATCCAAGGAGTCCATAGAGGAGGCTGGCGTCTCCCCTATAGAAAGGGCACAAACATGCCCTTGCACCGGGGGGGGGGGGCTCGAGCCTCCCCAAAGCAGTGCTGATTTATGGCACTGACTGGCCGGTCTTGCCATTCGAACACTGCTTAGGATTGCACTGTAAGTCAGCTTGTATAGCAGAGGCCCAACAATGTGACCTGATCCAGTCACTTCCAGGTTCTAATCTCAACTGTTTCCAATTTGCTAGATGTTCTTGGGCACAAGCTACTATCTCGTGATCCACCAATCCCCAAACCTCTGGCACAGAACAGGAATTACAACACTGGCCTACCCGTGAGGGTCTATCTGTAAAACTCTGAGCATTCAGGAACAACTTTGTCTAAATTCCCAGTTGTATTCATTGTGCTCTAGCTAGCAAAACATCTCCATTTTCAAGCAAGCAGCATATTAAGATGTAGATAATCTCTGCTGATGTTAACTGCTGATTTTGTGATCCCAACTCAGTAGCTTTGACTCACGTGTTGGGGAAGCCCCAGTGGCTCCATTCTTTCATCTGGGTGAATATTGATGCATTCAGTGGGAATTTCCCATAGACTCCCATGCCATTTTGGGGCCACAGCAACTAATTCTTAAGAGTCCCAATATTCTCTAGGACTCTTCCGTTACTCTAAAATGAAAGGACTGCACAAGTTGAAAAGTCTGTCTCTCCCAAAAGACTGTGTCAAATGCTTTTTATAGTACTGTACCCCTCTTCTCCATCACCTGCTTTCCAGGCTCAGTCTATTAAAACGGTGTTGATTGATGTCCTTCAACATGTTCAAAACATTAGTCTGACTCTTTTATTTAATATTGTGGAGAAGAAAGAGCCTGCTAAGTGAGTAGAAGCACATAATGCAATTGTCTTTCAAGAGACGTACGTATTTCTTGAGCTCTTTGTTCCAGCTAAGAATTGAAGTGCTGATCAGCATTTCTGCAGAGAGAACTGCTAAACCAGGCAGGACTCAGAAATCATGATGTAATCTTCCTTTCTTTGCAAGGACTGTGATAACTCTCCAACTCTATCTCTCTCCCTTATTGTTTGTTGTTTCTATTTTAGGGTGTGAACGGAATGTCTGTGGATGAGAAGACTGAATCCCCCATGTATGTGTATGAGTCAACTGTCCATTGTACCAATATCCTCCTGTGCCTCAATGACCAGCGGAAGCAGGATATTCTCTGTGATGTGACTTTGATTGTGGAGGGGAAAGAGTTCCGAGCCCACCGGGCTGTGCTGGCTGCGTGCAGCGAATACTTCTTGCAGGTGTTGGTGGGGCAGACAGAGAATGGCCTGGTGGTCAGCCTGCCAGAGGAGGTATAGTATGTTGTCATTACTCTTGTCATTTAAAAACAAAACCTTCTGCAAAAAGAAAGAAAGGGTAGAACAGAGAGGAGGTCAAGCGCTTGCATGTAACCCTTAAAGATAAATCTCCAATGCTGCATATTCTCAGATCAGGCTCTGCAGTCCTGGAGAGGGAAGGCACAAAATGATGTAAGGTTCCCCAATGGGAACAGGGTCTGTGAGAGGGTCCTTGCTGTAACTGGTGGGCCACTACAGGAAGCTGGACTAGATGGGGCCTTTGGCCTGGTTCAGCAGGGCTCTTCTTAGAGTTTGTAGGACCAGGGGAGTGACTGTGCAAAGAAACACTCCCCCTTGGCTAGGGCAAGCAGGAAGGAAATGAGAACCCTGAACACAAAGTTCATCTGGAGGATGATCTGAAATAATGTATAGATAGAAGGAACTGATGTGAATTGCAGGGAGATGAAATGCTCCAAATAGAATGCAAAGAGACTGGCGTATTTGCAAGTCTTCTTCCAAGGAAAGAGATCTCCATGTCCAAACTTGCTGGGTCAAGACAAGGTTACTGGAATGCTGTTGTGAGTGGTTGGAAGCTGCTTGAGAAAACTTGAAAAAACATAACTTGAAAAAACATAACTCATCATCTTCTCTGCTTGAGATTGAAGTTATTTCCAATTCTTACTTCAGGAGTGCTTTTGTTTGAATGCTTTTCACACCTATTTGGAAATATGTAGAGGAGACTCTATTGCAGCTTCATTTGGTACATTTTTGATACCTGGTACAATCAAAGGATTTACTGGTGAATTCTTAAAAATTTTTAAACTGTTTGTCTCATTGAGAAACACACATTGCATTTAATCTTGCTGTTTCATACATAATGTGGTGCACTTACATATGAATGCATGTATTTTGTAATGTGAGAATAGCTGCACAGGCAGCTTTTTTCAGTGATAAATACACCTGTAGTCTAATTTCTGCTTCTACTTTGAGAGCTCAGTATTAATCTGGAAAAAGATACCTGTGCAGCAGGGTACTGCATTAAAATGTCTACAGTACTTATCAGTACACATGTCATCTGTATGTAAGGAATTGTAATGTGAGAAGCTGCCCCAGGTTGGCAATAGCTGCTTCAGAAACAAGAAGAGGTGCAGGGGTGCATGGCTTCTACTGCTTGAGGTTTGGGGAGAGCATGTGTCTTGTTTGACTTCCTTCCCTTTTTCATGGCTGCTTTTCTGCTGCTTTTTTTTTTCAGGCAGCTTATGTTCTCTGGCAACTCTGTTCTGTAGGAACGCTGCCTTGTACTGTTTGGCAACACAACTATTGTAAATGGAGTAAATTGTGTCAATTCAGAATAATGCAGAGTACCAAAACTTGGTGACCAGAGAGACAAGCAAGCCTGTTGACCTTCTGACTGGGAATCCACTATGAAACTTTCTGGGAATTGAGAGATTCTTAGGCCATGGAATCCAGGGTGACTTCTGTGCACAAAGTTGAGGCTCCAACTTCCCCACCCGACCTTCCAACCGCCAGCACCCTCTTTGCGTAGAGAAGGCCTCGGATTCAGCCCCAGCCTCTCCAGTTGTACTAGGAGGGATCCCTGTCTGAAATCCTAGAGAGCTGCAGCCAGTCAGTGCATCGACAGTGTTGCATTAAATGGACTCAGGATCTCTTTAGCAGGCACCTTAAATACATCCAGACTTAAGATGCTTTGGAACTTGAATTTCAAAAGAGGTTTGCACAGCAACCTGACAAAATATTGTCAAGAGTGCAGGACATTTGTTTGTGAGGGTGCAGTCCAACGCCCTGCGTTGGGCCGATGCTGGCTGCTGGCATTGGCCCAGTGGCAGCCCAACAGCACTGGCTGAAGCCCGTGCTGCGTCGCTCCTGCACCAGCCGAGTTCAATTGACACAAGGGCATTTCCAGCCCCTGTTCCTGGGCAGGCTGTGAGGCGTACCAGCCTGGGGAGGGAGGTGGAGCTGGCATGCAGCCATTAGGCCGCATCCAAGCTCCCGTGCCCAGGCCGTGCGGCCCCACTTTGGCAGCAGGCGCAGATCCGAGGAGCCCATTGGGTGGCTGGTGCCTACCCTGGGGAAGGACACAAATGTGCCCTTGCCCCAGGGAGGCTCCTGCCTGCTCCCAACTTGCATTGGATACGGCACAGGCCCACCAGCCTGCCCGTTCCTGCACAAGTTAGGATTGTGCCCTGACTCGGGTATTATGATTTCTGATGCTGCTGCCCCTGGCTTCCCTATGGATGAGTCAGGTATAATGGCATCACCCTCTGCTTGGCTTCCCAAACCATCCCAGCCTCCTCCTCCAAAGCCTTTTCCAGATTTACTTTCTATTTGGTTTTGGTGTGTCTCAGTCAGACATTAAAAGTTGTGGGGTTTTGTGCGTGTTTAATGTGTGTGTTGATTTTAATTGTGTTTGTGTTCTGAGGCAATCGCAAAGCTGTCCACAGCACAGTGCTGTTATCACTTCTAAGCCATGGCCGGTATGACCAGAATATTTCTGCTGAGCATTACAGTGCTGCGACACAAGATTTGCATGCTTTGCAGATTATTCTCCAAAATGCGCACCATTGCTGGGCACGTTTCAAGAAGACATTTTGCAAAAGATTTTTTTGTTGCAAGCTTTTTCTTCGTTCTAACTGAACCACTATAGTTCACAACTTCCTTTAGTTGTTCACAAATGCATCTATATGACACTATGGTCCTTTTGAAGATAATAGATTTAGGAAGAAATCCTAACCAACTTTCGAGCACTGGCATAGCGGTGGTGGGCATTCACAGAGGCCTCCTCAAAGTAAGGGAATGTTTGATCCCTTACCTCAGAGCTGCATTGCCCTTCCCCTGGTGATGAAAAGTTGGCTGATTGTGCCCTTAGGGTGCAACCCTAACCTGGTGTTAGGCTGGCACAAGTCACTTGTGCTGGCTCAGACGTTTGGCAGACATGCCAGAAAGCGCATTTGCACCACTCTTGGAGTCAGAGAAGCTGGCATATGGACGTGCACCAGCCTCCCTGACTCCTGCAAATGCACTTCATGGTGCTTTTGCAACACTCCTGGGCCTAACTCCATGTTAGGATGGTGCCCTTAACTAGCATAAAGTTATGTGTAGCAGTGGTCCTCAAACGTTTTTAGACTGGGACCCAGTTTTTAGAACGGCACTTGTGTTGGGACCTACCGGAAGTGATGTCATAGCCAGAAGTGACATCATCCAGCAGAAAGTGCTGTCAGTGTGATGTAATCAAATGACACTCCTCAAATGCAAACTGACATTTTTGGACTGAAGCAAATGCACAACCATGAAACGTCTTTGACAGAATGCAAAATTAGGACAAAATATTATGTAAAAACACAGAACAAAAACAAAATTTTAAAAAGTCACTTGAAAATTCAAACTGTTAATACTCACTAAAGGACTATAGCAAGAGTAAGGTGTGCAGTTTCCAAGGTGGCTGCTCCCAGCTTTCTGCAACCCATGTGACATCAGGTTGCAACCCACCAAGTGGGTCCTGACCCACCGTTTGAACATGCTGAGGTATGGTCCTAAATCTAGAAGTGGTTTCCTTTCCACTTCTATTAAACAAAACAAACTTGATTTTAGTGAAATGATGTCTGTTTCAGAGTTATGTGAATCTTTTTTATTCAGGAACACTATAAACACACAATCCATGTAAGCTAATTTATGTGGACTTTACACATTGTACTGTGTAGCTGGTGTAACAGCAGTAATGAGCATGATAAGTGAGCTGTATGTTCCTAGAATCTCGGCTCATCCATGAATTGCCTAGATTGCTTTGGGCAAGCCACACACTCAAAATCAGAAATGTAGGGATAATAAATAATACTGAACTTGCGAACAAGGTTTCGGAGCTATATATGTGCTTTTGACACTTAGGAAAAGTACAATTGTTGTGCACAGGACATTGTTGTTAATGTGATAGTGTGATCACATTGTAGTGTTGGGGTCAGTCCTTGAAGTTTCCTTGTTAAGTTGTTGACTCTGACATGAGTTCCTCATCTGTAAAATGGAAGTAAAAGTGACAAGAAGGTTATATATGTGTGAGAGGTACCAGTAAATGTTATTCGCCTTGATATTTAAGGACAGCCAATAAATCAAAATAAATAACTCAAAAGCACAGCATTTTTGTGCTGGTTTTAATAAGTCAGTGTCATTCTGGTTTGCACATAGAACACTATGTGAACACATAGTGAAAGAAACACAAAATTCTTTCATTGTGCTTATATGTGGTCACATGATGGAAAAAGGTTGTCCATTGCACAGTGCAATTCATTTGAGAAAGCATATGGAGGCTTCATGACACCCATTAGGTCTATCAGGCAGCAGAAGGAATCCTTTTATATATGTACTTTAATAGTGGCTCCTGCTTTAATTCAAACCAAATCAATTATTTCCAAGAAATGGGTTAACACTGTAGAGTTGTTTTGATCCCTATTCCTGTAGTTTTTGCTTTATTTAATTACAGAAAGTAGTCTTCCTTCCTTTAACAAGGCATTTAATTAAGCTTTTAATTTATGATAAGAAGTTAAATAGCACTTGGGAATTTTTTTTAATGGTTTCCACTTCCCATCTAGATTACCAAAAAGGAAAAAAAAAAAGGAGTAGTAGTGTGATAGAGAGGCATACATGGCTGTCAGCCAAGGGTATTGTAGGTCATGCCAATATTAGCTGGCAGCAGGCCATTATCCAATTAACATTGCTTCATTGCTGCAAGTAATAACTCTTGGGAAAATGATTGAGTCATTCATGGTGCAGGGGTACTTTACTTGAGAAATATCCAGTCTTGTTTCGAACAGTGTCTGAGTCACCAGGATTGCCTGCTCTTTTGCCAATTAAAGCAAAACTGCATTAGTCATATCAAAGGTGAAAGCTGAGTGGAAGGAAATCACTGATTTTATATCTCTTCCTCCACCCACCCAGCCCCATAATATGACTTCACTAAAGGAATTAAATACAGTACCAAAAAAATTCTTGGGCATAAGAAAGCAAGCTGAGAATCAATGGTCCATTCCAGGGGGGGGGGGACGGACCTGGAAGTTGTGGTCAGCATTACTACCTGGGTCTCCATCTGCTGTGAAATACTGAATAGGGAAACTCAAATTGTAGGCATGTGTATGCCAGTACAGAAGGGGGTGTTTTTTTCTTCCATCCTCTTAGTGTTCCTAGCATTTTTGTTTACATTTAGAGAAATTTAGAAAACAAAAATTGTCTGGAACTCATTATGAATTTAACCACTCTTCTGTTATCCCCCCATTTTACAGTATGTTTTATTTTCTTATGGATTTGCATATATCTGTGCCTTTAAATACAAAATATTCTGTATGAAGAAATGCAGACTGAGACACGAGTTCAGGCTTCTCAGCTGGCAAAGGCCAAGTGTGTTTAGAAAGTTCATAAATTTAGCACCGTGGGTGGGATGAAATTAGGCCTCCAGTGTGATTGTGTTTTTTAAGTGGCAGCAGTGAGAAATCCTTGCAGCTGTTAACCATCCACGCCAGCCTACTGTCCAGGGAGGGGCGGAGAATGATTGGGTATTAGCCAACCCAAGATGATTGGGTTCACGAGAAAAATCAAAAGCAAAATGCAGGAGGTCAGTTTCAATTACGGTGTTGTGCTGGCTCTTGGAGATTATGACTTCTCTGTTCTAATCTTTCCTCTTTTAAAAACAACATTCCATTCCAGTGTGTGTGTGTGTGTGTGTGTCTTCTGCATATGTATTTGTGTGTATATATTACCTGGTAAATATACTCATTAAATGCAACATGTCTGGCCTCCACAGTGATCAGAGTTTGTAAAAACAAAGAGATCTTAAAACACTGCAACTTTTAAATGAACTGCTTTTATGTGGCTTTTAATATCTGTATGTTGGGAAGAAATTCAGCACATGCTGACTTTTAAGAATCCGAGCAACGTATGTTTTCAATGGCTTTAATAAAAATTTCTAGCATCATGCCACCCCTCTAGGGGTTCAGAGATCCGGAGAGACCACAACCTGTCTCCCTGACCCTCAGAAGGCCTTCTAAGGCCTCTAGAGGGCCTTTAAATATCACTTCTGGTTTTTGACAGAGGATTTAGAGGCTTTCTGAGGGTCAGGGAGACAGCTCGCAGCCTCCCCAGCCCTCAGAACTCTTCTGGCCTAAGGCAGCAGGTGCAGGAAGCCTTCCTGTAAACCTCTTCCAATGAATGTGTCAGTGAATTACTTCTAATCTAGGTAAACATGCCTTGAGACATGTCTTGAGAGTCCCCTGGACTGCAAGGAGATCCAGTCGGGCAATCCTACTGGAAGTCAAGTCTGATTGCTCCTTGGAAGGACAAGTACTGAAGCTGGAGCTCAAATACTTTGGCCACCTCATGAGAAGAGAGGACTCTTTAGAAAAGACCCTCATGCTGGGAAAGATGGAAGGCAAAAGGCGAAGGGGGCGGCATATAGTGTCACTGAAGCAATGAACATGAAATTGGGCAAACTCCATAAGCTAGTGGAAGACAGGGAGGCCTGGCATGCTGTGGTCCATGGGGTTGCAAAGAGTTGGACACAACTTAGCGACTGAACAACAACAAAACATGCCTTAGGTTGCACTGTAAGTACAGACCCACATTACATATTTTAGGTGTATACCTAAAAAAATTGAAATTCATCCTAGCTCTCATGTTGTTCCTGTCCTCTCCTTCCTTGGGAAGGTTCCCAAGGCCCCCAGAAAGCGACTCTGGAGAATCAGTGGGCATGGAATGGTGTGGGGTGTGGTACTGGGAACTTTGGGTGGGGAGGGAGAAATTGCTGAAAACCCCAAGTCAGTTCAGCCGCTTCTCTGGTGGGAGCAGGGAAGCCATTTATCAGCCAGCAAGAAGACAAACGGGTGGCCAGAAAGAAGGACTAAATCCAGAAAGATCCATCTGTACGTGTGTAGTTCTTGAAAGATAGAACATTTCTGTATAAATTGTAAAAACCTTCGGGTTTCTGAATAAAGTCTGCCCATGTAAACCGCCTTGAGTTATAGTCATTAGAGAAATCTGGTGACCTAAGAAAGGTGGTATATAAATCCTATTATTATTATTATTATTATTATTATTATTATTATTATTATTATTATTACTACTACTACTACTACTACTACTACTACTATTACTACTATTACTACTACTTGAGATGGAAGCCCCAAGGAAGGATGGGGCAGAGAATCATTGCCCAAGCGCCCCCCTTTGTAATACACTTTCCAAAGCATGCGTCGTACAAGCACATTTATCAGACAGCTGCAATTGGCTACGTGCCCCATACTAATTCTAACTGTTCTTCTCAGTAACCTGTGAAACAGGGCCTGTGTGTGTGTTTTGAGATGAGCAGGCCTTGTTATAGAATAGTCTCTTCAGATGTCTGCAATAACTGTTAACCCTAAATTCCTTAAAAATCACATCAGAGCCAGATTATTTTTACCACTCGTTTGATGCTCTAATCCAGTGGTTCTTCAATGTTTTAGGACTGGAGCCCACTTTTTAGAATGTCCGTACCCACCGGAAATGATGTGTTATTAACCTGGACATTATGTCATTGCCAGAAGTGACATCACAAGCAGGAAAATTTTTAACACTCACATACAACAAAATTAATTATTTTAGTAAATTAAGTTTACGATATACTGTAAGTTTAAAAAAAAATAAAACAAAGAAGATCCCACCTAACCTTTCCAAGAAGTGTTTGATCTCTTTAAAACAAATTCCCCAAATATCCCAAAGGCTGCAATACTATCCACAGATACCCAGGAGTAAACTCCGTTGACTATCATTGTAAAAAGCATATACATAGTAGTCTGTTAAAGGTACAGATCTGTAACATTTCCCAAATGCAGTCACATACCATGGTAGCAGAAAGTCTAATATATTAAAAATAAAATACACATTGACATGAATGGGAAAATTGGCTTATGACCTACCTAGTGGGTCCCACAGTTTGAAAAACATTGCTGTAATCCAACCTGCATTGCAGCTTTTACTTCCCTTCCCCATTCTCTTTATTTCTGTAGTTTTCTGCAGAGTGGCAGTTTGCACCCATGAGCTAAGCAATAAAGCCAAGGTCCATGAACATTAACTTCTGATTATGCTCAGATCACTGGTAAGCACTATCATCACTGCACATTCAAAGCACCTCATAGGACTCTCCTCATTCTGTGGATTGGAACCATATGCCTGCATGCCAATCGTTGTAGTAGCATATGCAATAATTGTAATTTGGAAGTCCCAGCAATATGAGATTAGGTCCAGAGAAAGAGGAGGGTTAGTCACACTCTGTCTATGCATCCTGTAATCCAATACTTCTTATGAGCATAAGTAATGAGTTATCCCAAAGAATAAAAATTGCATTCCATTCATCTCCTGCAACTCTTGACAGGGCATCTCAAAGCCTTGTAGTACCTTGTAGTACCTGTGATGTCATATTTTTTGCACATGGTAGAATTTAGAGAAGTAAAATTTTGCATCTTAAATAATTTTTCTTTTGGCATATTTGGGCCAGTTTGAAATACAGGCATGCCCCGGTATCCCTTGGGGTTCCGTTCCTGACCCCCCCCCCATGGATACCTGAAACCATGGATACTGGGGACACCTTTTTAAAGATAGGGGAATATCAGTGGTTTGCTACAACAAAAAATAGGTTTGTTTAATGTTCCCCTACCTTCTTAATAGGCGTCCCAGTATTTATGGTATCTATGGATAACTGAAACCGTGAATCAGTGGCATAGCTAATGAAAGTGTAGCCCAGTGCTGAGGGCCCCATAAGTAATGTCACAACAGGAAGTGATGTCACTTCTGGAAGTAACAGCACACTTCAGTTTTTAAAAAAGATGAAAAGGGGGGACTCGCATCCTCCCCCCAGCAGCATGCCCCCTTCTACTGCCCCCAGGTTGCCTTGCCTACAGTGGTGTAGCTAGGTCATTTGACATTCAGCGCCCATAAATTTTTGACATTCCCCCCCATTGGACAAACTTATTCACTCACTCAATTATTCATTTGCTCATATATTTGTCACATTTTCCAGGAGCTCAGGGTAGTGTTCTTAGTTTCTCCTTTCTTTTGTCTAAAAGTTATCTAAGCCAGTGATTTTTACAGTTGTATTTCAGATTTTTGGTCATAACTTTTGATAGAATGAATCTATTACACTCTGGTTTGTTTCATCGCATTCTGCATGAAATTCCTCATCAAATGGTATATAACATGACAGTATTATGCCTAAAAACAAGGATTGTGACAAATGCAATATTTACATGACAGTGGTAGTTTCATTTTCTGGTCTTTGGGCCATAACTTTTGATGGCTAAAGGTAGTAATCTCAGGTTTGTTGCATTACATTTTTCATTAAATTACCTTTCCAATGATGTATAACATGATGGTTTTATTCATAACTCACAATTTTGGCCACTAGTGTCTATCTCAGCTTGTTGCCCCCCTGTTACACTTGTTACCTGGTGCAATTGCACCCCCTGCACTTCTTTAGCTATGCCCCTGCCATAGATACCAACTCAGTGTACAGCATACTGGGGCATACCTATATACCTGCTTTCTTGCAATTAGTTTTTTTTTTAATTTTTAAGGTCATGAACACCTTTATGGAGGAGAACCCAAATATTGTTTGGTGCCCCATATTCTTTAAGGGTGGCTACACTGATCTCTCAAGCTACTATTCTTTGAAGCTATCAATATCACCAATATGATAGTCAGTCACTATTCCAATTCACATTTGTGCCTATTCCCAATAAATCAAAGTGTGTTTCTGAGGCTTGGGAGATTCAGAGCACAATCCTAACCTGATGTTGGGTCGTTCAAGTCTGGCTGGCACAAGGGCCACCATAAATCATGTTTGGACCACTCTCTGAGTCAGGGAGGATGGTGCACATCAGTGTGCTGGCCTCTCTGACTCAGAGAATGGTCCAAACATTCATTACAGTATCCCTTGTGCCAGCCAAACTTCGCTGGCCTAACTGTGCAGGCCTAACTTCAGGTTAGGATTCCGCCCTCAGTATGAACACATCAAGTTGTTCACAAGACACAATAGTTATGCTTTCTGCAATCCTTTTTCAATTTCCTGTACTAAAAGGATCTATACAGCAGTCAGGATGGTGTAGTGGCTCGGGTGTTGGACGTAGACATGGAAGTTCCAGGTTCAAATCCTTATTCAGTCATGAAACCTCCTGGGTGACCTTGGACCGGTCACCATCTCGCAGCCTAAATCTACCTTATAGGTTTGTTGTGAGGACAAAAGGAGGGAAGAAAAGGAACCACCTTGAACTCCTTGACGGAAGACAGCATAGAAACACCATCATCATCATCATCATAATGCAAGTATTTATATACTGCCTTTCTTTGGCCATTAGATTGCTCCTCTGGCTTTAATTCAATAGAAATAAAAATGGTGGAAAAGATTAAAGAGCATTGCAAATCTTAAGGCCCAGTACTATCCAGCTTTCCAGCACCAATTCAGCTGTGATGCAGCCCCAAGGTAAGGGAACAAATGTTCCCTTTTCTTTAGAGGCCTTCATGACTGTCTCTCTTCCACAAGATGCAGCACATGCCCAATTGGCCGAGCTACATCAAGGCTGCAAAGTTGGATAGGATTGGACTCTTAGAAGCCTTTTGGCTTCTAAGGATTGGACTCTTAGAACCATCTGCTGATGGTTCCTAATCTTAGGGATTTAAAAAATGAAAGGTTAAAAGTATACCGTTGAAATAATAATTACTCAGAGTGAAAATATAAGGTTAAACTTGCTTCTGTTTGGTGTGACGGAGCAAACTGGGAGGCAAAATACATGTTAATGTGCAAAGTACAGATGCATGTAACATTAGCCCAACGGCCCCTAAAAAATAGCTTAGCATGAAAGAACAGAAGTGGCAGGAAGAGGAAGTTCGGAAGATGTTCCGCATCATGCTCGTGAAACATATATTTGAAAGTATTCCAAAATCATTAGTAGTTATCTTTTTTTTTTGCCATGTCATATAGCATGAGTCACATGTAGATACATTTTCAGAATTGTCAGTCCTATTTAGAAGTTAATCATTATGCAGCTTGCTTCCATCCTGGAAGTTGGGATGCAAGCAGAAACTTGAGTGACAGCAGCTTCTACAGCACCCTGTATGAAATGAGGGGTCTAGACCTGGAAGTTGCCCGCAAACAAGGGGAAAACCCCCTTTTTGCAGTTCCCAGCACCTGCTGTTGTCCTGGAAATTGAATATCCCGCTCCAGAGATCTTAGTGTAAAATGTAGGGGGCTGGTGGTTAGCCCATGCGTGTGCACCCAGCTCTTCATTTAGCACCCTGCATGAGTGCATAGTATATGGAAGCTGTGCAAGAAGTTCTCTTGTGCTCAATTAGTGGCACCAATAGTTGTACTGCTTTTAGCAAAACAGGATGATCTGGCTCTCAAGTCTCAACGCTGGGTAGAGAAGCCAACTTACTTAATATTTAGTTGGTCCTCCATATCCATGGGGGATCTGTTCCCAACACACAGACCGCAGATACCGAAGCCTGCAGATAATCGAATCTGTGGTGCCTTCAGGATTAACATCTGGTCAACGTCTGAAGCATGGGCAAGCCAGGCATGGCTTCCCTGTGCCTCAGAAGGCTTGCCGGAGCCTTCTGAAAGGCACTCCTGGTTTAGCAAGAAACCAAAAGTTCCTTTCAGAAGGCTCTGACAGCACAAATTGGTCACGTGCGACCTCTCCACACTTCAGAACACCTCCCAGACATGATCAGAGGTCACATCTTGGAGCTCCTCTGCAGCCCTCCATCACAGGCCTGCAATCTGTGATGAATATAATCCACGAATCACAAGCGAATCACAAGCGGGTGATGAGAGCCGACTGTACTGAGCCTGCATACCAGGGTATTATGCACATTGAAACGTACAACAGGGCTACCTGGTAGATTTAGTCTATTTTTCTCTTTGTTGGTTTTGACACGTAAAGCTACCCTTCCTCCTTTTAATCTCTCCTCCACTGTTACTTCTCTGCTGCCACCATTGTTGTTCAATGTTCAATTTGTACTTTTGCAAGAAAAGGCATTGGGCCATTTAAAGACGCTTTGTACCGGGGTAGGCAACGTGGGGATCGCGAGTGGTTACCAGTAGCTCGCAGCCTGCTCCCTTGCTCTGCCAATTTTTTCTTCTTCTACCTTTAAATATTGGGCTGGGTAGAAACCTGGACCATGAGGGCTGTATTTATTAATGAGCTTCTCTCCCTCCCTCCCTCCTTGGAAGGATCCCCTGCCCTGCTGCCTTGCTCAATTTTTTTCTACAGTTAAATATTGGGGGGGGGATCACAGTAACTCTTCGCCACTTCATGATTGTGTTAGGTAGCTCATGTATATCTGATGGTCCTCTACCCCTGCTTGGTGCGAGCGTCGTCTGTGAGGAAGGCTTGAATACAAAGTTATGCCCTTAGTCAGAAACTACCCTTTGATTGAGCGTTGGAAACTAGTCTGAACCTAGTGGCTTCTCACCATGGGAGGCTAACCCAGCCTTCCTTGGCAATGAGAAACTTTTACGCGGGGAAATCCCATCATCTATATTTAACAAAAACTTGGAAATGGATCAAAGCATATTAGATGCAGCCTGTATTATACAGGTAACAAAAATGATCATGTTAAGAAACGTTCCAGGAAAATTCCTGTATAATGGGCTTCTGTAACTGCTCTTGTCAAATACCATGCGGGGCGGGGGAGCAATAATTGGGCACTGCTTGCCCCCAGACATGAAGGAGCTTCTTCATATCCTACAATACAACCTTCAGTGTCTTCGTCATGTCTTTATTGCTCGTCTAACAGCTCAGTCCTAATGCAGCCCTGAGCCGGCACAAGTCGCTTGTGCTGCCTCCGAGTGTCACGAATGTGCCGTGAAACACTTTTGCAGCTACTTGGGAGCAGGCCAGACCAGTGCATGGACGTGGTAGGCCAGATCCTAACCCCCATTCCCAACCCGACGGCACAGTTCTCCAGCTCCCCAGGAGTTTGAGAACCACTGTAAGTGCTTGAGGGGGCAGGGAAATGGCATTAACGCGATCACAATGATCATGTCACTTCTGGGAACGTAATGGGTCTGGGGACGGCTTAGCACTGCCCCCTGCCTCCTGGAGGGTTGGGGAGCCCTGCAGACCCCTCTACAGGGAATCCTAAGTATTAAAAATGAAAAAATAAAGTATAGCAACCCACACCCTGGTTATGATCGCAAAACAGGGAAGTGGGTTGCGATAGTTTCCCTCCCCCATTTCTAATGCATGGACCCAAGGGGTTCACAGGGCTTCCCAATCTTCCAGGACCCTGGGACAGCCTGTGGTAAGCCCGCCCCAGATCCATTATGTCCCCAGAAGCCATTTCCTTCCTCCCACCCCTTAAGGGGAAAGCAGCAGGGCTCTTCAGACTGGGGTGTCACGAGATTTAGCACCTGCTGAATTGTGGGCACAGATCCAAGTAGCCCCATAGGGCTTGCTGGTGTGCAAAACAGGGTAAGGGGAATAAAATCCCCTTACTTGGAGTTGTGCCCAAGCCTGCTCCTTTGTTGTGCTGGAGAGGTCAGTTGGCCTGTCTGTTCCAGCACAGGTTAGGATGGTGCCCTTGTTCATGTAAGAGCTTTTGGGTGGCATTCTACTGAAGATAGACCTCAGTTAACATTCTGATTGCTTATAGTCCACTTTGTCTTGCATAGAGGATTGGCTCTGAACATTTCAAGTTGCTTCAGAAGCTTTCATGACAAATGCCGCAATCTTGGGAAAGGTGACTGGCTTGCCTTGACTTTGGTATTCCTTTAAGTCATGCTAATACCATTTTTCCCAGCATATAAGTGTGATTTTGGATAATAGATATTTACTCTCTGCCTTTCCCCTTGGTTTTTTAAAAACCCGATTCTTCAGCTGTGCACTTTGTTGTGGATTTATATATTTTTTAAAATTGTGCTGTGCTTATATTAGAAAATAAATTATTTGGAAAAGACACACAATCTTCATCTACTGTATGTGGCAACAGATATAAGCAGAAACTAAAAACTGCACCTATACAAGTAGACGTATTCTACTGTCTCCCTTCTTCCCAGTAAATCATGTCGGAATCTGATTTGGCCAGCAGGTCCCTTCTGTTCATTTTTGCTTACAGTGGTTGAAACTGTGAAGTCAAAGCCAGCATCTAATTGTTATGCATGAATGGGAAGTATTCCTGTCCTTATTTGCATTCATTAGTGGTAGGTAGCTCCTCTGTAGGGGTCCCTAGTCTTGTTTCCACAGTGCTTTTGGCGGTGTTCCTCTGCCGCGTGAATTTTTATGATCTGTTGCATGTTGTTCGTGCAATTTCCTGCCCTGTAATGGTATCGGTTTTCCAGGCGCAGAGGAATACAAACAAAAACCCAGGAGCCTGCATTAGCATAAAATGTCCCAGTTCTGTCAGTTTGATTAATTTGTCTCTTTGTCTCCACTCTATATGATAAGTGCTATTAATGGCTGCAACACTTCATATGTCAAAGTCTTTCTTCCTAATGACTTGAAAATGTGGTTTATTTCCCCCCTTTTTGTATTATTTTTCTCATTTAGCATTCCACTCAAGTATAGATTTATGCTGCGCTCTTTCATTATCTTACTGGTTGCAGCACTTGAGTGATTACATATGGTGTTGGGGTATGCGTAAAGATGTGATCCCGGGGGTAGCAGCTGCTGATGCAAGCTGAAAATAGATCCTGCATGCGCTCAGCACTTTTCCCAGAGGTCTTTTATTTATTAGTAACAGTCTTGGTGCAGGACAGCTTGGATCCTCATTTAGCAAGATGACTTTTTGCCTTTCGGAGCAATGCAGTGACTTTGCTCTATTTACTGACTGCTGTGTAATTTTTTTTTTTCTTGGTGCTGCTCGCTTGTATTGAAGCAACAACTTCACCTAGCTCAAATTGTAATACAACCCTGATTTATAATGAAGTCAAGAAATGGCAGGCTCCATTTGAAGTAATGGAACTGGGCAGATGTAAGGTTTTAAATTAAATAATCCTATTTGCAAGACAGCATTTGTACATGGTACATTGATTTAAAATTAACTCGCGTTTTTCTCCAATGATTCCCTATACTCAGTACTGCTTCCCCGATTCTGCTTTCCACAGGAGAAATCTTTCTGTTAGAAATTTGTACAAGAGGATTTCATCTGCTTTAGTGTTACGTCAAAAGAACCAGCTCAACCTACACACATTTTAAGGTTTTCCTTCATGTAACACTGTCCGCATTTTTTCAAGTAGAACTACTATAGAGCCCTTGTTAAATTTTTCAAGAATTGTTTATTTGTGTAATTTTCTTGAAGAATACCCTAAACCTTTATGTCACCTGTATGTTTCTTCTGTGGGATAAATAGCAGATTGAGAAATGTGGGGGTAGGGGGTGGAGAAGAGTAAAGGAAGCAGAAAAAAGAGTGAAGGTAGGGTGAAACCCTTCCTACCTCCCCCCCCCCACTATATTGTTGCCCTGACCCAGTTCTCCCTCCCCCCAGCTGCTTTTGAGGTTTTTTTTTAAAGCTGCAGGAGATTGAGCCACGGGTCTCCTGCCATCTCATCTACAGTAGTTTGAACCCTTCAGGTTGGATTATAATTAGAAAAGCAATTTATATGTTCAGCCACATACTATAACATTTTTACACTGCAAGGTCCTTTGTATGGCAGAAGCATTCCAGGAGATGTGGAAAAGTAACATGTTATCTGTGCAGACTCGGTGGGGTGGGGGGGGGGATGAACCAGCTGCACAGACAAAACTACATGTCAGAGGTAGATTGAAAACGTATTTCAGATTCTCAGGAACCAAACTGAGATGATCCTGATGCCGTCTTCCCCTCCCCAGTTTCCAGGATCAAAACTTTAGTGTCCTGGGATTTTTCCAGCCCTTATCAGAATACAAGTCTGATAGATAGTGGCATTTTATTCCATCCTTTATCAGAAAGTGGTGAGGTAGTGGTATTTTTTTTTTCCAACTTCCACTTAATGTTTAATGCATTTAGAAAACGTGAAGGATTTATGATGAAACATAAATGTCAGCTTAGTCACCCTTAGTTCTCATGGTTTGTTTTCAGATGTAAATTGCGAGAAGCCAGTCCCTCTTTTCTTGTAGTGCATATAAAATACCAGGAATAACTTGTCATCTTGCCAGATCCTTGCCTAGATGACGTGCACAGGACCTGAGCGTACCTGCCAAGCAATGTTGCCCCAGGTAGTGCTATCACTAAGGGCGCAATCCTAGCCAACTTTCCAGCACCAGGATAAGGGCAATGCAGCTTCAAGATGAAGGAACCACTATTCCCTTACCTGGAGGAGGCCTCCATGACTACTACTCCACTGCAGGATGCAGCGCATACCCATTGGCAGAGCTAAGTCAGTGCTGGGAAGTTGGTAAGGATTGCGCCCTAAAACTCAGAGAACAGAGTACATGTATAGCTGGTAGTGGCAGGCTCCATCTCTAAGGTCAAACGCATGTCTCCAGCACTTGACCATCTTGAAAATGTTCACCTCCACTCCATTTGAGTGGAGGTGCTACCTATGCGTGTACAGGTATCCTCACATAGGCATATTGCAGTCTTATGTTTGGGCACAAGACCTGTTTAGAAAATGGGCTTTTCTGTACCATGCATACAAATGTGACTGTTGGCATACACTTTGGTATGGGGAAGGCAACTATTGTTGTCACAGGTGCCTGTTAGTACCTGTTGGCTGTTGTTGGCTGTTGGTTAGATGGTGCAGGTGAAAGCAGCACCAGGTCCACCTTTCTTAATGCCTTGCTGTCTGGAAAGGGTACAGTCAGGTATCATCCGCTAAAGTTCCTAGAAACCCTAGTAGATAGCAAATTTGCAGATAATGAGCCATTGATCCTATGGGGTTCGGTGCAAAGGGTGCCCTAGAGGGGAACGGGTACCTTACCTGCCATCAGAAGAATCCAGCAGAGTCCCTCAGGAAGCCAGCAGGGTGCAAAAGGAAATGCCAAAATATCTCTGAATGCTGTAGGGACGTTCCAGAGGCGTCAGGAACTGTCAGAAAGATACCTGTGACCAGCACAGACCCTTTAAAAAGGCTGGCAGATGTTTCCACCAGTGATTTTAAAGGAGTCAGTGCTGGTTGCAGTTGCCATTATGAAGATACCTGCATAAGGTCTGCAGAAGACCCTACAGGATGTCCGAGCAGAGTGTATATTGAGAAGAGAGGTGCAGATAACTAGAGGTAGGTAGCAATTTTGCCTCCTGGATGTGCAAATTCACATATAGCAAATTCATATATATTTATTAATTATATTTCTCCCCCACCTTTCTCCCCCTAAGGGAGAATAAAGACAACTGGCTATTTCCTTACCTTTCTCCCAACCCCATTTTCTTTGGAGGCTGTATTTGTACCCTCTACCTATACCTCCTATAGGTAGGTATACTCCTATACCTATCTCAATCTGCTTGGAAACTTCCCTGTGTTAAAAGCCCAGCTAGCCTTTACATGGAAAAGGGAATACATTTGCGAAGGTTAGGATTTATTCTGGTAGCCAATAATGTGACACTTACACCCTTGACAGGCATGTTTGTCTGGAAGGGCCCTTTAATCCCTTTACTTTTTTGTATGATTCTTTTTTCATATAATAAAAATGATACAGGCCACAAGAATGAAATACAAGCTGAAAAGACAGGAGTTGGTATAAATGGGAGAAATAAAGCTCACAGTCTTGTCTTATTTTGTCCATGTTAGCTCCTGTAAACATTTTTTTATTAAATCTACCTAGATTAATATTTAATATTACTTTGTAAAAAGCTGCAGAGAGCTCAAAGCTTCCACATCTTTTACCTAGTCATCCATACAGCAACCTTGGATGGTAAGTGTTATTCCTGTGTTTCTTCGGGGGAGTACATACTGAGAGGGAGTTGCTTATCTAAGGCCATCTAGTAAGTTTGTAGCAAAGGCGAGATTCACCCTGGGGTGGTGGTGGTATTGATTCATAACTCAGTTCACGCCGCTGTGCCAGCAATTATGTTATGTTTTCACACCTATGGAGTACGTGTGCCTGTATGCCCAGTGAATCACATATACAACAAGCTGAAAGGGTGTTCCAGTTCAGCAGCATACTGTATACAAATAAGCGTTACCCTTACAACTCTGAATAAGGACTCCGGACACAGGCTTGGGATAATGGGTCACTTTATTAAAATTAACATGGGGAAAAACCTGCAGCAGGGGATCTCAAACTGCCCCCCAACGTGCGGGCTACTCTTTGGAGGCTAGGCACTAGCCATAACTTTCCCTGGGCTACACAGGCATGACAGCCTGGCTCCGAGCCCCGGCCTGAGCCCAGGAGAGCCCATCTCCACCAACCCCGGAGGGTCAAGGCAGCAGAGTGTGACAGAGCCCACCAAGGCTACGCTCCAGCGGTGGATTCTGCCTGAGTCAGCCAAGGGACACGCCAGCCAAGCTCACCGACCCGGTCAAGCGTCGTCTGAGTGGTCCTGACCCGTCCCCTAACCTTACTGCCTCGGGACTGTATGCCAGGATCCCTAAACCCTGCCAATCCAACCCGCACGTAACCTGCCCAAGTGACTAAAGGCAGCCACTCATAAAAAACAATACCCAACTCAAAGGACCCCTGCCAGTCTGGGGTAGATGAAAAAATTACCAGCCAAGGTCAATCAGGCTGGTAACAAAAAATTTCTACCCGGCCCTCAACAAAGTGACCAGCTAATCTCAGACTGTAAGAGGGAGGTGGGCGGGACTCAAAAACTGAAGCGGACTGACAGCCAAGGCATGCAGCTATTGGCTGACAGCCTGCCCAGCCCCCACCAAGCGGCAGCCAATCAGCTTGGCCCCATTTTCCTGCCTCTACCCGTCACTGCAGAGTGTCGGGTAAAGGGGGGCGAAGCTCAAAGGGAGCTTCACCCTCATTATGAATTGGAGCTCAGTTCAGCAAAGCATTTGGGAGGAATTCAGTCTAAATTCATTGAAATCCAAAAATACATGTGCTTCCAGGTGGCTCAGCTATATTCAAAATTGTGTGACAGTGAGCCACAAAAGAAGAGGACGTGTCAGAACAAACATCACATCTCCAGGATGAATGAATATACAGGCATGCCCCGGTAACCATGGGGGGATCGTTTCCTGGGGCCCCCATGGATACCTGAAACCATGGATAAGAGGGAACCTATGTTAAGTATAGGGTTCTCCCCTTGAGCAAGAATATTTTTAGCTACCCAAAGAAAGAATAAAGGAAGGTAAGGGGGCTTCCTGATCCTTGGATAAGTGAAACCGTAGGTACGGAATCTGTGGATACAGGGGCCCACCTGTACTTGCAGAGTATTCAGCTTTCACGTTTTTGTAGGAACCTGCTGAAGATAACCTATGCACTTTCTGAGAACCAACCCACTTTGTCATTCTGAACCAATGAGATGCATTACTGCTTTTCATTTGGAATAAAACTGCAAAGTATGGAACTGGAGCTGGCCCTATTGGTGCCTGCGAAATAATGTGCTCTTGGAGGAAGGAGAGTGTTTCAGACTAAGCCACGTTTGACCTACTTATGCTGCCAAAGAGAATTGCCACTAGAAAGTGAGGGGAATAGGAAAAATGAAAGTCAAATGGAATGCAGGAAATGTTACGGCTTCCACTACAGACAGTGCTGCACTTTAGCACGAGGTTTTAGAAAGAGATGGAGTGGCTCACACTGTCTGAATAGAATTAATGAGGACACATGTGAGCTGCAATATGCTTCAGCTTTTTTTTTTTTCCTCCATTGCATCCTATATATCCTTCATGGCCAACTGCAGACAAGATTCAAAGAAGGATGACGTTTCTGTTAGATTGCTGTTTAGAGTTAAACATGGAAGGTGCAAAGTCAGAAAAAATGACTTGTATGAAGCAAAAGGAATTGAAGACGGCCTTGAGCCAGAACTGGAGCTGACCAAAGAAGAATGAACGAGAGACCAAAATATTCAATAACTTTAGCCTAGGTTTGCATTTGTTTTGTACAATTCAGTAGCTTGCAGAAAAGAAAATTGTCCCTCTTCAGCCTTTGGTTCTTTTCTTTGCGTCCTTGTTTTGTAGAGGATTTCTTGTTTTGCCGCATCTTTAATTTGTCTTGACATTACCTTGTTTTAGCTCGTCCTCATTTCTTTGAAACATGTTCACTGTGTGGCCCTTACCAGTGCGTCAGGGTGAGGAAAACTGATTTTGCAAGGCCAAGCATGATATCTCCTGTTTCGGCCAGGCTTCTTGTTCACGAACTCTCATAGCCTCATTTTAGTCTAAAATTATAGAAACCAGGCTTTTTGTGATCTGATTTTAGGAGAGGTTTTTTGCTTTGGCATAAATGGGAAAAAGATAAATGCTGAACACATCAGCAGTGGCTAAATAGAACATGTTTCTCAAACTGACCCTTCCCCAAATTCCCACAGCACACCTGTAGACTACTTGCAGCACAGTTTGAAAATGGCTGCTCTAGATTTTTGTATTGTTTGTACAGTATTCAGAAAATGCCACTAGTACGAGCTCCATACCATAGGCTGTTACCTATGAACCTTAAATAAGTGTGGGACTTACAGGAGTGATCTTACGCAGTGTGTGTTTGCACACTAAATACAGGCATACCCCGGTATCCACTGTGGTTCTGTTCCAGACATCTACCCCCCCCATCCCCCTGTGGATACCAAAAACCAGGGGCACCTTTTTAAAGATAAGGGAACATCAGTGGTTTTGCTGTAACAGGGTAAAAAAAGTATCCCAGTATCCATGGTATCAATGGATTACTGAAACCATGGATACTGAATCAGTGGGTATCAGGGCATGCCTGTACACTACATACTGGGACTTATATGGATTGGCACTGCTTTGCAGATTCTGTAGGCCATCATGACTGCAGCAGTGGTTGCATGGCTCTCTTGTTTTTTAGTTCTCCATTCATTCTTCCTCCCTTCACTTATGTATATGGCAGAAAGAGTGAGGATAGACAACACTTTTTTGACATCTGTAGCAAGATGACAAATTATGTTCATAAAAGCAAAAACCTATTTTTCCTGAAGCTGTCTTGGGGAAAGAGAGACTACCTGAATATATCACTTAAGTAGCAGGAGCCAGCAATCTGCCAAAGAAACAGAAAAGGAAAATAAAGCAGACATGGCTTCAGTTATAGGAGAAGGAGAAAAAGGGCGTTCAGCTAGGCAAAAATTTGTGTTCAGTTTTCATTAGTAATACATTACTGATCATGACACACACACACACACACACACACACACACACACACAGAGAGAGAGAGAGAGAGAGAGAGAGAGACTTCTCAAGTGTAAAGGTCTGCTCAAATGTTTTGTATTTTTTTCCTACTGGGATTGTATTAGATCTGTACTGGAAATGACTTGCATGTCATTGTATCTCCTGCTGTGTCAAAATAAATCTGACTTGAAGCAAGGTTCTTGCCTTCTATTTTGTAGTAGTTAGGGATTTTACATCTAGGAGAAAATAGCTTTATAAAATTTCCTACAATATGTGCCAAATGGGAGAACTCGTCTTAGCTAAGAAACACTAAACCATGATATTAATTTTCTAATTACAAAATGATTGCATCATATGGAAGTAAATAAATGAGCCATCAGAATAGCAGTTTGCTGTTCATTATTTTATTCAGACCAACATTAATTGCAGTGATTTACTTCGAGTGTCTCTAAAAGTTTATGCTGTTAATAAGATGAGCAACTGTAGTAATACTGGCTGCCAGAACTGTAGCCTTTTTTAAGACACACTCTCTAGTATGGCAATAATGCAATATGAATGGAAATTCAAAGTGAACACAATCCTGTCTTAACAGATGGAACCTGCACTTGCTCACACATCAGACCCACGTTCAGTCCCTCCCATATCAAAGCAGCATTATCATTCTCAACCGAAACTGTGCAGAAAATGATGAATTAAGGATTCTGTCCTTCCCGTAACATTCAACTGTAACTCTGTAAAATATTGGGCTGTATTGCAATTGCTATTATGTAGACTCATAGAACTGTAAGGAATGGCTATCTAGTTCCAGTCAATGATGGGAATGGGGCAGTAGCTTACACACACTTTGCATGTGCTTTGCATGTAGAATGTCCCGGTTTCAATCTTGGAATCTCCAAAAAGAACAGAGAAAAATTCCTAACTGAAATCAGAAGAGCTATGCTCAGTCTTTTGACAGTGCTGAGCTAGGTGGGTCAGTGGTGTTCTGCTCATTATAAGGCAGCTTCCTGTGTAGGATAACCACCTGTTGGCCCTTTCCATTCCAGGGACAAATCTAGGCAATTCAGGACATAGGGGACAGCAAGAAAAGGCTGCATGCAATTGCAGGAAGGTTTCTGCAGATCACCTAGCCCCAGATGACAGGAGTGGTGCCGCAGGAAAGGAAAAAATTAATTAGCCACCAGCCAATATGAGTTGTAGAGGGGGGCATTTCCCAAGCCCCAGAACAATTATCAATTTGGCGTGAGCAAAATCCATTCACAACATGGTATGATTCTTACACCAGCCATGGTCAATGAACATATAACACTGTGGTTTGGACAGTGGCGCACATGCATGCAGTTAAGGTGCCTGAATGTGATGTGGGCGCTGCAGCACTGGTCCCCTAAAAACGCAGAGAGAGCCTTATCACCCAGTTGTGATCTCTTTGAATATGATGAGACCCAAGTATGCACCTTGAGTGGCATCTAGACCTTTTGCATAGTTGGAAGCCGCTCCCATGAGCAAGGCTGCATTTATTTAAAGGGTCCTTGCAGGAGCACAGCTCTCTTGCATTGAAGGAGTTTCCAATGATAGTATGTCACAGCTCTGAAGGTCTAGCTGCTCTGACATGTTGTTGTTGTTTGAATGAACCCTTTGTCTGTTTCTCCATCAAGTGGGTATAGAGTGCCTTTGAACTGAAGTACCTTTTGAAGTGTTCTTTATACTCTCCTACTAAGGAGAAAGAATACCTAAGAACTATCGTGCATTGGGTAACTACTACTGTCCTGCTTTAACACAATAGAATTTTCAGGTACATTTCAGATTTGCTTCTTTCTTAGTGGCTTACACTAATGTAGAAACCAATAGCATTATGTACTGATACAACTAAACTGTCTTTTTTCCAATCTGTTATTTTGGGATGTGTAAGCTAAGAGCATCCTTTGCAGACCTTTTTCAGCAGTGTCAAATCTAGAATGAAATTCTTCTTTCCTCAGCTGGGTTGATGTGCATGAAAAGAACAAATTTAAATGCAAGCTGCATTGGTCTTGAGATTGACTAGGAACTTGAGTTAAAAAAAAAAACATAGACAACATCCAGAATGGGGGAGGAATGTATAGAAAAGTGAGTGGGCAGGCGAGAATAAGGCTTTGTATTCCTAATTCTCCCAAAAGCGTCAATTCCAGCAGAAAACGAAAGAGATGGATGTAGCATTTGGTGGCTTCTGCTTTAAATGGTATAATGGCCTGTAGGAAGACAAGATATTTTATACATGGCTGCAGCGTACCGGCTAATGATTTTTAATTGCCTTGTTATCTAGTCAAGTGGAATAGCAAAGCATCTCTTGACAGTGTGTGGCTTCTGCAGGCCGGCTGAAGCTCCCACTATTTGTATGTAAGCCTTGCTCCTTTGCTGAATCATGCATTTTATTTTATTAATTTTTTTTAATTATGCCATAATAACAGGAGAACATTGCCAGCAGTCTTCAGCACACAGAGGGAAGGCTTTTTAAAAAAATAAACCCTTTGGTAGCATTTTCACATTTGCGCATAGTAGTGGCCTACACATTGTTTTGCTTTTTTGCTTCCTGCTTGGTGTGCTTCCTATGAGATAGACTAACTGTCATTTTTGCTAAATCTAACACAAAAGCTACATCCCCAGCCTACTCAGCAACATTTACCAGCAGATGCTGACTGGAGGGCTCTGGCTATGAAGACTTAATTTCACAGCAAAATATTCAAGACTGCATTTTCTAGTGTGCCGTCAAGGTATTTGCATAAATCTCTAAACCCAACTCCTGTTTGCGCAAAAAAATGGTGAAAACAAATGTCCTTTCTGCACAATGAATTCAGGTGTGAGGGAGGAATGTATGCAATAAAAGCACATTTGTTACTTATTCTGCTTATCTCGGAGTAGTAGCTGATGCAGAGATGTTCTGTTCTTCAAGCTTTCAAATGTCAGATGTTTTAGATCTGACAGAGGTGGTATTCCATCATGTATCCACTCTACATTAGATTCACCCATTATTTTAATTTTCTGAATAAAATGATTAATCTTCAGAGTCCTGCAGATAATCCATTGTCGTGCAAAAATGCAGAAATTTTAAATTACAAATGTTCCAGAATGTCCCTCTTTCAGAAATGAAAATCAAGTGTACCAACTTGAAATGTAGCAAATATAGTGAGTACTAGTTATCTAAGAGAACTCTGACATCTCTCTCCAATACTCTCCTTTTCAAAATAAGGGTGGATATCCTAATTACTGCAAATGAGATTAGAAGTCATGTTTAATCCCCAAGACTTTTGTGAGTCTGTAGGAAAAAATAGCAACAGAGTTAACTGTCACTAAGCTTCTCTTCTATTTCTAGAGAGTGCTTTATTACATAAATTGTCGCTTTAGGAAAAAGCCTAGTGAGGCTATTAGGTAAATTGTCTGACACAGCTGAGAAAAAAGCATCCAGGGCTGTTGCATAGCTGAGAAAATTCAGGTCAGGTGCATTTCTAAGATCATAAAGATTAACTAGGACTTTGGAATTGGGTGTGGACATCAAGATCCCATAAAAATCCCCCCACAGACTTTTACTGCTTTGCTCTTACTGGTGTTGTAAACTATCCTGGAGAATTTTGTGAAGAGTGGGCTCAACATTGCAAACCTCAGGGATGTCTCTGAACTCACTTTTGAGTGCCTGCTGTTGTGCACACCACCACATGTGGTTCTCTTGCACCAACACTGTCTCCTGCTCATACAACGGGAGTGCAATTTCCAGCTTTCCAACTCACTGTATCCCCTGAAAATCTCCTGGTATGTGGCATAGAGGGTTACAGCAGGAAGAGGGAATCACTACAAATTGTGCCCCTTATGTGAGTCCCCACAAGATATGGTTTGGATAAAACCCTGTTATATTAGGATTAATACCTTGACAGTGACAGAAAACAAATGCACCCTTATATGTGAATACTGTACCTAGCTGGGTGTAATAAATGGCTTGAGGGAGACTTAAAGGATAATAGGGGAAAAGTATCCTACTTTTTATAGACGGTGGTGAGCTTCTTTAAGGAAGCAGCACATCTCTGATCCCTGAACCTGAGCATTGGATACTCCACACTTTTTAGAGAAGAGGCAAAAGCCACATTAGTAATAATGAGTTTGCATAACTTTACACACACACACACACACACACACACACACACGTTGGGGGCATAGGTATCTCGTCTAAATTATGTGCCACTATGGAGTAAACAAGTTAAATCGGGGGCCTCCAAACTTTTCAGTACAAGGGCCACATTCTACATTTTACACATTTTTGCAGGCTGAAAAAAATCAGTTTTATAAGTGAATGAATTAGTTTTATTTAAATTTTTTTGTAATCAACACGATTAGGACAAAAGAGAAATGTGACAATTACAAAGAATCAGTGCCATGCTTAAACTGAAATATGATATATAATGAGTAAAAAAGTCAAACCTTAGCAAATGCTCTGACAAAAAACGTTGCTGCAGACCCGATAAAATCTTGTGGCAGGCCAGATTTGGTCCCTGGGCTGTAGGTTGGAGATCCCCGACTTAAATGAAACTTCTAGGTGTGTTGACTAGTCAATTCCTGATAAGCAGTGGTGCATTTGGATCGCTTGGGTCCCAGCAGAGTCCACAGTTTCCAAACTCTGTGAGAACATGGCCCATTGCCATAAGCATGTCATAGTATGAAAGATAACAGTGGGCAAAGAAAAAACACACAACTAAGGGAAATGAGTGGTCACTGAAATCTACGTATTTTTGGGTGCCTATTTTTGATGGAGATAAAAATGTCTTATGTTCATTTAGGTTTCTTTTCCATCTTACTTCAAAGGACTCACTGCCATCCTATTTGTAATTGGGTTTGGCAAACCAAACTGTTTCTTTTCATGGCAGTTTGCTCACCCAAGACTCAAACTGATCCCATTGCACCCAGATCCCATTGCACCCAGATCCCATCTTCAGGTGTGCCGTGGGAGCTGATTCCCACACTTGCCAATCATGAGCCCCCAAATCCTCCCAGCTGTTTGCCTGGTTGCTGTAGTGTCAATCAGTAGCCTTGCTACATTTCCCATGCTACTGACACATTGGAAAGTCCTTCTTCCCATCTCAAATCTTTCCTGCCCTAGCAGCTGCCAATTCGGCAGGTGAGTTTGGGGACTCACAGTGGGTAGGGGGAAAGGAACTGAGTTCCTCTCCGTCTCAGTTTAAATCCTAGAGAGGGATTTATGCATGTTAAGATGGGCATGATGAACTGCTGAGGTTTGTATTCTGTGGCAAGGAAGTCCAAACTTGGGCAACATCACTGACTCCAAAGCTCGCTATATCCTAACCTCATTTTAATTTCTCAGCCAACCTGCATGTTTAGCTGGGAGGGAGAAACTTGCCAGAGATTAGCTAATGAGTTTCATTAGTAGACATTTGCACTTTGGTCACTCACATTCACATCTAATTTGTACAGAGGAAATATTGATGCTTACATATGGGGGCAGACTCAAATTGGAGGTTGGGTGCCTGGATTACAGCTTCTTTTGAGTGTGTGTGCACTGTAAACCTCTGTGAAGCCTTTTCTGTATGCTTAAAGCTTCTTTCCACGGCCACAGTATTTTCTCAGAATTGAGGTCAGTGCATTCAGAGTAAAGAGGTGCGACTGAAGAGACTAGTGACATGCTTTCTGTTGTATCAGTTCTGTGTGGACACCTATAGGCCTGGGAGCCTGGGTTAAGATGTACATGGGCTCCTCTGCTTTTGTATTTCATGTCAACAAATTAGCACCCTTTGAATATACACTTTAAAAACTGCTATTTTATTTTTGCTGTAAATGTTGCAGACTGCTAATGTATCCATTATGCATCACCTTGGTTATGCTGTCATTGTAGCCCACTTAAAACTCCTCATGGAAGAGAAGGGAGGGAAAAAAACCTTTACCAATTTACACAGAAACGAGTGTGTTGCTATAATGTATGCAGCTTTTAAACCTTCATCTTTAAAATGTGCAATATTTATAACCACTTTATAGTTCCTGAATGTCTGCTTTCTTGTCACAGCGAATTAAATACAAGCAGCTCCAAAGGCAGTACGCTGGTGGACCCACAATAAAGGCCAAATCAATATTTAGACAGCTTCGGGCTACTGAGATTCTGGCGGCTTCCACACTTGCCAGCAAGCCTTGCTTGCATTCATCATGAAAGTTGCTGTCTATGTACTTGAAACGTTAGTGCTGCTGAAATGCTTCTAAGACACCTCCCTGAGGGTGTCCTTTAAATTTGCAAGTGTGCCTATTAAAGTACTTCAAAATGTTGCGTTGCCACCCAGCTGTAAATTGGAGCTGTGTTATCAACAATATAAGAATGTTCTAGATATGAACTTTCTGTACCAATCAGTCCTAATATCTCCATCTTTTTATTTGTGTTGTGTTAAAGACCAAGCAGCTATCTGTGGTACTGTTACAACACCAAAGACTTCTATGTCTCTATCCTTTGAAGGGGGACATAAATAGCTGGTGTCTGTGGGGTTAGTTTAGGGAGGATGGTATTAAAAGCTTTGACTCAGTGTGAGGGAAAAAAATGTGTTGTGGAATGTTCTGAGTCACTGAAACTTCCTTTATTTTACCTCAACCGCACTGAAAGAAGTTCCAATTAAGGGATATTATATATATTAGTAATGCTTTAGCAAGACTCTACTTGTTTTGCATTTCTCCCACCTAGTGGTTGTGTTAGATAACTACCATGACAAATTGCCAACACTGAATCCAAATAGGAACAGTAACCAATGACGAAATAAAATCACAAAGCTATGGGCTAGTCAGTGCCTGCTCTACCTTCTGAGTCATTTAAAGAGAGTTATTCTTGTATTGAATCATGTCAAGCAGAAATTAGTATTCAGTCGTGTATTTAACAGCCTGATAAATGCCCGTAACTACTCATAGAACATAATATAAGAAGAGCCCCGCTGGATCAGGCCGAAGGCCCATCTTGTTCAGCTTCCAGTATCTCACAGTGGCCCCCCAGATGTCTCAGGGATGCCACAAGACAACTCATTGTCACTTCCTGCATCTGGCATTCTAATGTAAAACTACTACAGATATGTTCATAAGGGACAGCCCTGTGTTGGTTAACTAGTTGATGTACTACAACAGTGTAAGTTTAATTGTCATCCTTAATACTGATTCTCTGGGGATTCTGCATTTTCAGGTTTATGTCAATACCAAAGTACTGTATATTACTAAATGAAGTTTTAACAGAATCGTGAAATGCAAATTTTAAGCATCACTGGATGAGTAGGTGATCTGTGTACATTTGTAAAAAGGACATTAATAGGAGAGATTTAAAAACCATTGAATGAATTGCATTAGTTTAAAAACTGAGGGCAATTGTAATAATTCTAAAATGTTAATTTGGCTGTCCCAGAGGATTGTAGGCTAATATGAACAACACCCTTATTTAAATGGATATCTGTCAAACATTTGGGATGCCCCTTTCATCCTTGGTTTCATTTTTACTTTATTTTAAACAAGTTGCTTACTTCTAGACCTCATGATAGAAGAAACTGCTTGAAAGCTTGCATATTCTTCCTAGTGACAACTGAGAACCCAGAAGGGGTGGGTGGACTGAGGATGGCTTCAAATGAACAGGAGTCATTCAGTAACTACATAAGTCTTACGTGGAGAAACTGTCTTCTTTAGCCTCTATCTGGGAATGCGTATACATTTCAGAAATTTGGTGTGTCAAAAAGCAGAAGTGTGCTAAGTGTTTAGGTGAATAGTGGGAGCCTTACGGCCTAATCCAGAGCCCTTTATTGCTGGCAATACATACATACTGTCGGCTAAAAGTATCGCGAACGTGCTGTAAGGCATGTCCATGACACCGCACTGCTTGTGCTGGGGTGGAGCTAAGTCAGTGCTGGGCCCCAACACAAGCAGGCGGGACGGTTGATGCTCCAGTAGCACCAATCACCGGCAAGCCCAATCAGGGTGGGGAGAGGTGGGGAGGCAGGCATGGAGGGGGAGGAACTGAGTGAGGGAAGGGCAGAGCCTTGTACAAGCCTTGAACCCTTGTACTAAAAGTAGTTGGCTTTTAGCTAACTACTGCATGATTCCTCATTGTCTGCAAACCCTGAGATTTCAGTAGTCGAGGGACAGCGCCTGCATAAACAGTCCTATTAGCTCTCCTGTGGCCATCCTTCTTCCTTTGTTCCTTATTCAGGTTCATTCCACTCCATATCCTTCTTATATCCATCCCTACTTTTTAACTACTAATATTTCATAATCAGGCGACTTTTTCCTGACTAAATCTTTATCAGAATGTTTCCGGTTTCTTTAAAAATCTGTAAACCTTGCAAGCTGACTAACAGACTGAGTACACGTGCATAATTGGTGTAATGTGTTTTAATAGCAACATCTGATGGAGGGAGCATACAGAGTTTAGATTTCAGAAATACAATGAAACTGGTGAGGTTAAGTGCCCATTTGAAAATTCAGCAGCATCCATGAATTTATTAAGCATTTGTTAATAGGATGAATTTCATCTGGCAAGTTCAAAGCGCTTATTGCTCTTTGAGTCATTATTTTATTTTTGCAAATAATGTTTAGATCACCCTATAAAATGAAGTGTACATGAAGCAGCAGATCATGCAGCATTAATTACTGGAAATAGCTTCACTGCTGACTTAATGAAAGATTAGCTAGTATGCTGTGGTATTTATGGACTTTAGAGCTGTCAGGTTATCTAACTACACTTGAGGAGCTTGGGACAATAGCAGTGCTGATGGTAATGCTGGCAATTTTCCTGTATTTTCTCACTTCCTCTTTTTTTGCAGGTCACTGCCAGGGGATTTGGTCCATTGTTACAGTTTGCCTACACTGCGAAGCTGTTACTCAGCAGAGAAAACATACAAGAGGTCATCCACTGTGCAGAATTCTTGCGCATGCACAACCTGGAGGATTCCTGCTTCAGCTTCCTTCAAACCCAGCTGCTGAACAATGAAGACGGCTTGTTCCTCTGCAAAAAGGATACCACCTACCAGCGGATGCACGAAGATGAGAACTCGGAGGGAGAAGAGGAAGAAACCATGGAGTCTGAAACTTCCAAGATCTGTTGTCCAAGGGAGAGAACACACCCAGAGCCATTTAACTTTGAATCTGTCCATTCGGGAGCAGACAAAGAGGAAGGGATGCTGCCCAACTCTGACATCCTGGGAGACGACAAAGATAGTTTGAACAAAGAAGCAGAGACGCGGTACCCCAAATATAAGAAATACCAGCTGGCTTGTACCAAGAATGTCTACAACACATCACACATTAGTACCTCAGGTTTCACAAGCACATTCAGTGAAGAAAGTTCCGGTGACAGCCTCAAACCGGAGCTTGCTGTAGGGCAAATTAAAAGTGAGCCCAGGAGTGAGGAGAATGATGAAGAACACATCACATTTTGCCTCTCTGGAGATGAGCCTGAAATCAGGGATAAAGAGGGGGATGTTGAAATGAACCGAAAGCAGCCAAGTTCTGCTGGAGCCGACAAGTCTAAAAATGATTCCTCTCCTTCCTGCCTAAGGTCTTTTTTCAACCGAACAAAAAGCGTAGACTTAGTTGGCTTCCCCAGTACTTCCCAACAGCACTTTGCCAGGAGTCCAACATGTCCTTTCGACAAGGGGACAACTCAGGGTGACCACAAAACTGATTATGTCCCTTTCACAGGGAATTATGGACTGTCCCAAGCTGTTCAAAAGGATGCTTCCAATTTTACAGTGGGATCACCTCTCAGGGGTCCTGGCTTTGTGGAAGGACTCTGTAAGCAGGAAGGTGAGGCGGACAGGAGGAGTGTTATATTCTCTTCAAACGTTTGTGACCAAGTAAACACTTCGGTGCATTCATATTCTGGCGTGAGCAGCTTGGACAAAGATCTCACCGAGGCTGTGCCAAAGGGCCCATGGGCAGGAAGTAGCCAATCTCTTCCCAGTTGCCAGACGTATTCTCACATTGGACAGGCAGCTGATCACTTACCAGGACGGATGCGGCCTAATACCAGCTGCCCAGTGCCAATTAAAGTTTGCCCTCGCTCTCCTCCTCTGGAAACCAGAACAAGGACCTCCAGCTCATGTTCCTCCTACTCTTATGCGGAGGATGGCAGCGGTGGTTCTCCCTGTAGCCTCCCTCTGTGTGAGTTTTCATCTTCCCCCTGTTCCCAAGGAGCTCGATTCCTAGCCCCTGAGCATCAGGAGGCGAGCATGATGGGAGATGGAATGTTCAACCAAGTCAGACCCCAGATAAAATGTGAGCCATCCTATGGAACAAACTCTAGCGATGAGTCTGGATCGTTCTCTGAAGCAGACAGTGAGTCATGTCCTGTGCAAGACAGAGGACATGAGGTAGGGAATTTGTGACGAGTTCACGTTAACCCTTGTTGTGACACATTCAATGAGCCCGTTTGTTATTTGAAATGGCCTTCATGTTTATCTGTATGCCAAGGCAGAGAATAGCCTATTTTTTCTGATCTTCTGTTTGCTCTGTAGTGAGGCTAATAGAGAAAGTATTAAAAGAGATGCATGCATGATGATAGAGTGCCATAATAGAACAAGGCTGTGTGCAGTCATGAAGCTGCTCATTCTCCTACCCAGGATCAAGAGAGTCCCATGTACTTGCATGCTCCTCTGCTCATATGTGAGAATTCCCCTTTCTCTGTTTTGGCTATTGTGGTTAGCATTACATCTTGCACCAGGTTCCCCCCCCCCCACTAATTGTACTCAATCAGTAAACCACAGTTTGCAAATCTGCTTATGGTACAAACAGCAGCTTAGTACAGGCAGGCCCGTATAGCCTCATGAATTCCATTCCACCCACGGATAAGGAAACCACAGATATGGAGCAATGCAATATAGATAGGAGTCCCTCCATGCCGCCCTGCATACCCATTATAAGTACCATTGTTTACTATACATGCACTTGCCCAATGGGTGCTTCTTGTTTAACATTCCTCCCTAACTGAAGAACCGAATGTGCAGGCAACCAGAATTTGGTTTCTCCATACCGCAGCCTCCTATAACCATTTTATATGGTGCAGATTAGAAGGAAGGAAGAAAACATGGATGAGAATGAACAGCAGCAATCAAGTGGTTACTTAGGATGATGTTACTCTGTTTTTTTTATTGGTCCCATATAGATCACATTTGAAAACGAACTCTTAAATGGAAATGTTCTCCAATCTTCTGGTTTGCCTTTGTTAATACTGTCCCCTCTAGTATTCAGTTTCCCCAGTCTCTCTGCATCACAGTTAAGGATAATTAATAATGGTTTTGCAGGTTTAAATGATGAAAAGATTATTTGGTCTGCCAGTCTGTTCATAGCATAATGCACACACCTTTTGCTACTTTTGCCCCTAAAAACAGAGAGAGAGAGAGAGAGAGAGAGAGAGAGAGAACTGTAGTAAAAAATTTTACCACCTCATTAGGACAGAATCAAGTCTACATATTTAGGCCCTCCTGAGACTGTACCATTTCAGAATGCAATTTTGTAATTGCAAGATAAAATGCTTTTCTACGTCAGCTATTCCGTGAATGTGATTAATATCCATAGTGACTAGGCTTGAGCCCTTCTCCCCAGATTTGTTAGCTTTCCATGAACAGTAACACATGTGTATTACCCTGTATCCAGCGAGGGGATCTACAAACTACTTGGGGGAATGGAAGGTGGGACTTAGGCAGGACTCCCGCTTGATTGGCAGCCTGTCCATGCACTTCCGCTTTCGTTCCGCTCACCCCGCAGCCGTCCCTGGCCTC
>JAJKFI010000012.1:2178124-2405428 GCA_029204185.1 Lerista edwardsae
GAGGCCAGGGACGGCTGCGGGGCGAGCGGAACGAAAGCGGAAGTGCACGGACGGGCTGCCAATCAAGCGGGAGTCCCACCTAAGTCCCGCCCTCCATTCCCCCAAGTAGTTTGTAGATTCCATTGCTGCCTGTATCACATATGCTCCAGCTGAAAGCTATGACATTGACTTCCTGGCTTCTTTAAATCACAGCTTTCTAGCTCATGTAAAGGAGGGCTAAGTAGTCTGAAGTTTTCAGCATCCTGATTTGTAAGCCAAACTCTGGTTTTACATCCTGATTTGTTAAACCACAGTTTCCCACTTCAAATGAGCAATAGAACTGTGATTTAAATGTTTCCTAGTCCTAAATGGAGGGGGAGGGGATGGAGACTCCACAGGCTAATAATGGTTAAAGCTGTAATCCTGATCCTAACTAGACATAGTTCCAGGAATTAGCTACAATGTGAACTGACCCTGTGTGTTTCAGTGAGCAAGAGATCCTACCACCAGCAGATTTGATACATATTGATACTAATACTAGCATTATCCACAACTATAGCAGCAAGGATCTTTGTCATGTCCACGTGTGTGTTTGTTGAACTCTTTCATTTTGAACTCTTTCATTTTGAAATGGATCCCAGAGTATTATTAGCATTCAGTTAAATAAAAAAAAAAAAAAAGGTCCCGGTCTCCCTATCCTAGCAGTGCCCCTGTGTGAATTGGCATTTTGTTAAGTAGGGGAAAGGTTTTGTTTGTGCTATTTCCTTCCTTTGGGCTGAACAAACCCATGAGGTACACGTATTAGCACTGAGGTGTATAAAATTATATTTTATATAAAAGACAAGAACTGAAACAGGCTTTTAATTTCTTCATTGGCTAAGTTTCTTAGAAAGATGGGATAAATGGTAAGGTTATCTTTCTCAGAATAGTTTTATGGATCAAATAGACACATGACCATTTGGGCAAGAGTTTTGCAAGTCAGATGTTGGAATGTTGTCTGGATGAGTCCTCCCTGACCATAAAGTGAGGCAGCACCTCAAGCCTTGAAATTTGAGCACCACGAAAAGGCAGTAGATGAGTAGGGGCACAATCCTAACCTGGAGTTAGGCCAGAACAAGTCCCTTGTGCAATCCTAGGAGTGTCACAAAGACACAGTAAACTACGTTTGCACCACTGTCAGGGCGCAATCCTAACCTGAAGTTAGGCCAGCCCAGTTTGGCTGGCCCAAGGGACACTGTAAAGTATGTTTGGACCACTCTCTGAATCAGAGAGGCCAGCCCACAGACATGCGCCACTCTCCCTGACTCTGAGAGTGGTCCAAATGCACTTTATGGAGGCCCTTGTGCCGGCCAAACTTTGCTGAACTAACTGTGCCGGCCTAATTCCAGGTTAGGATTGCGCCCTAGTTTATTTAATTTACAGTATTTTTTCTATCAGAGGGAGGGGGAATTTTCTGTTTTTGACACCACATTTTTTTTAGCCATTGTTGTCTACTATTTGACATATTTGCCACATTTTTCTTCCTATTCTCTCAGAGACTGTTGTTTCTGCCCCTTATGAGTCTGTTAAAAGCAACTAAGGGCCCAATTCTATCCAACTTTCCAATGCTGATGCTGCCACAGTGTAGCCTCCAGGTAAGGGAAGAAACGTTCCCTCATCTTGAGGGGGCCTCCATGATTGCCCCCCATAGCATGCAGCATATGTCCCATTGGCATGGCTACATCAGTGCTGGAAAGTTGGATCGGATTGGTCTGTAAGTGTTTAATGCAGAAAAAGCATGTGCTGTAAGTCTCACATTCAATAATCTAACCATTTTATATGTACTAACAATGATAGCACGATCCTAAGCTGCTCTGGAGCAAGCAGGCTGGTAGGCCTGCACTGTATCCAGCATAGCTTGGGAGGCCACTGGAGCTTCCCTGGTGCAAGGACACATTTGGGTTCTTTGAATCTGCGCCCACGAAATTGTGGGCGCTGGTCCAAGGAAACTGTGCGGCACAAATTGGGGCTGTGTGGCCTGGCGACGAGGCCTTGGATGTGGCCCACCAGAAAGCGGCAGGCTGTGGCATCACAGTCATGGCACTTCAGCCATGATATCACTTCCTGTGGGTCCCTGACAGACTGTCATTCTAACAACTGGGTCCCAGTGCTAAAAGGTTTGAGAATCACTGCTCTGTCACCTTATTTCAGGATCCAAATTTTGAATGGCTTTCCCTCCATCCAAGCTTTTGTTTAAGTCGGATGGTGCTTCTATCATCATGTGATGTTTTATTTTTTGTTGAAGGGGTAGTTAATTTTGACCTGAAATGTGAAAATGAACCTTCCAAGAAGTACTGTGTTGTGTGATTAGAAGAAAACATGATCTGTGATAGCTATTTTACACAACCAAGCAGTTAGCTAAATATGGTGGTAGGCAGAAAACCCCCTGTTACAGTGCCTTGGTGCCTTGCATGTTATGCAAGACTGTCAGTCAAGTTCCTGTGCGTGTATCACACAAATTGGTGGTGGTGGGAGGTTTGAATCATGTCTATTCGTTTTTGAGAGCTATAGCTTGGAAGGTCTGACCTAATCTTCTGCAACTCTGCATGACCCTGTAGCAGTGTAGGGGAGGAGGAAGCCCTCATTTCTGGATAAATTCTATTTTCCACAATCTTTTTTATTTGTCACAAGGGTAACGGAAGCATCTGTCATTAGAATGTGTCACTTACCATGCAACTCACTGTGAATAGCAATGACATTAAAGGTGGAGAGACGTGTGTACTTGTCTAGGCTTGTGGGATTAATAAGCTGTACTGTCCCAAAAAGGATATTGTTATGCCACACAAGCATCTGTAAGGTGTCTCTATGATTTTTTAAGGCAATATTCTGGAGGAATAAATGTATAGCTATTAACTGAACAGCTATTAAATAAAATATTGAAACTTCAGAGTTCCTTTCTCTAGTACAGTGGTTCCCAACCTGTGGTCGGAGCCAAAAAGGGGGTCACAAACCCATTTTTAGGGGGTCGTGAAGAGCTTGGGGCAGCCATCTTAAAAAGCTGCGCACCACCATCCTGGAAGTTTCATTTTGGCTAGGGAAGAGGCTTCCCCATTAAACTGCCACTTTCTCGATGCTTGTAGCTGCAAGGGAAATTAGCCTTGCTATGGACTTGTCTTGGTGTGTGCATATGCATGTGAGGAACTCTCCCAGGTCTCTTTCCAAGCAGGCATGTCAACCTTCTATGTGCATGCCTAAGTGAGTCTCAGCACATGGGGAAGAGGAACGTAAATACCCTGAAGCCTGTCTAAAGTTTGACTTTATGTCCTTAATCAGCAATGGCACAGAGAAACAACAATGTGTTCTGTGCACATTGTGTGTTGTTCTCAGTGCTGAATCAGTCACTGAACACAAAACTCAAATGTCACTTAGACATAAAGCATTCAGAACACTCTAGATAGAATGTGGGGTTCTTTCGACTTTCAAAAAGTGTGGTTTATTAAAAACAATGACTTCACTTCCTGCTAAATCAGTTCTGGCCATAGGTCTTAGGGGGATCCCAACAAGCTGTCGTACCTAAAAGGCAGTGCAAAAAACGTTGGGAACCACTGCTCTAGCAGATAGTTGCTGCTTATAACACCACCCTGAAATTAGGGAGCCTCTAACATGGTTCAAAACTTAAAGTGTCTCATTATTTGTTGGAAGGTGTTTACTGTCTACATTACACCAATTGACCACAGTATTTTTTTTCAAGTATGCTCTTAATTTAGACTGCATTCCCATTATTCAGTGTCTTTTAATATTTGACAGATGCTTGAAAACAAACTTAACGTTTCCAGATAATATGAACATAGATCCACCCACCAGACCAACTGGTCCACAGCCAATCTAAAGTCAGTGATAATCATTGCATTCTAGCTGCTCTGTGAGAGGCATTTCTTTTCAAAGAAGGATAATAACCTTTCAGCTTTGGAATGCTGTAAATGATTTATTTCCAATATCTATATCCCGTCTTCTTGACAAATACGTGGGCAAACTGCTCTCATTTTCGTTGGTTACTTTAATCCTAAACCAGATAATCTGGATCTATATATTAGTGGGTGCAGGCATTGCTGATCTGTTTTTCACAGATCTTGAAAATTGCAAGACTTTCCAAGTTTTTTTGGGGGGGGTAGTTTTTCGTGTCCTGTGGGGTCTAAATGTGTAAATGGCTACTGACATCTGTGTTTGGTGATGCCAGGACTGGATTGTCCAAATCACCAGTTCCTTACATAAAGAAAAAAAGGTACAACCTGGAAAAACCTGTATTAGGATCAGCGAAGGAATTGCTTAGGATTAATCAAAGTTTTGAATTCTACAAAACTCCTCATCTTAGGCTGAATGTGAAGCGAAGCAAAGATGTAGTGGGGGAGAGGTTGGCAGAAGATGTTTTAAAGCTCCCAAAGTCTGCAGTTTGTGGCCTAAAATGGCGTACAAAAGAAATTAAGCAGGTTCACTGTGGATTAGCCTCACTAGGTGCTAGTCAGGCGTTCAGCTGTGCACCCAGGAAGAAGAAAATATAACAATGGCTGTTCCAGTGGCAGGCCTAGCAGGGGTCCAGGGGGTCACTGTGGCTGGAGCAGCAGCGGAGCTACTGCCGGTAGAGGCAAGCTGCGTGGCCCAGAGGTGAGCCGAACAAGCAGCGTTTGGCCCACCTGCCCCTAAACTGAAAGAGCTGCAAAATGGAATGTGGTGGGGGTGGTACAGAGGGCAGGGAGCTGGCGCTGAGGCCAACGATTGTCAACCCGGTTGGGGTCGAGCCTCGACTGGGTCCGCCACTGAGCTGTTCTCCCATTTTTAGAATACAAAGTCCAGCAGTTACTCCCCAGCACCAGTTGAAGCACACACAGTCCCCTCGCCAGGAAGACAACAGAAGTAAAAGGAAAATGTGGGTGGTGGTTGTCTATTTTTTTAAACAATAAAGATGGAGATCAGTATAGAGACTGAGAGAGTTGTAGAGGAGAGTTATCAGTATAGAGGAGAGAGTTAAAACAGATAAAAGGAAGTACTTTTTTACCCAGCGGGTAGTTAATCTGTGGAACTCTTTGCCACGGGAGGTGGTGATGGCATCTGGTCTTGATGCCTTTAAGAGGGGATTGGACGGATTTCTGGAGGAAAGGTCCATTGTGGGCTATAGGCAATGATGGATTGTGCAACCTCCTTACAAAGGTGGTGGGCTACTTCTTGTTGTCTCATGCCTCCCTGGGGTACCTGGTGAGCCGCTGTGAGATACAGGAAGCTGGACTAGATGGGACTTTGGCCTGATCCAGCAGGGCTCTTCTTATGTTCTTATAAGTTGATGTACAAGTACAGTGGTTCTCAAA
Organism: Lerista edwardsae; assembly: GCA_029204185.1. Lineage (NCBI taxonomy): Eukaryota > Metazoa > Chordata > Lepidosauria > Squamata > Scincidae > Lerista > Lerista edwardsae. The sequence goes on from JAJKFI010000012.1 coordinate 2,183,443, forward strand.
TGTTTCACCACTGGGATCAACCTTTTAGAATGACAGTCTGTCGGGACCCGCAGGAAGTGATGTCATGACTGGAAGTGATGTCATCAAGCAGGAAAATTTTTAACATCCCCCATATGCCAAAATTAAGTACATCAAAAGTTCACAATAAATGTTAAAAATACATTTAGAATAAAAATGCATCTGCCTAACCATCCCAAGCAGTTGCTGATCTGTTTAAAAAAATTCTCCAAACATCCCAAAGGCTGCAATCCTATCCACACCCACCCAGGAGTAAGCCCTGTTGACTGTCACTCTTAAAAGCATATACATAGTAGCCAGATAAAAGTATGGACCTGTACCATTTCCCCAAATGCAGTCACATACCAATGTAGCATCATCTAGTATATTAAAAATAAAATTCCTGTTTGTTAAACAGGTACAGAAATAAGCCATTGTCACATCGCCTCTGTTGTCATCCTTATTTTATTAGGGGAGACTAGGGGTATGATGAAACCTTTAGTTTAATCCTCAGTTTTCTTGGCCACACACAGATCAGGCATTGGAAGGAATGTTGTTTTTCCTGTTCTGGGTCCTCTGGTTTCTAAAACCAGCTGAAATCCTGTGCTCACTTTCTTGAGAATGAGCCCCACTGAATTCCTGTCAAGGCAGCATGTTTAGGTTTTGCTTGAATCTCTCATCTGCTGCTGATTCTAGGCAGCAACAGGCTTCATTTATTGCCAGTTACAGCCAGTAAAATAGCTACAGTGGTGTGATTAATACACAATACTTTTATCACATCCCCACTGTTCATTGACAGTCAGTCCCTAATGGAGGAGAGTGCTCTACTTTGAGAACTAGTCCATGACATGTTTTTTGCAAGGATTTTCACCCATCCCAGGAGGCAAAGTGATGTGTTCAAATATTGTCGACCCATGGCAGGAAGCCCTGGTTGTAAGCAGGGATCTGTGAAGTATTTATAGATAACGTAGTAATAATAAACACATGTTTTGAAACATGCGTGTCAGACATGTAATGTGCCAAGTGAATTCTTTTAGAATAACTGTGCTCATCATGTAAGGGTGTACCCCACCCTTAGTTTTTGTTATAGCGAGATTTGCATGTATCTTTCCATTTTCAGGTAAATGTATGTTAAAATTGCACACGCTTTCAGAGCGCAATCCTATCTCTAGGAAGTGCTGGCGCAGCTGTTGCTACACCAGCACAAGCCATCATAAAAGCGCTGTAAAGCCCTGGCCACCAGCGGAGGTAAATTTCTCTATGAGTGGTGCAGGGGAAGAGGGTGACCGGAGTGCATTTCGGAGAAAGATGGGCATTTTGGGGCAGGAGAGGGAGGAATGGGGGCAGATCAGGCCCAGGATAGGGTGGGATCGGTGGAGAACTCCTGTGCCATATCAAGCCCCTCTCCCAGTTGATCCAGCCAGCATTACACCAGGCCGCTCAGACTTCCACCAGTTATATAGCTGTCAGAGATCTGGATAGTCCCATAGAGCTGTCTGGAACATTATTTGGTGCTAAGGGGGAAAATATTCCCTTTCCTGCCTGCTCAGGTTAGGCTTAGAAGTTTAGAATCAGAGCAGTTGTAGGAGCCCAGGAAAATAATGGTAAGTTGCAAGCACTGTCTTGCAGGTAGGGCTCCTGTGTCTTTCACAGGTACATGCTACACCATGATGAAGTGATGCAAAAAGATTCACCTGCTTTATCTCCATGCCAGAAAAAGCCTCACCCATTGAATGTATGCCTATCATGCAGCTGTTAGAGGTACACCAGCCCTGCTGAGAGGGTGGAGGTGGAGTTTGCCTTCCTTAGAATAGGATTATAAGTTATTTTTCCCAAAATGCTAGTTGATGTTTGGAAGGTAAACCAAACCATTCCATAGTTGTAGAGACTGCTTCATCTGCTATACTCCCATGCGATCCAGTGAGCTCACATATTTGTGTTCGTAGTCCAAAGGCTATGAAAAGGAAATCAAACATTCTTCATATCGCTCGTTAGCGGTCTGTCAACACGATTGTCCACATCACCATGTCTAAAGTCAGCAACTGTACATTTAAGCCAAAGCACTGTTTCTCTGGCAGTGTTTCTGTGGTCTTTCATGTCATAGCAGACTGACCCATGGTACTGTGTGTTTTGATACAATGCCATCTCGGGCTATATGGCATCGTGGGGCATAACTTCACAGGTGGGACAGGAGAGTGAAGTCCAGTTCACAGAAAGTGTTGAGATAAGGGGCATTCAAAAGGCCATGGTTCAGAGAGAGGGAGAGGTGAGGTCATGGTTCAAAGGAATGTAACAAAATAACTATTCTTTTGCCTTCCTATATAAAACAAACCTGTGCTTTGCCAAATGCCAAATTTAGTGTAACTTGTACAATATTTACTGTAGAAGGATTTTTTATTGACTTTTAGAGCTTCCTACGCAGGGGCTTTATTTCTGCATATTTGACAGGTGCACTTGGAAGGCGTTCAAGTCCGCATTCAAATATCAAAGGAGACTTCCCTCAAGAATTTAAAGCATTGGCAAGCCGTCCTCTCTTGCCCATCTCTGAACACTGCCTTTCTCTTTTCTGTGAAACTTCAATGTCTTGCTGCCACCTCTTGGTCAACACTATCAAATACACCCACTATCGAATGCAAATACATCTTTCAGAGAACTTAGCTGAGTTGCATGTAAACGGTGACGCAATGCACTGAAGTTTAAGCGGCTGTCCCAGGCCCACAAGATGCAGTAGTGGCCATTTCGGCACTACTGTTCCTCTGGGCACTGAAGCACCTTAGGATTGGGCTGCCTGGTCCACCATGCAGTAATAGTCAACCAGGTGGCTAGAAGCTGGGAAGTATATGATGAAGGTGACCGTGGACAAAGCAAAGAAGTACTGAATGTAGAATTCCAGGTAGGACTTATGGCTATTCAGTCTGTTAATCTTTGGTGAAACTGCCTAATTCTTTTTTGAAATAATCTAAGCCAGTGGTTCCCAAACTGGTGGGTCACAACCAGCGATGTTATTCTGCCGGAACGCTAGGCAGGACATCCGGGTGATCAACAGCCCGCCCGTCGCGTTACGCAGCGTTATGCCATTTGCGTAACCAATTAGGCCGCTTCAGTACGTTATGCAAACGGTGTAACGCTGCGGAACGCAACGGGCGGGCTGTCGATCACCCGGATGTCCCGCCCAGCGTTCTGGCAGAATAACACCACTGGTCACAACCCACCAGCCCAGCTGGCCCTTTAAGGGGCAAGGAGGGGGGCAAGGTTAGGGTTAGGCACAGATGCTGCGGGAAGGGCTTTTTCCAACTTACCTCTGCCAGTGCTAGTACACCTGTGGGGGGAGTAGAGAGCTCTGCAGATGCCTCTGCAGTGTTCCCCAAGCCTCAGGAACAGTGATAGTGACTGAATTCTATTAGTTAGTTTCTCCGTTGTTTTGAACAAGCTTTCTATTTTGTCTGTCCTAAAATTGACTAGCAATCCAAATTCCACTGATGTAGCCTCAGTTCTAGAAGTAAATGAGAGGCAACAAATTCTCTCTGTCTCTCTCCCCTCCCATAATTTTATAAACGTCAAGTTTCCCTTTTTCTAACTAAAATGTTCCAGTTGCTTTTGTTTTTAGTAGAGGCATTCTTAAACATTGTTATTTTTTTTGCAGAGTTTGTTTTTCCCAAGGAGGAAAAGTACAGAAAGCACTATAATGTGCTTTTATTTGAAGAGTGCATTTTTGTAAATTATAAATATCAACTATAATCACTTTAAAAGTGTACTAGGTCAGTGATAGCAGATGTTGCCACAGTCATTACCCATGCACCACCACCACCACCCAGTCCAGCCCAACCAGCCTATAATGACCAATATAGAGAGGTGGTGGCGGCATTCAGTCGCTAAGTTGTATCCGACTCTTCGCGACCCCATGGACCACAGCACACCAGGCCTCTCTGTCTTCCACTAGCTTCTGGAGTTCACCCAAATTCATGTGCATTGCTTCATATAGAGGTGTTAGAAATGTTTTTTTACAGGGGTGTGTGTGTGTGTGTGTTTACAAAAGAAATGAAAAGTGTAAAAATTGGTGTTATGTGTTTTTATTTCATTAGCACAGAAAAATAACACCTCTAATTGTAAGGAAGGTAGTTGTAGCATTTTGATCATTTTAGCTTCCTCATCTCTACCTCTCCCCCTTCTGTGATGTTTTTTTCTGAGTTGGGGCAGCCTGGGCAATATACAGAGTTCCAAATGCGATGGCAACGTATCTTTCTGTAATGGCATCCTGTGACTTGCTATTTCATTTTCAACTCTTTTCCTACCATTGAATTTGACATTTTATTTTCATCTCCACAGTACATACAGGTGATGTAGTCCATACACTACTTACCCCTGTCTCCAAGATCATCTGATGGTGGTCAAAGTAGATGATTCTTGTTTCCACTGATATAACTTGGTTGCATTCCCTGTTCCAGCAGCTATCATGGGACTTAAGTGGGAACTACAGCATCAGTAAAGACCACAGAACAGTTAGGATTTAAGGCAAAATTATTTTTAGAATGTTAAGTACACCCTGTTATCTCAAACAATGTCTTCATTGTGAGAAACCAGTCCCTTTTATGTATGAAAATTTGCATGTAACTTCTGATTGCACAGAGCAGGCAGATTGATCTTATTAATATTAAAGTAACGTATACTGGTGGAAGATTTGCTTCATAAATTGTGCAAGCATCCAAAAGCACTGGCTGGAAGGTAACAGTTGATGCTAATATAATTGTTCTGTTTGAATATGAGCACGGTTTCCCTAAACAGCTGCTAAATACGTTATTAATCGAGCAATCTGTCTTTTGCTTTCTATGTTTTCTGGTTAGGTGAAACTTCCATTTCCTGTAGATCAAATCACAGATCTTCCAAGGAACGATTTCCAGATGATGATAAAGATGCACAAATTAACCTCAGAGCAATTGGAATTTATCCATGATGTCCGGCGGCGCAGCAAAAACCGGATTGCAGCTCAGCGCTGCCGCAAGAGGAAACTGGACTGTATTCAGAATTTAGAATGTGAAATTCGCAAGTTGGTGAGCATGACATGTTTGCTACGTCCATACCCCACGTTTCTTCCTGAATGGAACCCATAATGGCTCCCACGTGGTCTCCCATTCAGAAACTGACTAAAGAAAGACCTGCTTAGCTAGACTTCAGCCACAACTTCAGCCAGGTTACTGCATTAAGTACCTTCAGACCACGGATCCCTTCAACATCAGTATAAAAAACCTTCTGATGCAATGCTCTCTTCTCTCCAGGGAAGCATGTGCAAAATTTGAGAGTCCAATGTGACTGTGATGCTGTGGCAGGTGAGAGGAGGTAGCGGATCTGTGTATGAAGCACATTTCTCTTCTTCCTCACTTGCATTCTTGACTGTCCCTGTCCTTTTAAGCTTCCTTAGCCAGGTCTGCTCACCTTCATCAGGTGTGAGCAAGCTAAGTTCCTCCAGTAGCGTGGAAGGGATATGCTAAGCTTGGGATGTCCCAAGGGATCCCATGCTCTCCACCTTCTAGTAATCAGGGGCTTAGCTAATGAAAGTGTAGCCCAGTGCAGAGGGCAACATGTTGTCCCCGAAGTGGTCTCACAACAGGAAGTTATGTCACAATTGTATTTTTGTTTTCTCTGGTTTTTTGGCCATAACATTTGACAGAGTAATTATATTACACTCTGGTTTGTGTCATTGCATTGTGCGTTAAATTACCTTTTCAGTGATGTCTAACATGATGGTATTATTCATACACACAAAGGTTTTCACAATTTTGGCCACTAATGTCAAACTCGGCTAGTTGCCCCCAGTGCAATTGCACTCCCCTGCACATTTTTTAGCTATGCCCCTGCCAGTAATAGCTTTCTTTCTCCGCCACAGAAGCAGTAGAGTTCATGGTGTCACCACTTTCTTACCACATTTTTAATCTCTCAACTGTGTCCTCTGTTGCAGCCCTTTTACTTCCTTCCACAGGAGTCAACAGAAACTGTCCGCTTTTGTGAGTCAGAGAGCAATTTCAACCCATTACACTAAAAACCATTTCTCAAGTTCATGCAGGACTGTATGGGTGGAAGGGATCCAGTGGATCATGAAATCTATCCTTCCTAGTGCCTGGTGTCTAGCTACACCTTTTTTTTTTAACTTCTGGAGGAAGATATGCTACAATCACAAATTCTACATGATATGCACAGCAAGCAAACACACATGATAATTTCAGGCTTTTTATCTTTCACCAGCTTACTATTTTAGGCCTTATTAATATAATATTAATATTGTATTACCAGAGTGACAAGGTGGCAGCTGGAGAGTCAATTCTGTGTGGTGAGGTTTCAAATTGTAGTCATAACGTTTTGTAGCCAGCTTGGGTAGAAGCTGACTGTAATGTGTAGTAAGCATCTACATTTAGGGGGGTGGCACCCATGTTGCTCTCAGCAATGTTTCATAAAAAGACATAAGAAAAGCCCTGCTGGATCAGGCCAAAGGCCCATCTAGTCCAGCTTCCTGTATCTCACTGTGGCCCACCAGATGCCTCAGGGAGCACACGAGACAACAAGATGCCTGCATCTCCTCACATTGTAGTAGAGGCTTCAGGGAAAGGGCTATGTAAAATATTCCCTCTGATATTCCAGTTGACTATATGTAGAGAGCTTTTTTTACATTGGAGAGGGAACCTTTGGAAGTCACATGCACATGAACACACACCCCATTACTGTCTGAAATAATACATTTGTTTACTTCAAGCTGCCTCATGGGCAGTTTGGCTCTGCCTTGAGTCATTACAGAGTTCTGATTGAAGAATGTCCCATAATTCTCTACAGATTAATGCTTCTCCTCTCCCTCCCTCCCTCCCTCCCTCCCTCTCTCTCTCTCTCTCTCTCTCTCTCTCTCTCTCTCTCTCTCTCTCTCTCTCAGGTTTGTGAGAAAGAGAAGCTTCTCTCAGAAAGGAACCAGCTGAAAGCTTGCATGGGTGAGCTGTTAGATAACTTCTCCTGTCTCTCCCAAGAAGTGTGTAGGGATATGCAGAGCTCCGAACAGATCCAAGATCTGCACAGATACTGCCCTGTTCTCAGGCCTATGGATCTACCCGCCCCCACCAGTATCAACACTTCACCAGCCGGAATGGAGCCAAACGTCGTGACGTCCCAGTGTGTTGGAGAAGGCTTGCAGTGCTGTTCAGATCAAAACCCTGTGCAGCAACTAGGAGCACACTGGCTACCGAACAACATTTCTGACAAATGCGCTGCAGCAAGAGTACTGGATGGAGCTGACCAAGGTACTTACTCTGAGCAGGAGCTCCCTCTAGAGCAGAATAACCAAACAGTGACCGTGGACTTCTGTCAGGAAATGACTGATAAATGTACAACAGATGAGCAGCCGAGGAAGGAATACACCTAGTGGCTGGATACCTTGTCCGTCTCAGCTAGCAAGGTAGTCTTCAGTCAGCTAGTGGCCACCTTCATTTGTTGTCTAGATTGAAGAACCTCTTTGGTGCACACTACAGTGGTCTTAGCAGCAATACTGTTTTTAAGTATTCCCTCCTCTCTACAAGCAGGAGTTTAACTTCTTCACTATGGTGCTATCCCTTGCTCAAGCAGGGGAACAAAGCAGTGGCAACACTGTCTCTTTTTTTTAAATTGTCGTTGTTGTTGTTATTGTATTTTGATTTCAATATTCAACAGGGATGGACAGAACACCTCTGAGGACCCAAACACAGCTTTTTTTCTCAGTGGCCCATGTCACAAAACCCTAACTCAGGAATTTCCTCTGAATGTTCAATTTTTCATTGAAGACAGCTTCTTTACACATCAAAGTTTTATAGCTAAAACTGTACATACTATATATAGTATATATAAAATATATATCCATATGCAAAAAAAAAATCCCTGCATGCCTCAATTTTTTCTCATGAAAACAACTGGAAACTTCATTTTTATCATATAAACAAGTTCCAACATTCCTTTTTTCTTTTTCTCTTCTTTTTTTGTCTTTGATGCTAGAAGTAGTCTGTAAGTGTATTAAACATTTTTTCCCCACCACTTGGTTCACAGTTCAGCAATATCATTCAGTTCATACTTATTTATAAAGTTTTAATGTTGGAAGCTTATTTGCCATTTGAATATAGACAGCCTTGGTGGCACAGCTGTCTCATTGTGCACCCGTTGGAGCAAAGTGGGTTTTAATTCTAATTTTCTCACAGATACTGTACAGCGACGGTCAACTTTGCCACTTGCACTGAGTTTTGGATCAAACCTCTTTTCATAAATGAAGTTGTGACTTCAGTATAATTCATATACTGTACTCTGCTTTCTTGTTGTTGCTTTTTTTTAAATTATTATGATGATCTTCTGTTAAATAAAATAGAGAAGAACAACACTCAGGAGACTGTTATGTAGGGAAAAAGCTATCTTGCCAAGTACAGAATATGTCCAATAATGCTAATTGGGTATTTTCTGTATTCATTTTTTTCTTTTTGAATTTTTCTAAATCAAACGAAAGTTACGTGACTGCGCTTCTTTTTTTCCTTTTTTTTAAAAGAGGGATTACTGCTTGTCAAGTACAGTTCAGTATATTTAATAAGTTAATTTCAAAACCATTCAGTGGCCAGTGTATGTCATTGATGCTGAGAATACTTTAATGCAAATGCTATTGACATCAATGAATCCAGTTCCCTGCCTCTCTGTGAAGATTGAACTTAGCTTCCCACTGTAATTCTTACTCATTCAGGTAGCACTACTGTGCTGTTTGTCCTGTGAATACTCCTACTTAGCCTCATCTGTTAACTGCAGTGTTTTCCTGCACTTGCTCCATAACACTGACATCAGGTGAGTCTGATGTGTGGAGGCTTGCTTAGTGCAGTCCTGAACCCTAAGGGTTAAAAAAAAGTATGCATTTCTGCAGTGATTTGATTGTCCACATATCAAACTGCAGTGCTGTAAGATCAATATAGTGCTTGCATCTGCACAGACCAGCTTCTATTTCAGAGGAGCCTTCACTGGAGGAGCAGTTTCAAACGTATTGCATTTCTAGCTCAAGGAAATCTAGACAACTCTGATTCGTGTAGTTATTGTGCAAGGCAGCCTTTTTCCCCAGACGCAACTTTCGCACCTCAACTATATGAGAAAAATGACAAAGGACACAATCTGCTGGGAATTTTTTTTCACATCATCTCCATTGAAATGAATGGGATTTGCACTTTCCCATTAACCTTGGTGGGGCTTGTATCAGAGTAGACATGCATAGCATTGCATTGTTACAATGCAATGTAACAGGTACTTCTTCTCCAGGTGAATTGTGTCCCTGCATTATTATTATTATTATTATTTCAGATGACTTTGAGTTTGTGACTTTCTACCTTCATTGTGCCATGGTGTTTTGAGCTACATTTTCTGACTACACCCATGGTTCACCGATTGGTACTGTTCACTTCTACTGTGGATCAGACAGTGTTGGAGCACCCCATGTCACTGATTCAAGCAGTTTTTGCCAAGTGAGACAATGTGTTCCTCCATGCTAATGTTTACACTAAGCGGTGTGGCACTCAGTAAATCAGCATCGTTTTTCTGGAGGAGGAACCAGCTCCCTCTTTTCCTTTCTTTCTCTTTTGTTGTTGTTGGTTTCTCACCAGCTTATACAGACAGCTCTCCAGTCCAGCTCCTGCTCCAAGTTCATTGTAGTCTACCTTCCAACCAGGAGGCATTTCATGTGCCACATTTACTTTCCAGGAAGAGGGAGGTGGATGACTTATGTAGGTTGACGATGAAATAGATATATATAGTTATGTAGAAAATTTGAGTATTAACCCTTTCTGTAAATAAAAAAAAATAGAAAGTTATCTCTGTATATTTATAAATGTCATGGGTATTAGTTCAAGCTGCCGGGCAATGTTTTGACACCAGGGTGGGAGAAGTCCTTTATTTGCTTTGAAAGTATAGCTATTTATATTCGAACCCTGCTACTGTTTTGTGTGCAGGAAGTAGAAGCTCTTGGGAGGGTGGTATACAAACATGGGGAAGTTGTCTTGTAATCAGCTGACGTTGCAAAATGCTTCTACGCAAATGCTTCTAAGCAAAATGCTTCTACTTCTCCAAGACAGACAGTGATGGAAGCTAAAATTGAAAGCTACATGTGAATGGCATTGTAGCTTCATAGCCAGGGTTTGGCATTTGGGATTTTTATTGTTCAGTTGACAGTATTTGTTCAAATGGCTTTTTTTTTCTGTTGCCTTTTTTATTTTAAGTGACCTCCCACAGCTAGTTGTGGTTCTTATGGGTATTCAACCTAGTCTAAACTAGCTTTCTGACATGAAGATTTACCGCCAACTCATGTGCAACTGGTACTTTTGACGTCATTCCAGTGGTTTAATATAATTAACAGAACATATTGTTCTACAGCTATTGTACTGACCCGGCTCTTTCACTGGTGCTGGGCATCTCTACTTTTCCCCCCTCTGTTTCTTTTTCTTAAGGAAACTGATCCTTTTTGTGCTTTTGTTTAATCCACTGCTCAGATAAGTCTTTTAAGCTTTTTTAGAATGTTTTGAGTTTGGCTCATCACCATTTAGAAGTGACTGATTTGTATATTTGCTTCCTTGGACTATATATTGTGTATGGTTTCTTTGGAACCACATGTGGCTCTTGGGCTAGCTTCAAGGGAGACATTTAGGAGAATTAGCTTCAGAACTGGACACAAACTGGCGCACTAAATTTCACCGGGCTAGAGGAATAGCAAACCAAAATTATGTTTTTAAAATTATGGTAAGCCTGCATATGTTTAGCAATGCAGAAGGATAAAATCTGCATACCTTTTCATACATATGGCTCTCAAAGGAATTGATATTTTTGTCTTGATTTGAAATTGTGCTTGACGAGAGCTGCTTTGCAGTGATACGAAAAGCGAGTTTGAGATATATGCGTTCTGCCCTGTCCAGTCTGTATCTAGTCCTCCTTTTGATTTGCCTTCACTATATTCTGTATTGCCAGAAAACCTCATTTCATTTAAGCTTATTCTGCTTTTGTCAGGTGAGTACTACACTATGTAATATATTTGTTTCCGCATTATCTTGGGGGTGCCTTGAATACAATTGAAGCTCATTGCAATCTGATTCTGGAACAAAGACGGAGCTAGTAGAAAAGGAAAAAAATTCAATAAAGTCACCAAGTCAGCACCATATTTATATCCCAGACCTAACATATGATGACTCAGGCATCAACATTTGATGCTGCAGTATGAAACTATTATTTTATATATTGTACAAGTAAATTATTCAATGTCTTTCTAAGGATATATGCTGCTTTTAAAGATGCACTATATTTTTATCTAATCTGTTGTATTTTTGTTCCCAAGGAAGTAAAAAACAAGGATTTAATTGGAAACGCAAACCACTGTGATTAGTATTCAAATTGCTGTCTCTTTATAAAAGGGAGAGTGGGAGCTAGATAAGCTTAATGAAACAGATATAACTGCTGATAATATGGCTAAGGGTTACATTTAACGCCTTTCTAAATTTGTAATTTCAAAAGCTTCCATAGAAATTTAAACATATATTTATACAGGTAGTTTTTAAAATACGTATATATAACAACCCGAGCCTTTCATAGTCCCTGACAAGACTTTGATCTCTTTAAGAGATCTGAGAACTGTGACATTTAGCAGGTGTAGTTTTTCCCATTCGCGTATCTCTGGGATAAGAAAAGCTGCACTTGTGGGACTTCTCTTTTCATCCCCTCTCTTCAAGGAAAGAATTCTGTCTTGGATGAAAGATAGTCACTCTACTGACAACTGCTTACATGTGTTTGGTTTTTAAAGTTTTTTGTATGCCGGAATAATTCTAAAATAAGAGACCTTTTGAGCCTCTGAGAGAGATGTAAAGTGATCTCATTCCAGAATCATTGTCACTTTTTTACTGGTGACCTTTTATCCTTGTATGATCATTTGAAAACACAAACCATACATACATGTAGATTTAGCCTATGAAGCTTGAGTGTACTTTGAGTGTCAGGCATAGTGGATAACTTGATAAGCCTATGCAAGCATGAGAATCCTCACCAGTCCAGCTCAGACCAATGACTCCAAGAGGCAGTCTTTACAAGAGTAATAAGATTTCATGTTTTATTTCTTCCCTTCTTTTACATGGCATCATTTTAAATGTGCACCTTTTAAAGACCCATTTGGAGAAGATAGGAAAAAAAAGACTTGATGTAGCCTAAGGGAAACCTTGCTAAAAATGTGGTAGCTAATTCCTACCTACAGTATGAAACCAGTGTGTGTAATTTTGCTTGTTTATACTATGTATATTTATAACATTTGACTTATTTCATGACTCAGGCATCAGCTGATGCTGCAGGATAGAGTTGTGCGCATGTACATTTATTAAGTTCATTCAAACAATTTTTATGGTATATGAAAAAAATCTATAGTTTGGTGGATTGTAGACTACTAATAAATTATTATAATTTTTTTCTCCAAAAGTTAGAATGTCAATGCTTGCCGTGTAAAAGAATTACAGTATTTTCCTACATTCCACCAATATTATGTATCAAATTAAATCTAGTGATATCTGTTTGTTTTTAAATTACAGCGCTCATATGGTTCTGATGAGAACTACTTTTCTAGTGGGGAATAATTACTTAATTTTCTTTTTCAGACGTAAGAGTAAAAAGATAATTGGTAGAATTCTTTATTATCCAACGCCTTATGAACTTTGCTACAATATCAGCCCTTTTATATCGGTCCAGTTTACATACACGTTTAGACACCTATGCAGTGCAGCAATTTATATGAAAGTATGTGCAGCCTGATCCTACACATATTGTCTCAATAGCGACACCTACTGAGTTCAGTGGGTCTTATTCCCAGGTAAGAGTGCATAGGACTGCAGCCTTAGAAACTCAAGAGCTTAAACAATTTTGTCAGAAATTAACTTCCGTCATTACCTAAAACTTGAAAATAGAGCTGGATTTCAGATACTGGAGTCAGTTCCGCCCTTTGTTTCTTTTTCTTTTTAAATATTGAAAGCTTTGAAATTTGGAAGCTCAACCTAGGTTGTCCCAGAGCTTTCTGTCCCGCCATTAAAATTTGGGTCGCCAAGCTGAAGATGCAAGTTTTTTCCACCCTCTCGTAGAGTTTGTTGTTCTGCTGCAAAATGAGTTTGCATTCTCCTGCATTTCCAGTATCGCAAAAAGAATTTATGCATGCTTCTGAAACTTATTGCTTGTGAAAATACCTGGATTCCTCCAATTAGTTTGAAACCCTTTGGAAATCTCCAGATGCTTGATTTTTGCCATTCGATTCAAAGGTCATCTCAATGATTTCAAGGGTGGAGAGCACCCCAAACGTTTGTTCCAGAACCAGTGGGATACAAGTGCACCTCTACTCTATATGCCTTACAAACTTCAGAGGCCATATTCAAAACAGGGTTTTTATCAGTGTATGCAAGGGGATGCAACCCCTCTTCTCTTCCTCCCCAGGTCAAACAGTATGGACAGTTTTCACACATATCTACCTGTATAATCCTCTGTACCTCTCATAACTGGTCAATGACTGTAACAAGTTGCATCAGGTGTTTTTCTATATACTTTTTACACAGATTCTATGCGATTAATGTAACTTAATTCAATGCATCATTTTATTGTACTAGTTCTTAAGCTTGTCTATTAATTTTTTTCTAGGTGACTGTGGTTTCTTGTGATTTTTATTGTATAAATGAAATGGCTGTTGATGCTTATTCCTTGTTACTAAGAATTTTTACCTTTTTGGAAAAAAACAGCGTTGCTATGAACTAATAAATTTAAGAATTCATTTACTCATTGTAAATACAGTATCGTGCAAAAAAAATCCCCTTCCCTTCATTTGAATTGATAGTGTTAACTGAATTTTGTCTAGACACCATTTCTGTTGACGAAATAAAGACATATCATTATGTATTGTAGAACAGTGTCTTCTGCCTCCAAAATTAATTACTTAAAGCACAACCACACACACTATGAGAGAAAGAGACTTGGGGCAATCTAATTATATCTTATTTAAGATGAGATTTTTACATAAAGGATTGTATGGGAATGAACTCATTCATTTGGCAGTCCATCAATGCCCACATTGGCCCATTGTTGGTCTTCATTTCTGCTAAAGAAGGGCACTGTGCCAGGTCAAAGCAGGCACCACAGGCTTCACCACTGGCAGAATATTGCTGGATCAAACCTTTTAAAAGAATTATTTAATGCAGGGCACATTCACACACTCATGTTCATCATGCATGGACTTCCAGCCAGACAAGCAAACTGCCTCCATTAAAAAGCCTTGCATTTGGGGCAATGTGAGATAAAGGAAGTTTATGTCTATGGACTAAATAGCTGTTTTCACACATGAGTTATTGCTTGTTCTTACATCCAATAACTAATATGCATATATAAACTCTCCTTCAGATGGCTTTCTTTACATTCTAGCTTAAAGAAAAACCCCAAAGAGGCTCACATTGCTATATAGTAGGTTTATACCTTAATTTATTCCTTTGGTGATGTCCCCACTGAAATGGAAAAGGGGGGGTTTCTTTCACAGCACTAAAACTCATCGCAATTAGTTCAGGAAAGGCGAATGAAAGTACGTCGCACAATGCCTAATTAATGTATGGAACTCATTGCCACAAGATATCATGGGCTAGGTTTAAAATAGATTGCCACAATCATGGAGAATATGGCTGTCATTGGCCATGGTAGCCGAAAGCACCATTATCATAGGCAGTACACTTCTGAGTACTAGATACTGGGGACAGCCAGCAGGATATCACCATCGCTATTATGCCCTGCTTATGAGACTCAAATGGATTCTGGCTGGCCACTGCTGGAGATGAAATGCTGAACTGGTGGAGCCTTGCCCTGATGTAGAAAGGCAGCTTTGATGTCTTTGCTTAGCTATGGAAGCCCAACTATTGGAAAGAAAATAGCGTAGGCAGGAATCCAAAGCTTTAGTTGTGGCTCACAGCACACATGGAAGTCCATGTCAACAGAGGCCTCCTGTTCAGTTCTGTGTCAAGTAAAGCTGGGAACTCTGCAATGAATAGTGAAAGCCTTGCTCATGCATAGCTCTGTGTCAATCCTAGTGCTGCTGAATTGGGATAATTCAATGCTAACTTAATTTCACCCAATGTGTTGGTTGCCAATTAGCTTTTACAGAAGATTATAGATGGTCTAAGGCAGTGGTTCTCAACACTTCTAGGGACCCACTTTTTAGAATGACAATCTGTCCAGGACCCACCAGAAGCGTGCCATCACTGTGATGACAAAGCCTGCTGCTTTCCTGAGAATGCAGCAATAAGTTGGCTTATTTCTTAGCCATTTCCCGTTAGCAAAATGAATCAAAAAGAAAAAAAACTGGACATGAGCAAAATAACCACACAGCTCTCCCCCTTTCCAGTGTTCCATCTTCCAAAATTTTCAATGATGGCTGCCTCAAGTGCTATGTGATCCACCTGAAATTGGCTTCCAACCACTGGTGGGCCTCGACCCACAGTTTGAGAAACACTGGTCTAAGGGTACCACTCTCGTATTCCTGAGTCTCTTGGCAGATTGGAATTATGTAACCCATGCCAAGGTGTGTCTGGCTAATCCAAAATATATTGGATGATCCTAAGCATGGTGGTTTTAAAGAGGAAAAAGGAGGCCTGATCTGGATGAAGACCATTACTGGAGGATGGGGAGACTTAAGCCTTCCCATGACAGGATCTCCATTCAGGTTGGGGGCCTTATGCATGGAATGTCTATTGGGGGGGGGAATTTCTCTTGTTGGGTGTCTGACAAGTTGACATTTTGGAAGGTTTGGCACCAGCAGCCCTCAACAGTTATCCAACACTGATAGGGTGAGGGGAGAGTGGTTCCTTCATAGCTCCTGCTATGTTTTAAGTTATTTGTACTAACACTCTGAGCAACAGAAATGTTCCCAGGTCATGGAAAAGACACACTTCCAGAGCAAGTTGTGTGTGGGTACTTTTATTTCCTCCCAAGTATGCTGCTAGTGTCTGGGAACTTGACAGCAAATTGTGACTTTCATTCTGAAATGGGGAGGGGAAGAGCAAAAAGTGGTGATTGCAGCAATTACCTTTATTTTATCTGACCACATAAGCAAAAAGACATGGCCAGTGTTTAAAAAAAGAAAAAAATCAGAATGGGTTTGCATCATTTTGGGAGTGTAACTAGTTTTTGCCACTCATGGTCCAATCCTATCCAACATTCCAGTGCCAATGCAGCCAAAATGAAGCCCCAAGGTAAGGGAAGAAGCGTCCCCTTATCTTGCAAGGCTTCTGCAGCTCCCCCCCCCCATAGGATGCAGTGCACACCCCTTCCTTTAAAGTGTGGCTTTAGATAATCTCCATTACTCTGTAGTGATTGGATTTGACCGTTTTGACTTTCCCTTTCAGCTTCCTTTTTACAGAACCCCTCATTTAAAAACAAACTGTTTTTTAAGCTACTTCTTCACCCCCTGTCAGGTGATGTTAGGAAGGTACGGCAGAAGCATAGCTAAACAAGTACAGAGGGGTTGCAATTGCACTGGTCAACAAGCTTTAGAGGGGCAACTAGCTGAGCTTGACATTAGTGGCCAAAATTGTCAAAACCTTGGCATGTATGAATAATACCATCATGTTCTGTATCACTGGAAAGGTAATTTAATGCACAATGCAAAGAAACAAACCAGAGTGTAATACCTTTAGCCTGTCAAATGTTATGGCCAAAAAACCAGAGAAAACAAAAATATAACTCGTCACTTCCTGTTGTGTTGTCACTTCCAGGGCAACATTTTGCCCTCCTCACTGGGCTACACTTTTATTAGCTACGCCCCTGATTCTCTCGAGTTGGCAACTATTGACCTGTGTGCTCACAAGCAAGCACGTTCTGGCCCATCCCGTCTTCCAGGGGACTTCTTACAATCTCATTATGTCGGTCCAGCTCATCTGAATTTTTTCCCTCTACACATTGTTGTGATTTTGATGAGCCAAGTGAGTTCTTCACCTTAGAGAAGTCCCCGCCTCTCCATCCCCTGGACTTGAAAGAGACAAATGCCACTGAAGTCAAAGTGAAGAGCATCGCTGGAACAAGACCTTCATGGTCTGGTCCTTCAGGCCTGCTGCAGGTTAACTTGGGACAACACAGTGTTATTGCAGTGATCAGAAATGCAAAACAGACATTTTGGACTTTAACTTTTTGACCTCTGTTGGTCAGAGATTATAGCAAATCTATCAAGACCGTTATTGTGTCTTTCTTAGTATCCATCACTTACCCAGGCTATTTCAGTTAAAGCTGTACAGCAATGCTATTCAAACTGTCAGTCAGGATCCACTTGGTGGGTCGTGACCTGATGTCAGGTGGGTCGCTGAAAGCTGGGAACAGCCATCTTGGAAATTGCAGACCTTACTCTTGCTATATTCCTTTTGTGAATGTTAACAGTTTGAATTTTCAAGTGAGGATTTTTTAAAATTTTGTTTTTAGTCAAACAAACAGTACTTATATACCACTTTTCAACACAAAGCGGTTTACAGGCAATTAGTAATAATAAAGTTAAATGGCTCCCTGTCCTGAAAAGGGCTCACAATCTAAAAAAATGCAGAGCATCACCAGCAACAGCCACTAGAAAAGGCACTCTGCAGGGGTAAAGAGGAACAATTACTCTCCCCCGCTATATATAAGAGGAACACCACTTGAAAAAAAACTCTTGCCCAGTTAGCAGGGGTCTTGTCTGCATCATATTTTGTCCTAATCTTACTTTCTGTCAGGGATGTTTCGTTGTTGTGCAATTGCTATAGTCCAAGGATGCCAGTTTACATTTCAGGAGTGTCATTTTGTGACGTTACAATGACAGCACTTCCTGCTTGATGATGTCACTTCCTGCTACAACATCACTTCCAGGTTAATGACATCACTTCTGGTGGGTCCCGACACAAGTGCCATTTTACAAAGTGGGTTCTGGTCTAAGAAGTTTTAATACCACTGCTGTACAGTATTTACTCTTCTAGAATGGAATCCTTCATAATCACTTGTTACAATAACATGGGGGGGGCTGCTTTTTAAAAATACTTTTACATCCCAAAAACGTGTCAATATAAATGGAAAGGAATATGGTCAAGGGTGTGGCGGTGCCTATTTTCTTGTGCTTGACAAATCACTGTTTTCTCTCCCCTGCTGCTTTTTTGCCATTCTTCAGACATCACTTCGTTTTCTTTTTAAGATAAAAGCAAGGTCATTGTAAACAACACCCTTTTCCCTGCAGGGCAACTAGCTTCTCTCCTGCCAGTCTACCTCTGTTCCCCCACAGATTATATACAGAGGCAGGAAAGTCAATTGGCTGGAGAAGCCACTGCTGTCCATGCATATGCATAGGAAAGAAAGCCAATCTTTCCTAAAGATAGAAGCAAACAGAATTGAAGAACTGTGATTTGCAACCCCTATCCAGGCGCCAGCAGTGGCGTAGCTAGCTATGGGGCGGGGCGCCCCAGGTGTTGTCCCGAAGATCACGTGGCACCCCCCAGAATAATGCCAGGGCGGGAGAAATCACCCCCGTGTGGCAGCAGAATGAAAACCTGCCGTCCCTTCCACCACGCTCTGGGGTGCATCCTGCCTCCGAGCAGCCGCCACCACCGCAGAGCGCGCTGAAACCTCCAATGTGCTCCGCGGAGGTAGGCGGCGGTGGCTGCCGTCGGCGGGTTTCAGATTCGGAGGCTGGGATGAATTGGGGGTTTCAGCGCGCTCCGCAGCGGTGGCGGCTGCTCGGAGGCGCATCCCAGCCTCTGACTCTGAGCCCGGCCGACGGCAGTAGCTGCCACCGCCACGGAGAGCGTTGGACGTTCCAGCGTGCTCCGCGGAGGGGGCAGCTGAGGCTGGGATGCGCCTCTGAGTTCGAGCCCGGCCACAGACACAGCCGCCACCGCCAAGGAGTGCGTTGGAACGGAAGTCTGCTCCAAGATGCTTCTTGCAGCTTCTAAGCCCTGGGGTTGGCTCACCTCCTCGTGAGGAAGCCACCGGGCGAGCCAACCTGCTCCGTTGCAGCCATGGACTGCTGCACGCAGTTGGAAAAAAAGCCCTCAAGGCGTGGAAGGAAGCCCCTCAATTTTAAAATCTAGCCGGAAGTGAGGGAGGAGCGTGGTGGCCCGCGCAGCTCGTGCCTGGTGGTGCATATCTTCTAATCATTTAATTCGGCCCATAAGAACATAAGAACAAGAGCCCTGCTGGATCAGGCCAAAGGCCCATCTAGTCCAGCTTCCTGTATCTCACAACGGCCCACCAGATAACAAGACGCTTGCATCTTGTTGCCACTCCCTTGCACCCGGTACTCTGAAGTAGCCTACTACTAATGTAAGGAGGTTGCACAATCCATCATGGCCTATAGCCCACGATTGACTTTTCTTCCAGAAATCTGTCCAAACCCCTCTTAAAGGCATCTAGACCAGATGCCATCACCACCTCCTGTGGCAAAGAGTTCCACAAACTAACCACCCGCTGGGTAAAAAAAGTACTTCCTTTTATCTGTTTTAACTCTCCCAACCCTCAGTTTTAGCGGATGCCCCCTGGTTCTGGTGTTTTGAGAGAGGGAAAAGAACATCCCTCTATCGACTCTATCCCTTCCGTGCATTATTTTGTATGTTTCAATCATGTTCCCCCTCAGGCGCCTTTTTTCTAGGCTGAAGAGCCCCAAACGTTGCAGTCTTTCTTCATAAGGGAGATGCCCCAGCCCCGTAATCATTTTTGTCGCTCTCTTCTGCACCTTTTCCAGCTCCACTATGTCCTTTTTGAGGTGTGGCGACCAGAACTGGACACAATATTCCAGGTGTGGCCTTACAATCGATTTGTACAATGGCATGATAATATCGGCTGTTTTATTCTCAACCCCTTTTTTAATGACCCCAAGCATGGAATTGGCCTTCTTAATTGCTGCTGCACACTGGGTTGATACCTTCATTGAATTGTCCACCAGCACCCCAAGATCTCTCTCTTGAGCTGTCACAGACAGCTCAGAACCCATTAGCCTATAGGTGAAGTTTTGGTTTTTTGCCCCAATGTGCATCACTTTACACTTGTCTATGTTGAAACGCATCTGCCATTTTGCCGCCCATTCCCCCAACATGGAGAGATCCTTCTGGAGCTCTTCACAATCCCTTCTGGTCTTCACCACCCGGAAAAGTTTTGTGTCATCCACAAACTTGGCCACCTCGCTGTTTGTCCCTGTCTCCAGGTCATTTATGAACAAGTTAAAAAGCACCGGCCCCAAGACAGATCCCTGGGGCACTCCGCTTTTCACCTCTCTCCACTGTGAAAATTGCCCATTAATCCCCACTCTCCGTTTCCTGGCCCCCAACCAATTCTGAATCCATAAGAGGACCTGCCCTCTTATTCCCTGACTGTGAAGTTTCTTCAGCAGCCTTTGGTGGGCGACCGTGTCAAACGCCTTCTGAAAATCCTTATTCTGAAAATCCATGAGTATTAACACGGAAGGGAACCAGAGTATCAAGGTCATGTTGGCCACCTTTTCAAGATCGTGGCATTTAGTGTGCTGGGGTTCGGGGTCGGGGCAGTTGTGTATCCTCCAGCTGAATTTCAACTTGGTTCTTAAATGTGCAGCACTGAATGATAAAAGTCACTGTGTGCTGTTTTTATCTTTTATTCATTGTTTCCGGGGGTGTACAGAGGAAGAGAGGGCAAGGCGCCTTTCTGGCAGCCCTCTCATTTGGCTGGACACATCCTTCGAGACGCCTTGTAGCAGAGTCATGATGCTGCATATCTGTGTGCATATCTGCATATCTGCATATCCTACAAATCAAGATAAATCTTCCATTGCTATCTTCCCAGAACAGAGAGGCTGCTTTGTAGCAACCCGCACTTTTCGACTCTGCCCCTCCTTGTGATACAAGACATGCGCTGCATTTTGAAGCCCTGTTTTGGATCTCAACGCAACATGCGCTGGCCTGAAAGAATTGATTCTGGATTGTCATTGTCCAGCTGGAGAGGATTAGGAGGAACGAGGGCAAGCTGCTTTTCTTCTTCATGTTGACTTCAGTGGCCTGGGGTGTTGCTGCTGTGTTTTGACGTTGCTGCTATTCTGGTTTTATTTTTTCATGATTGATGATAATTCTAGTAGGACATTCTGAAAAATATAAGAGAGAGAGAGAGCAGGAGGGGGGCTCTGTTGGCTTATAGGAGAGAAAAAAAGACTTGCGTGTAGTGTTTAATCTCAGTAGATTTATTTTTGTTAATTCTAGCCAGGCTGGCTGCAAAAACGGATCCTAGAATTCACTGTAACATAGTTGAATGATTATGTTATAGGATCATTAATTGACCATGCCTGGTAGTTTAGTAGGTATGGTTTAGGGCAGTGGTTGAGATTGATCTGAAAATTTGAGACATTCTCAGTGTGAATCTTACCTCTGTTATGAAGAGGCAAGCCATTCCCTCTACCTCAGCTTACCAACTGCAATATGGGGATAATAATACCATACAGAGTTGTTATACCAAGAACATCAATATATGTGAACTACTTGGCACACTCAAGGGCCAGGCTGATGATTTATTTATTTTTTAGAACAGGAGTCTCCAAACACTGTAGCCGGAGGGCCACATCAAATATCTGGCATGGTGTTGAGGGCCGAAAAAATAAATTTAAGTATAAAATTTAAATAAATACATTAGAGACAGAGTTTAGATAAATGAACGAATGGGCACAAAGTACCAGGATTCCTCTAAGCACCAACACACACCAAAGAAATAGAGCACACACTTTAATGGACTTCCATTCCCCCACCCCACAAATGTGCTGGAGTAAATATCTCAGAACCAGCATATCACAGGAAAGGAAACACCCAGAGCACGTTGTTGGGGCTGGGAAGACCTCCCTGACCCTCAAAGGGCCGTCAGAGGGCCCAAAAACATCACTTCTGGGTCTCTGAGAAAATGTCTTCCACAGGCGTTCGGAGCACAGGGAAGACTGCCTGTGGTCTCCCTGGTCCTCAGAACACTCTCCGCACACAACCAGCTTGGAGAGTATAGCCCATGTCATCAAGGTCAGGAGGGCCAGAGGCTCATAGGGGGCCAGAGGCTTGCCATGTGCAGGGTAGAGGCTCTCTGAGGGCCACATCTGGTCCCTGGGCCAGGGTTTGGAGACCCCCGTTTTAGAAAGATAGACTAGCCATTGGTGTTACATCAGGGGTGCGCTATACCAGGTGTTACCTTCAGGAGGGGTGACACCACGCCACCCAAGCCTCCGTTAGCAATCCTCAGCACAATCCAGGCCCAGCGGCCAGACTTGCCAACAATCACATTTTTGCCACTCCCCAGCAAGAACCTAAAGAAATTGAACCCAGAGCAGGCCAAAGATTGCCAAATAGATGTGGTCCAGAGGTGGACTTTTGACACAATGCAAGAGCCCAGGAGGTCGGGTGGTGAGGTTACATCTCTCTCTCTTAAGTCAGTCCAGCAAACTGGGCTGTTTAATCTGTTGTCATTCCTGGATCACATTTAATGAAAGGAATCCTTATTTTGCATAGGAGGGACAAGTCGGACCTACAGCTGAAAAAAATATAGTAGTGATACAGGTTTTTTTTTTCTTTATTTGCAAAAACAAAGTTTTTCAAAAATATAAGACTGTAACAAATCTATTTAAAAAGACCTATCAAGCCCAGTACAGGCATGCCCTGGTATCCTATTCTGTTCTGGACACTACTGTGGATACCTAAAACCGCAGATACTTGGGACACCTTTCTAAAGATAGGGGAACATCAGTGGTTTTGCTGCAACAAGGTAAAAAAAAAGATTTGTTTAATGTTCCCCTATCTTTTAAATTGGATTCCCTAGTATTCATGGTATCCATGAATAACTGAAACCATGGATACTGGGACAGTTTATACTGGGACATGCCTGTATTCTATTTTCAAAAGCAAACAAATTTACATAAAAGATGTTCCATCGGTTCTGTTTTCTAATAGGCTATGCTACTCCTTGGCATCTACTGTATAGGGTCCTCTACAGTAGACCTCTATACAGGTCCTCTATAATGATGCCTTCTATCTTCCAAGAATGTCTTCCTTTCTTATGTATTGGATCTTCGATACTTCTGATCTGTAGAGAGTTTACAAGTTCTGCTCTGCACATTGTGGAGAAAAACATATGGGCACTATCAAACAAGGGTTATGCACTTCCAAGTCTTATTGATTTCAATAAGTAGTAAATAAATGCTGGGCAGCCCAATCCTAACACATGCTTTACCAGGGAGGCCAGCCGGCATGCCCCATATCCAGCACAGGGTTGGGGCTGGCTGTAGTGCACCCCACAGTAAGGGGAATTAATTCGTGTGTTGTGCTGCAGCTATCCCAGTGGGGCTACTCAGATCTGCACCAGCGAAATAGTGGCTAAGGAAAGGCCAACTGGGCTGGGGGGTTTGGAGCTGGCCTATATCAGCCAGTTTGGTTACACCCACCCCTGCCCTGGCAGATTTGCCGATGGGTCCGTCTTCCCTGCCCAATGCATCTACATTCCACCCTCCCCAACCTCTTATTTTTGGCAATACCCATTGA
This sequence comes from Lerista edwardsae, assembly GCA_029204185.1. Classification (NCBI taxonomy): domain Eukaryota; kingdom Metazoa; phylum Chordata; class Lepidosauria; order Squamata; family Scincidae; genus Lerista; species Lerista edwardsae. The sequence continues at coordinate 2,206,983 of JAJKFI010000012.1, forward strand.
TTATAATAGATGTAGGTTTCTCCATAAATGATCTTTGGTTTAGTTGGGAAGGAAAAATGTGTGAACTTCCCCATGTGTGAACTTGATTCAGACTGCAGGCAGTAGTTTACCAAGGGAGGGGGAAGGGGGTGGTCCACCCTGCGTGCACTCCATAAGGGGGATGCCAGCATTCCTGTCCCTTTGAATGCTGGGTAGACTGGTCTTCTCTGTGAGGAATCTTGAGTCTGAGGCCTAGTATACTCAGCATTCAAATGCTGGGTAAACCTGGCTTCCCTCAGGGGATCTCAAGGCATCTCAGGGGATCCCTCAGGGGATCTGCTTTGAATTCCTAGTAGACCTGGCCTGGGGATCCCAATGGCAGAAACCATGTCTATCCATGGCTTTGAGCAGCCAAGGGTGGGGCGATGGAAAGAGGCTGCTCCAGGTACCAGAAGCACTCAGGATGCCACTGGAGCATAGTTCTATGCATGACATCAGAACAGCCTTTGTGGAGCCGTCATGCATGTTGAAGACAGCATTAACTGTCGCTTGGCACTTGAGAAAGAAATGGTTATTACTACCTTTTCTTTTTCCTCTACAAGGAATTTTGCACAAAGTTCATAGTGCCTGACTTTTAAATAATTTAAAAATGAAAATATTTCCCCTGAAATAATGGTTGTCATTGCTCTTGGACCAGGATAGCCCCAAATCTCCCAGAAAACGTTTTTACAGGAAAGGAGCAGAAAGGAAACATATTCTTTCACTCTGCTCTCCTCTTCCTTTTTGAATCAAGGGAATGGGAGTGAGAGTTGCAAGGGCACAAACTCCTCCCCCCCCCAACCAATCAGGTGCCTGAGAGAACCACCTTGGCCAGCCTCACAGATGGCTGGGCCAGCCCTGCTCCTGGACTTGGTTTTCACTCTGAATGTCCATGAATTGCCAACAACCACATTTGCCCAACTTCAAAATGCATTCCTGGCAATAATGACCAGGATTAATTGACTGCGGTACTTAATGGGGTTATAGCCCAATCCACCCCAAAAGAGTGTGCACTGTACCCGCGGAGGGGAGGCAGTTGGAAAGTGGCAGTTGGTAAGTGAACTTTTGTTCATTTACTCCAGGAAAAGCCTGCACAACTGTCTGAGGGGTGTAAAGGGAGTGGCAGTTAGGGAGGTGGATAGAGTTAGTGTTGGGATACTGAAGGAAGTCCCTGGAAATTTACAGGCCTGAATGGGGAAAGGCCTAAGGCTAGGCCGACTCAGGGGGTAAAGTGCTGAGTCATTCAGGCCTAGCAGACCAGCAGTAAAGTGCTGAGTCAGAATGACTCTTCAGCCTGGGGATGAGACAATCTGATCTCTGATTGGATGCTGGGGACTATTTAATCAAGACCAGAAACACCTGTGGTTAGTTGCTGGCTATGTAAGTGTTGCTGTTGGAGGAGCTTTGCTGTACCTGTTAGCTGTTTGCTGTTCTTTGCTGCGAGAAGCCTTCTTCTGAGAATATAGAAGTTTTTGCTACCCTAATCTCTGTTTGAGCGATTCGTTGCCGGAGCTCTGAGACCTTGAAGCCTTTCCAAGCCTTACAGCTGTAGGCTGCTTCTACGCTATCATCAGTTAGGATATCAGCACACATGAGTGCCACTGATACCAACCAATCTGCTTCCCTCCCTCCAGAGCAAACCTACCTGCCCCTGCTATTGCATTTACCTTTCTGTGCCTGGCTGTGGGCCTCCTGCGCTGCCACCAGTTGCTGCAGGGCACTCCAGTGGCTGCCAGTGGCACATGGGGTGCTGATCCAGAAGCCTTTTTCTGAGAGTGGAGTGGAGTTCTGTTTGGAAGTCTGTTCTGTTGTTGTAAAGCCCTGTTCACTTTACAGCAACAGTGGTTCGTTGTTTTATTTGTTTCTTAAATTGAATTGTGCCTAGATTCCCGCTTTGCACTTCAAAGTGGGGCCGTCTTTGACAAATGCTTGAAAACTGCAGCGGGTCCGGACCATTACAGCCAGGCTACTGACAGAAACCAGGATGTAGTAGTCGTGCGAACTCTCGTCCTACAAGGACTGAATTGGCTCCTGGTCAGTATCTGGGCCCAATTTCAAGTTGTGGTTTGAACCATGAATGTCCTGAAGGACCAGCCTGCCCAAGTGTGAAGGCCCTTTTCGACATCCCATCAAGATCTGACATTCATCTGGTTGGAATGGGGAAGACTACCATCGCGCTCTCCCTTGTTTTTGAAATTTAATACGACGTATGGTAAATACCTCAATGGGAGAGAGACTTATTTCTGGGCATGTCAGGTCCTGGGGACTTCTTCCCTTGGGAGGCTCGTCTTCATCCTGCTTTGTTTTTATACCATGACCAAAACAAATCTTATTCCAGCAGACCCTTAGCCTGCTCAGGCAGGTACCAGAGGCTCCTTGGAGGAAGGGACAGTCATCCCCTTCCCCTGGGCAAGGGTGCAGGTCAGACGGTGCATTTCCTCACCTCCGTGATGGCTGTTTGCTTTTCCAGGCCCACCCCCTCTCTGCCCATCCCCCCCTGCCCAGGAAGGTTCTCCCGCCCCGCCCAGAATGAGCTTGACACGAGTGACCAGTACACGTTACGCTCACAGGTGTCATGTTGTCACCTCTGGGTGGTGGACTTGGCGTCGGGCTGGCACTGGCCCAGCACCAGTGATAACAACTTACCGCTCGCACTGGAGGTGCCTTATGGCACCTTTTGCAACAGAAGCACAGGCGGTCCGCTTGTACCTCCTGCACCAGGCCCATAGGTGACATGTTATCATAGCTACTGAACTGCCTCTTTCGAAGGTTTTAATTGCATTTTTTCTTGTTCTCTGTGTTGTTGTGTGTTGACTTTTAAAAACTGCCTTCAGCATTCTTGGAATAACAGGAAGTCAAGGGATTGATATCTCTATAATAGGGAATAGATAAAATTATCACAGATTAGGAGTAAAGAAGCCCAGCGCACTTTCCCCCCTGTCTTTGAACGTAATTCCATACTAGCCAGTCAAGTTCAGTGTCTGAGCTAAGGGTTATGCTAAGGAGCAATAACTCACACTAGCAAGGTATAGAAGGAAGGCCGCTTGGCTCTACTTGCCATTGACATTCTGCGTCCTGCGGTCGAAGACGGTGGCGGGGTGATCGGAGGGCTGCTGTTGTCTCTGTGTGGAACCTCGGAGCCAGAGCCATTCCGGGAATCTGAGGTCTCCGAGTCAGTGTCCAGCTGGCTCTCCGACAGCACTCGTGACAAAAAGCTGGATTTGCGGTTGTTTTGATAATGCCCACTGTCTGGAGAGTCACAACGATCATACCGTAAATCCCGGCAGCTGAGGGCCCGGCTGTGCTTCCGAAGAATGCAGACCGCTTGTGGGCTCCTTGTGTGACTCGAGGCCATGGAGCCTTTCGCAGAAGGTGGAGGGGGTTGGGGCTGCTCCATAGCGTACGGCTCCTTCTGTCGATAGCTATTGAGCCCCTGGTGTGGTGGCTTCTGAGCCTCTTCGCTGCTGGAAGAAGCATGCTGATGGTGATCGTCATAGCGCGGACCAGTGAGGTTTGGGAGGTGCCTGGCCAGTTGCCTGTGGTGCTGATCACCCTCAGTAGGGTGTTCTGGGTGCCGGTAGAGGTGGTGCAGTTGGCCCTGGTGCGGATTTGGCCTGCTTCTCTGGTTGCTGCCCCAGGGCTGCTCCCTGTTGGTTGGGTTCTGGGTCTGCTCCGTAGGTGTGTATCCTTCAGGATTCAGGTAAACGGGCAGCCCAACTTGCTGCTCTGGCATAAATTTGAAACTGCCCTGGGGCGACGAGTTACTCATGATACAAACCTGCTGTACTACCGAATGTTTCTTGGCATTGGAAAGGTTGGCATCCTCCCCGGCCACAATGAGGGCATCATTCTTGGGCTTCCCACAAAGTGTATTTTTGATCTTCTTAATCCCCAAGTGGACAATCTCCAAGACGTTCAGAAACAGAGACACGGCGGCAATGCTATGCATGAAAACCATGAAGATGGTCTTCTCGGTCGGTCTGGATACGAAGCAATCCACCGTGTTAGGGCAAGGGGGCCGAGTGCATTTGTAAAGGGGATACATTTGAAAGCCATATAAAAGATATTGACCTATCATGAAGCCCACTTCTAATACCGATCGGGTCAGGATATGCAGAATGTAGGTCCCCAGCAAAGCCCCTTGCAAGGGGGCCTTGTTGACTTTCTTGTGCTCCTCCAGTTTCCGCAGCTCCTTCTCTAGTCTCCTGTGTTCTTCCAGGATTGGCTCCATCTCTTCGAGCTGAGCTTTGAGGTGGGCTCTCTTTCGCTGCCTCTCTTTTTCGAGGGCCCTGAGTCTGTACAGTGCATGGCCCATGTAGAAAAGGGAAGGGGATGAGACAAAGATGACCTGAAGCACCCAGTATCGGATGAGGGAGATGGGGAAGGCTTTGTCATAGCAGATGTTGCTGCAACCAGGTTGCTCGGTGTTGCAAATGAACTCGGCTTGCTCATCGTCCCAGACATCTTCAGCAGCCACGCCAAGGACCAACATCCGGAAAATGAACAGGATGGTGAGCCAGATTTTGCCCACAATTGTGGAATGGATGTGCACTTCTTCTAAGATGCTGCCCAGTAAGTTCCAGTCCCCCATAGTCATGTGTTCATCTCTGAAATAAAGTACCCGTGCAATGTTAATGAATGGGTACACTGTGGTCCTAATGGAATTAGAAATAAGGTTGCATAGCAAAAAGCTACCAAGCCATCTCTTTATGGCACCAGGATCGCAAATGAAATAAACATCAATAAACTGGAGACGCTGTGGGAGACAAGAGGTGGGGAGCACTACCTAAAGGAACCTCTCAGAGGGTATAGGAAGATGCAAGTCTCTTCTGGATGAGGTTTGGGGCTGCAGCTCTGTCAACTTTTGAAAAATTTCAAGGGAAGAAAAGCAGAAATAAATGTTTGTGTATGTCTGGGACTCATTGTCATGGGATTTCCTATAAAGTGCAGCAAGTTATCAGAAGTAAGTGTCTTAGAGCCAGAGGCGGATCTACAGGGAGGGCAAAGCTCTAAGTGTTGCAAGAAGCCTTACCCTGTCATGTAAATCCCTCCTCTCCCTTGCTGCTGTAGCCAGTAAGCAACGCCAAGATGTTGCTTTTCCCTGTGAGGATTGGCTAAAACGGAGCAGGAGAGGAGTGATTTCCACTGCAAGGTAAGGCTTCTTGCAAAACTGAGAGCTTTGCCCTCCTTTAGATCTGCCTCTGCTTAGAGCCCAATTCTATTGTAACACACACACACCCATTGATGAAGATGTGCCAAAACGGCTACCATTGTATCCTGCAGTAGGAGGAAGACTCCAGGAGGTCTCCTCTGAGTGAAGGAACAATTGGAAGCTTCCACAGTGCTGGGTGGAGTCTCCTCGGACCGGCGCTAGCTAAATAGCTGGTGCAGGTCTGCATGGAAGACCTCATTCAGGCAGAGGGATAGGGTGAGCCAGTCTCCTTCCTAGACTTGATTTGCCCTCCCCTGTCCCTTCATCACCTCGGGCCCCCCATTCCACCCCTCCTGCCTCTCTGCCATTTTATCTGGACCAGTGGATGGCTCTGGGTCTGCTGGTGCTGGTAAGAAGGCTCTGGCTTTCCAACCAGCCTGCCCCGCAGTTGGCTGCATGCCTTTTACAGCAGGCTGCGCCAGCAGAGGAGGCACTATAATGATAAGTGGTCTGAATGAGATTGGACCGTTTCAACGATGTTCCACAAATACTGTGTTTTCATTAGAAATGTGTTTTGCAGCATGGGCAGCATGATTAGATTATCTAATCTAATGGACGATTAGAGATGGGGCAAGGTCCTGCTCTCTGAATGGGAGAGAGCACAATTTTTTCATTACAAATTCCATATATTCATGCCACGACAAAATATTGAGCAACAGACATTTCTGGTGGATTACAGAGTTGAGGAACGCCCACCTATTTATTAATTGGAGAATTCAGGAACAGAAGAACTAGTTTCTGAGAAACATGCAAGGCTCGAAGGCAATGATTATTCCCTAGTCCGTCCATTTGGTTCTCAAATTTTTTATCATGGGGACCCACTTTTTAGAATGACAAGCTGTCCAGGACCAGAAGTGATGTCCTTAACCTGGAAATGATGTCATGGTCGGAAGTGCAGTCATTGTGATGACAGAGCCTGCTGCTTTCCTGAGAATTTAGCAATAGGTTGGGTTATTTCTCAGCCATTTTCCAATAGCAACGTGAATCAGAAAGGAAAAAAGCCTATCTTGACACACGCCAAACAACCAGACGCCCCTGCCCTTTCTAGTGTCCCCATATATTCAATTATAGCTGCTCTAGGTGCTACATGACCCACATGAAATTGGCTCACGACCCACCTAGTGGGTCCCAATCCCAACACTGCCCTAGTCTATCTCCCCAGCATCTGGTACTTGGAGGTAACTACAGATGCCTGGTCTACTAGCTATTGAGGCTAATATCTAATTGATGGCCCTATTATCCACAAATTCATCTTAAAATGAAGGCCATTTACACTGAGGGCCATCAGCTCATTTTACAGGAGTGAAAATGCATCCTTTAGCTAAAGAGGCCACCAGTTATAGACCTACAAGACAAATCATACATATAATATGTCTATTCTTTCACAGCTCTGTTGTCTCTGCTCCAACTAAGGCAGAAAGCCTGAGTGCAATTACAAAGCCAAGAGGCTTTCTTTAAAGAAGCATCCTTAACATGGGTCCTCTCTAGCGCCTTTTCATTCTCCTCCTTCCTTTCCCTTGGGGCTTTAACATGAGTCTGGTTTAGAGCATCGGTTAAAATTACAGGCTATAGAACGGATGAGCAAGAAAATAGCTTGGAAATATTATTTCAAAGCGTCTTATTACACCATGGTAAAATCAGGCCATGACTGCTGTAAGCTGTTTTTAAAAACTACATTTGTATTAACAAGTACGTTACCACGTCCATATATTTGCCTTAGAAATAAATTGAGATGGTATTCTGCTGCTTACCTTAATAGTAATTCTCTTGCTTATAAGTCTCTTGGAGTATTATAAATAGAAAAAGCCCTGCACATTAATATTATATAGCCCAGAGCACATCCTTTAAAAAGTGTGAGCTCCTTTTTTTTGGTAGAGCAGATTCAAAAATATGTTACAGTTGACACGATGACTATAATTCATACCTCTGTGTCTGCTGGAGTCAACGCAGCCGAAGCGCGCTGGCAGCTTGTGATCAGCTGGCTGGTAACAGAACAGTGCCTCTAGCCAGAATTATCATGCAATTCTTTTAGTCAGTGGTTTCCGACGAAGCCATACCCCCGGGCACCAGGCAGGCATCGTTCATTGCTTTTTAATGCAGCCACTAATTTCATTTGGATCCTAACAAGCTAGACCCCCTTGATGAGCCACTTGGTAAATGAGTTTATTTTGTAGTATGAACGTAAAGTGAGCACCAGCTTCATGCAGCTGGGATTATTAGGCTATATTTACATTCAATTAGTTTGCATGCGAATCAATTCTCAGTGATCAATCGGTCATGTCCGATTTCATAGTCTATTGCCTAATGGGATAGACTGGTTAGATTAATACATGGGGCAGAAGGGGGGGGGAGGAATGAACCAGACATGAAAATGAACTAGATTCAAAAGTTATAATAAGAAATCCAGTTTCCAACTGTGTTTGTGTGTGCGTGCACGTGCGCACAGCGCTGCAGTATTTCAACATAACCTTTCCTCCACATCCACAAAGTGACGCATATAGGTAAATTTCACATAAACAAAGGCATTCTTTGAGAGTATTCTTTTTCTTCTGAAGTATACGTTTCCTGTTTCCATGCTCAATGATGGATACGAAAGCAACTATGTTAAGTTTAACACTGTTGACTATGTGACCAGAAGTGGCCATAGGACTGTTATGGTACAGGCAAGCCCCAGTATCTTCGGATATAATATCCAGTTTCAGTTATCCATGGATACTGACAAACCTATTAAAAAGATAGGGAAAAATTAAACAGATCTCTTTTTTTAACCTTGTTTTGCCACAACAAGGTTAAAAAAAGAGATCTGTTTAATTTTTCCCTATCTTTTTAATAGGTGTGTCAGTATCCATGGATAACTGAAGCTGTGGTTTTGCCACGATCTTTACAGTTCCCCTATCTTTACAAAGGCGTGCCCAGAATCAGTGGTTTCAGGTATCCACAGGGAGGTCTGGAATGGAACCCCAGCAGATACTGGGGCACGCCTGTATTTACTATAGGCTAAATCAGCAGTTTTCAGCAACTGGGCAGCAGCACACTAGTGTGGCGCAGGTGTGCTGTAGAAATTGTGGGGTGGAAGAGTTTCGTTTGTTAATAGGGAAATGTGAGCTCCCTGCCAGCAGCACAGTGCGCCTTGTCAATTGTCAAAAAAGAGAGAATTTTAGTGCCTTGTCAGTGAGCCTTGAGAGGAAAAAGGGCAGGAGATGTGAGTATTGCCTGAAGCTAAGCAGGAGAATCTGTTGTCTATTTTTGGATGGGAAACAGAATGCCAGGCTGTGACAAGCTGCAGTACCCGTTGTGGCAGAACGGAGTCACTGTGGAGCTGATTAGTCAGTGCGGGAATGTTGTGAGAAGGCCAGCTGGTAAAAGAATGGACCCCAACCTTGAGGAGCTGTCCAGGCTGGACTTACGATCACCTGCTAAAGCTCCTTGTCACACGGCCAGAGGAGAGAACCACATTGTGAAGGCTACATCTGAGACTGAGGAGTCGGTGAATCGCAGAATACTGCATATTTGTAAAAAAAAAACCATTGAAAAATGGTGGTTTAGACTAGCCTGCTCATATAAGTCGCCTTGGGCATTTGCTTCAGCATGGGAAAAGGCGGGATATAAATTCTTCAAAAAAAAAAATTGGTGGGGTAAATAATAACCACAGCCTACAATTTTCATCCAGTTAAAGAGACCAGTGAAGCCCCCCCACCCCATTCCCTTCAGTAGGACTTTGAAGCCACTGAATACTTTGGAGGATCTGCTCTGCATTTGCTCAAAAGTCTATTGGGATTAGGCAGATCCTGCATAGATGGTAGAATGTCTTTTACTGAAAAACAAGGTGTAAAATCTATATATTAAAAAAGGGATGTGTGTTACTTTACTTCTAGAACCTTTATTGGCATAACAAGGATGTGTGTTTGTATATGTGTTCCAGCATAACTGTGGAACGCCTGGAGCGATGTGCACCAAACTTGTACACATATGCCTTGCGATCTGGAAAGAAATACTGTGGGGTAAGACCTCCCTAGCACCCCCAGGGGTGGGGGTGTGAAGGGGGTGCCATGTAAAAATAATCAAAACCGGCCGATATTGGTGTTGAATCCATAGTTTCCAGGGTCGCTGAGACGAACGGTGACACTCTAGATGCCGTTTAAGTCCGAGTTCGGCCCCCCTCAGCGTGGGGGGTGAGAAGGAGTGCAAGATACAGTGCTTGGAAATAGAATGTCCGCAGCTCGCTGATGGTGGCATAGAAGACGCCATTTGAGTTCAGATTTCACAACTCATCCCACTTCTAGAAATACTGTGGGGGGTGAGACACCCCTAGCACCCCTAGGGGTGGGGGTGGGAAGGTGGTGACATGTAAAAATGATCAAAAACAGCCCATGTTAGTGTTGAATCCATAGTTTTTGGGGTCACCGAGATGAACGGTGACACTCCCAATGCGGTTTAAGTCCACATTCGGCCCCCATCAGCATGGGGGGTGAGAAGGGGTGAAAAATACAATGTCCAAAATTCCCAACATTAGTGTCAAATCCATAGTTTTTGGGGTTGCTAAGGTGATTGGTGACAGTCCCGATGACATTTAAGCTCAAGTGTAGCCAAATAGAACGAATGGAACTCTGTAGAACCTTCTGGAAATTTTTAGAAATCATTATGCCCCGGTCTTGGACTCCACTGAATACAAGTCTATCGATACCGTAGTAGATGCCTATGAGGTTGTCAATTTCCCATCAGACTTCCTAAACTCACTTGATCCAGCTGGATTGCCACCACATCATCTTTTACTTACAGTGGGATCTCCAATTATTTTACTACGGAACCTTGATGCACCAAAACTTTGCAACGGCACAAGGCTGTGTGTCAAGAAGATGCTGGGTACTGTAATTGAGGCAACTATCTTAACAAGAAAGGGAGAGGGCGGAACAGTTTTTTTCCCCACGGATAACACTCATTCCGACAGATCTCCCTTTTAACTTTAAGAGATTGCAATTTCCAGTGAGACTTGCATTCTCGATCACGATCAACAAGTCACAGGGGCAGTCTATTAAGTACTGCGGAGTGGATTTGAGATCGCCATGTTTCTCCCACGGACAACTTTCTGTTGCTTGCTCAAGGTGGGTTCACCTAAGAATTTATTTATTCTTGCTCCTGGAGGTGAAACTAGAAATGTTGTTTATAATCGAATTCTGAGTTAAATTACTATTATAGTGAACTTATAAAAGATTTTACTTCATAATTTTTATACTGTAATACTTTTAATTACCTGTACATAAAATTACTTCGATTTTACACTATAGATAGAATTCATTCCTTTTCCTGTCTAATAGAAGCTTGGGATAAATAAATGCCCAGGCAACGCCGGGTAAGGACAAGCTAGTATGATATAAAAACACTGTCAACTTTTAATGAACATTAAGTGCATTCATTTTACAAGGTTTAGGAATTTGTACTGTAGAATACTTTATACAGTATTTAGTCTATACAAAATAAACCTTGTTTTATATAGCAAAAATTCAATGTAAACAAATGGTATTTAACACAATATTTTACATAATATAGAATCCTGTACACATTTACAACAGAGTAACATTTAAAACTTTACAATTAAAAAATCCAAGTCAGAATAACAGCAAGTCGTTTTAAGAAATGTAATTAATTTTCATATTCACAATTTTTTTTTTGAATAAAAAAGGGTATCCGATTATTATCACCTGTTCTTACCAAAACAAAATCCTTATACCTCAAAAGATGGAATTGTTTATGGGGTAGAAATCCACTTCAGTTTTTCCTGTATTATACCCATCTGAATTGGATCTTGATGCTTTTAAAGGACCTTTAGGATCACATTTTTAGCATACAGATTTCAAATGTTAAAGCCTTCATGTTTTAAAGTGAAGCCATATTTTTTGTTAGCATGAAGGGGCAAAAGGTTTAATAGCAAAAGTCAACCTCTGAAGAACATTTTAACAAACAGTACATTTAAAAACGTGTTATCTAAAGCAGAGAAAGAATAACTTATAAAAACTTATATTACTGCCAAAAAATATTCTACAGACACATTAACTCTACATGATTTTTGATGTATGTATTATACATCTTTGAACACAGAGCCTTGAAGACTATACTGCAAGGTCCTCACAATTTATGTTCATGCTTTTTGAAAGTGAGAAAAAAGGAGGTCTAATGTCCAGCTGCCCGCTTTAGAACTATGGACAGAGGCCTACCTGTGTGTGCCTGGTTTTCACTGATATCTCAAATCAAACAACAACTGTTTGTGTTTCAGTGCAAACTTTTCATCTGCTGGCAACTTATATTAGGCTCTTTCAAGGTTTAACGTAAGCATGGAGTCAGAGAATATGAAATACAGGAGGGAAGAGGGGATATGACTGTCCAGGGCTTCCACAAACATTTCCATATCATGCAAAGCAGAATTTTGAGGAGATTCAAAAGTTTTATTCTGGAAAATTTGGAGATGTTTGTGGAACAGGCAGCAGAAGCCACATGAGCTTCCCATTTCCTTTATGTTCCAGGGTATTCTAAAAGGAGCTATAAATGCAGCATTTCAACTATGGATAAAACATGTCTTTTATCCATATAGATATGTTCGTGAGCAACAGGCAGATATTCTGACTTGGATCACACACTTGCACTCTCATTCACACGCACACAGTGCATATATGCTCACAACAGTCCACCATTGCAGCTACAACACAGTCACTAACTGCAGTGTGACATCTTGAACAGCTTCACTAACTGCTTGAATCTTTCTTCAACCTATGGAGGAAAAGCAACACATTTTCATGTCTGAAATATAAAACGGTCTATATTCTTCATTATAATTATATTGAATGTTAAGGAATGTTAATTTTTAATAAAATTCTATCCCGCCTTTCCTATGCCAATGTGAATGTACAAGGCGGCTTACAAGTTACATGCTAAAATGTACAATATGTAAAAACTATGAATAAAGTCATTCATAAAAACACTAAAACCATGGGTAAAACTACTACTTGAACAGCTGGTTCCTCTCATCTACAGAGCCATTCACAGCTTGGAGAGTAAAGCCTCCAAGCCAGCTGTCCAAGCTGTGAATGGCTCTGGAAGCAAGGCAGAGGGGTCACAGTACACTAGGGTTCAGGCTCCTGCAAAACTTAGTATTTTGCCTCCCCCATAGGAACACCACTGATCAAACTATTGGTCCAGTTACAGTAGGTCAGTGTTGTCAATGCAAGGGGTCATGGCAGGAAGGGTTTCAACCTGGGACCACCCTAAGGTACACTTTTTCTCTTTAGACCTTTGAATCAATACAGCATAGTATAATATAGTTATGCTGTGGCTGATATGTACAGCTCAACCAGGCACACAGACAATATTTATTCACAGCTGCTTACCCAAATACATACCTGATTTGAACTTTTATTTAGCCGGGTTGCCAGAGAAGCAAATGTTTTTTCTGAAGGACCTTGTTTCTGACATTCCAACAGAATCTCCCTGTCATCGTCTCTGTACAAACATACAAGAATAATTTCAATCTCTGAATATATTACTTTGACATTTGGTGAGAAAACAATGACAGTTCTCTATGTAAATATTTAAAATAGTATTACCGAGAGGAGGGTTTTTTTTAAGCCTGAGAATATAAATGCTTGATACTGAAGATAAACTAAATTTCCAGTTCTCCTTACAGACATCACTACCTTTTACAGCACTCTGAAGTGCCGTCAGAATGTCCTCCCTCCTGTCCTGAAAAGATTATATCTATCTTATACATTATAAGATTATAGGCAATGATGGATTGTGCAACCTCCTTACAAAGGTGGTGGGCTACAGGTACCGGGTGTAAGGGAGTGGCAACAGGATGCAAGCATCTTGTTGTCTCCTGCCTCCCTGGGGCACCTGGGGTGGGCCGCTGTGAGATTCAGGAAGCTGGACTAGATGGGCCCTTGGCCTGATCCAGCATGGCTCTTCTTATGTTCTTATCAGTACTATGGAGCATCCAAAAACAGAATGGCTGACTTGGAGAGCAAGTTCTTTTATTCTGCAAACAGATTTAATGCTTGCCCTTTGATTTCCTTTATAAAAAACAGCATTTGTAAAACATAGTACAAACACAGTATTGCCCAATGAAGTAAACTCAAATCAAGCAGGATTCTGAACATTCAACTCTTGGGTCACAGCAGAGCCTTTGGGAATGTCCCTGTGTGGCTCTTGGGGGCCCGAACCAGCTCATAAATTACTAGACCAATGAGGACTACGAAGCTTCGGAGAGCAAAAGGATCAGCTTGCTAATAACTATTTCTCTATGTCACAGGAGCAGTCCTTGGTAAGTTTTGATTCCTGTTTGATGGACTGGTTGGAATGTGTTTGTGGAGAATGCTGGATTCTTGTTGATTATATCCATTCTATGATTATTTAGAAGCTAAAACCTTTCTAAAACTGCTATAACAACTTTATAATTTTTCCCCATTTCAGGGTTTAATAACATACCTAAAGTACAATTGAAGGTTTGATGTCAAATTCAGATGGAAATATTTCTTAGTGAGAAGTTGAGGACATGGTTCTTAACAACCAGGTGAAGATTTGATCCTGTAATCCATTTGAAAGCAATACCCCTTAATAACGGACCCACAGCAAATGAAGGAACGATCCAGAAACTCACTCTTTTCTAGCTCAAAACATATTCCCTAAGACTTGAAAGCTACAGATGTCAAATTGAGATATACAAACTGCTTTATTTATTTTATTTCACCATCTTTCTTGTGTTTATTCTGTTATATCCTCTTCTCCTCCCCAACATATGTGCACACACGTCTTATGCTCTGTCAATGTGTGGTTCTACAGATGCAAGATATTTTCTTGCAGAGAATTCTAGGACCTGTAGTTTTACAAGGGCATTCTCAAATTGTCTTTTGGAAGAATGATATAATTTTCTTGTAATTATCAATAATTAAATGCCTTTGCAGTAAGATATAATTTATTTTGCATTACAGCTAAATGTCAACATTTTCTGAGGGAAAACAGGGTTTTTCTGCATATGTATCAAAGATGCCAGGATTCAAAGAATCATGCGCTCAATGGAACTTCTGAATTGCCTTCTCTTAGCTACAGAGCTCAGTCACATAGGAGAAGTTTACAGTGCAAACCTATGCATGTCCACTCAGAAGTAAACCACATGATGGTCAATGAGGCTTACACCCAGGAAAGTGCATGCAGAATTGTAGGCTTACAGCAGCAACATTCATGCCATAGTGTACCAGAATACATGATGGTATCTCCTTCATAAGTACCTGAACTGTGCGGACCTGGCCACAGTGACCCATGCCCTAGTGACATCTAGATTAGATTATTGCAATGCGCTCTACGTGGGGCTGCCTTTGAAGACGGTCCGGAAATTACAACTAGTACAGAACGCGGCGGCTCGGGTGGTTGCTGGGGCACATCGGTTTGACTCTGCTGAGCCGTTGCTTCGGCGACGACACTGGCTGCCGGTTCTGTTCCGGGCCCAATTCAAGGTGCTAGTTTTGACTTTTAAAGCCCTTTACGGCTCGGATCCAGGGTATTTGAGGGACCGCCTCCTTCCATATAATCCTACCCGTACTCTTAGATCATCTGGGGGGGGGCGTTTTGACTGTGCCGCCACCAGAAGTGAGAGGGGTGGTGGCCAGGAAGAGGGCCTTCTCAGTGGTGGCCCCCCAACTTTGGAATACCCTCCCCTTCGAATTGAGAACTGCTCCCTCTCTGTTAACATTTCAGCGGGGGCTGAAGACCTTTTTATTTCAAAAAGCTTTTAACTGTTGACAGGCTGGCTGGCTGGTTTGTTACATTTTTATATTTCATACCTTATCATCCACTGGGCTTGTTGTTTTTAAATTGTACTGTTCTGTTTTAATTTTGTTTTATTGTATTGTTTTAAAATTGCTTTTTAATGTTAAATTTTATATTTTATTGTATTTTTTTATGTTGTAATGCCGCCTTGGGTGCCTTCGGGCAAAAAGGCGGGATAGAAATCCAATCAATCAATCAATCAATCAATAAATAAATAAATAATACATATGTCAAATGCTCTTTCTGTACAACCCTCCCGTTCCCTTTTGGCATTCTTACCTTGTCCAAGAGACTATAACTTCACCTTTCTTCTTAACGATATTTTTGGCATATAAACTGCATGGCGACAGAGAGGATGTTGATGGTACAGCATCTTTGTCCCGAACTGATACAGTCTTTTTACTTAAAATGCTCACAGTCTCTTTAGGTTTTTTGCTACTTTTCACGGTCTTTTTACAGACCGATTCACAACTCTCCTTCCTTTGTCTTTTTGCGCTGGATGTTTCTTCAGTCTCCTTTTTTCTTTTTTTTCTTTCTTTATCAAGGCTTGTTTGACCTCCTGGATCATCAATATTCAAATTCACTTTTGTTTCAGGTTTGTCAGACAGCTCCTCTGTCAAATTTATAACTTCCTTCCCACTGTGCTCCAGATCAGTCGCCAGACAACAGTCCGCAGTCTTGCATTCCTCATTATCTTTACTTAAGCCCCTTGTTCCTTCACTTAGGGCAGATTCTACTACCAGGTCCCATGAGTCGACCTCATCTTCCATGGAAGGCTCGTCTGTCAAGTCTATACACATACTGAAGTGGGCCTCGGAGGAAAACTCATCTTCAAGCGGAATTGCTGCAGAACTCATGGGAGAATGTTCAACAATAGCACAGGATGCAACTTTTTGGATCTCTCTCTTTGTGTCTGTCTGGGGTAGTTCAAAAACCTCAGGACTATCTTCACTGTGGCTTGTTTTATTTGGAGGTACTTTTAAAGACTCCAAACATTTCTCCATTTCTTTTGGCTGGTCCAGCAAGTCAGAGGTTTCTTCTAAGTCAGCAATACTAGGCTTGTCGCTATGTAACGTCTGATGGGTTATAAGCGAATCAGGGCCTTGATTTGGACTTATATTGCTGTATGGCTCTGGAAGGGGCACAGATATATTACTGTGTTGTTCTTGTTTGCTATTACTAAATAGGGCCTCAACAGATTCAAGCACATTATCAGGAGCACTGGAACGGGCATCTTGTTGGGCTTCAGACTGTTTGGCTTCCTCAACTTTCTCAAGACGTGCAAGCGGCTCCTTCAGGGACTCAAGCAAATCAGAAGCTTGCTCTTTTACAATATTATCAAGCACCTGACTTTCAGACTCGGTTCTCTTTTCCTTAGAGACTGCTGCTTCTTCCAGTGATATGCTTTTGGAATTCAAAGTGTCTAGGCTTTCTTCAGGCTTAATTTTGCTGTCTGCTCTCTCAGTAAAAGTGGTCAGTGGCTCATTTGCTACAGACACCCCATCAAGGCCTGGTGAAGTAGATGGTGCAGCACGCCTTATCTTAACAATGAAGTGATCATTGGATTTCTCCATTATTACAGCCTGCATTGGCAAACTTGGGCAATACTGAAATCCAGGCGCAGCAGGCGTACTTGCCCATGATGATGAACAGCTTGATTTACTGCTTGAATTGTCCGATTCCAAAGCCAAGTGGATGTCCTGTTCAGAAGCATCCTCCTCTTCAAGATGGGCATCTTCACTGAAGTGCGCGCTCAGAACATCCTCAGGAACTGACCCAAAAACATCAGGTTTCAAGAAACTGAGATGACTATCTGATTTCAAGGGAGAGGGGATGGTCAAGGACACTGCTAGGTCTTCCAGAAGAATTGAAGAGACAAGTGACTTCGGTCTCCCAGAAATGCACCCTTCGCCTTTCTTCAAAGCAGGACTGGTAGGAATTTCAAACATGCAGCTTTCATCTAGAATATCTGGGTCAATGGGCATCTGAAGCCTAGATAAAAAAGAGGATTCTCTTTCAGGTGAAACTACAGGCCATTTAATGTCATCCAGTACTCTTGACTCTGTTCGGGTCTCTTTTGGAATGGATTCTTCTGCTTCATAAGCAGGATCATCCCCACAGGTCTGACTGTCTGGCATATGTTTTATTGGTGTCTTGAACACCCACTGATTTTCATCAATGAAGTCAACGTTCTTTTCTGAAAGACCAGAACCTTGTAACAAACTTTTGAACATTTCACCCATCTGAGCATCGTTCACTAGGTTGAATGTGAGGCCAGACATCTGCTGTTCTGTGAGAGGCCCACAACTAAGATCAGACTTCTGACAGTCTCCAACATCTTGCAATCCTCCTTTTTCACGTTTTTCAGCTTTCAGAGTAGGCTCTGTATCCTGTGTGAATTTTTCCTTGAAAAGCTCAACTCCAGCCTGAGAACGTTTGGTGTTACCACTATAAGAACCTGTCTGTTTTGTAGTCATATTTTTGGGTGCATCCATTTTATTTGACAGAAGGTTGCCTACCACTGGCTTTGGAAGGGTACACTCTTCCGGCTTTGGGGGTCTGGCATTTATGGGTGGTTTCTTTGATTTCTGTCTGGCAGTTTTGTGACTTACAAGGCATTTGGGGCTTTTTGTGGTTCTTTTATCAGGCTTAGCTTCATCACTTTCATTTCCAATACTTATCCAGTTACACAGCTTCAGCAGAATTTTCTTTATTTTGTCAAACAAGAAGTCAAGCTGCTCATCCACAAGTTTCCACAACTTTTTCTTCATTTCCGATTGTTGTTGTTCAAAGAGGTGCTCTATTGCACTATTCTTTTTGATCTGCCAGAGTTTAGATTCTATAACTTCACAGAGATTCAGCTTTAAAGTTTTGCTGGTTTTAGACACCTTGGAGAAGTCAAGGTATTTTATCAGAGATGTAAAATTCAGGGTTGCTGAATCTATTATCCTATGAAAATGCTGAATTGGAAACTGTACCTTTAGCTTCATGTAATTTTTCCTTAATTGCTTTCTTATAGCTCTCAGCATCTGCATAACCTCATGTACAGTAGAAGGTTCAGCAGTAATTTGAATTATTTTTTCAAGACAGTTGATGTTCACAGTTTTCTTTTTCTTTACTTCCTTGGAGGAAATTGTATGAGGTTTGGATTTTTCTTTACTTTTCTTTTTCCTTGAAGGTAATTTTCCAGTGTCTTCACTGGAAGGTGTAGTATCGGCATTTTGGTTGTGTGGACAATTGGCTAAATTTGATCTATCAGGAGATGCTTTACCTCTTGACTTTTTACCATCCTCAGAGTGTCTTTCTACCGTAGGCTTATCATCATCTTCACTTACAATTTCACCTTCTTCCAATTCATCTGAAGACAGACACAGTTGAGATTCCATCTCTAAGACTTGGTGATCTGTGCAAAGTGGCTTTTGATTTTCCTTGTTGAGGTCACTTGACAAATTTTTTGTAGGGCAGACAACTGCACCTTCAGGAACTAAATTTAAGAAAAAAAACAGGACAGATTGTTTATAGTCACATCACTCAAAGGCAGCAATACTCAAAACAAATTCCAACAGCAGCATGACTCAGTGGTTGATTTGATTTAGAACAGTGCACTCAACTGTTTAGAACTCTCTCTCTGGAACTGCCAGTCTCTGTGCACGGCATTTAGCTGAAGACGTACATTGAGAGCCAATGCAGTATAATGGATAGAGCGCTAGACTAGGTTTGGGAAGACTCAGTCTATCAGCTTCAAGCCCTGCTAATTGGTGGAAAATAACACAGAGGTATCCCAGCTCATTGTCCCAGACACAGAAAGTTTGGCAAATCATGTGGTGCACTTTGCTATTCACCCTAGAGATAGAAAAAGAAACCCTGTTATCCTGGTGCTTCTTCTACTTTTCAAATGTCAGGAAAGGAGTTGGGGTAGCCTTGCCACCTTGCTAATCTGGAAACACAGTACACAAAGATGGGGGTGTCAAAATAAGGGATTAAAGTGGAAGTGAGGAGGTGAACAGTGGAACAAGTTCTTTACCAGGCAAAACTAGACATAATATGTTGGGTTGTATCCTATTTCTAACTCCTGCTTTCATTAATAGAAGGCACTTCCATGTACACAAGTAAAGGGTGTGTGTGCGCAACTGTTGCCGAACTCCTCTTAAACCTACAGCCCTCTGCTTCCATAGAGGCCCCCAATGCCCAGAGCAGATTTTCATGAGGACACAGAGGGCTGCTGTGCTGCAAGTGGTGGAGTTTGCTTACACAAGCTTCCTCCCACTTGTATTCTTTAGCATTCAACCACTTGTTTGGCTGTGCTTTAAATTAAAACGAACAAAAAAAAACCCATGGATTTAATCCTTTTCTGTTGTCATGGTACAAGTGCAGACTATCTGATCCTTTGTGCATTTTCTCCTTGTAAAATAGTTGCAAGGGGCTCCCAATACATTGAAAGTCACATCGAGTTTGGCCCTTGCTGTTTGTTATACTTTCTGATGGGATATTTCATCATATGGGCAATTGCTGACAGAGAAGCAATCTTTTTCCCCACCCTTTCACCATTGAGATTCCATTATGAGCTTGTTTTCCCATTTTACAAACACTTAAGTAGAATACTAGCAGAAATAAAATAATGTACCTATATTGTAATTTTTCACAGGTCCTTTGTAAAGGCTTTCCATTCTGAGTGCTTTAGCCAAGGGTCGTATTGGACTATTAAGTGGGCTGATTACTTTTGGAATACATCTCATATGATTGAGATCAATGCTCAGTATAGAGTTGTCATCATCAGCAGAAACCAGTTGTGTATCTCGCACTTGTAGTGTAGAGCTTAAAACTTTACATGTTTCTAAATTGTCTCCTTTGCCAGGAAAGCTTGGTTTCCAATGAGAAGCCTTTTGGTCATCTAGGGGCACGTCCTCTTTCAGTTTGCTTTTTTCCACAGTGTTCTGGAAAGGCACAGGTTTGGGAAGCATGTTCTCTTTTTCAGGAGTCTTGAAGGCATTTTCACTTGCAAAGTTGCTGGTCTCTTCCGTCTCCATCAATGAGTCTGAATCTGTCCCATTAATCTCATCTATTACACTTAAGGAATCAAAGTCCACAGAACTTATAGTTTCCAAGTCATGGAAAACACTATCTGGAAGAGTGCCTTGATCCAAGGGGCTTCCTGGGCTAGAAGCCAAAAGGGTTTCATCAGCTTCTTCCACCTTAGTTCTGGGCTGTGGCAGGACCTTTGCATTATCAGCCAGTTCACACTCTGTCTTTTGCAGGTCTGATGTTGTCTTAGATGGCGCTGTGTCAAGGGTTTCTGCCACACCTTCATTTTCCACGTTCATTCTAGACTCAGAAATAAGGCTTTGCTCCAGGTTGGCTTGAACACAATTGTTGGGGATACATTCTGGTAATGTTTTTATTTGCTCAGTGGTACTACTGGTAATAGGTTCAGCTGGTACCAACATGTTCTTCTCACCTAGAATCTCTTTATCATAGTCATTGATGGATTTTGATTCTGTTTTGTATTCAACTTGCTTTTTAGCAGGAGAAAGTGTTAAATTTAATGTCTGCATAAAACTCAGTTTTAGATCTTTGCTTTTTGACTGCTCTTCAGTCTTCCTAGATTCTGTAGTCATTTGTTGCTCCAAGTCATCTACGACTTTGGCAATTTCTTCTGGTGGAAAAGATGTGTTTCCTTCCTTTCTTGCACTGCCTTGAACTTCAATAGTTTCTTTTGCTGTTTTCTGTAATGTATCCTTTGAATTTGTTCTTTCATTTTGAACATTCCGGCTCTCTCTAAGGCTGTCCTTCTCACTTTTCCTTTTTTCTTCAGTTCGATGCCTCTCCAATTTTGAACGTATGCTTTCAGATTTGTGTTTATTACTGTCCTCCTTGGAATGTCCATATTTGCGGTCTCTACTAGAAATCAAAGGTGGCAGCGGAGATGATTTCCGTTCTCGGAACCCATGTTCACTTTCGTCTCTGCTATGTCTAGAGTCACTGTCTTTCCTCTTTCTGTCTTCTAAACAGCGTATACTTAATTTTTGAGGACTTTTTGCACTTATATCCCTTTCTGGGAGATTACTTTCCTTGCCAGTTCTTCTTTGTGAGTCCTGACGCCTTTGAGATTGTCTGTTTTTTTGGCCACCACTATAGTCATCTTTGTTTCGTGGTTTGAGGTCCTTCTGATTTATGTTTTGTGACTTTTCAACTCTATCACTACTAGAGTGTTCTGCTTTTGATAGCAATTTATCCTTTAGCATTAGCTGTTTTGGAAACTTCTCAGTTTGGGGGCAGTCTCTGATTTTTAAGCCCTTACTATCTTTCCAGAGTCCATTTCTGACAGTTTTTTCAGGGTTAACGAGTGACTTTTCATGAACATCCAACATTTTGTTTGCAGTGCTGCCCCCATTTTGGTGTGCTTGGCTTTTGTATCTGCAGTCATTACTTTTGAGTTCTCTTTTCCCCTTTTCTTTGTCAGCAGCACTGTCAACATTTGTCAACCTTGAATGAACACCATCACTGTGAACCTCTTGAGGACGAGGTTTAGGAATATTCATGCCATTTCTTTTATCTGAATGAAATTTCTTATTTTCTGTATCCCCAGATGGATAACTGTGAGGTATGTCTTTGGGCTGCACTTGCTTAGTTCTAGGGCCCATTTTTGGATTGTTCTCTGGAAGTGAATCTCTGAATTCATGTGTTTTTGCTTTTGACCTTTCAAAATTCCTTGCATGATTAGTCGATGCCTGGACGTACGTTCTAGTGTACGCATTCTGATGAACAGGAAACTCTGATAATCTGCTGATAAAAAGATTGCTTTAATACACTCCATTTTAAAAAGCTACCAAATATTTAAACTATTTTTATTTATTTAATTTATTTATTTGAAGAATTTATACCCCGCCTTTCCTATGCCAAAGCAAATGCCCAAAGTGGCTTACAACTTACAATGTAACCATAATAAGTAAAACTTTTACTTATTAAAAGTAAGAATTTTCAAATTCTACTAAAAATGTAAACCCAAGTTACAATTAAAATAAACAAATGGTGATCAAGAGACTTGCAAGATCTTTGTAGTGTCTGAGATTAGAGTGAATTATGGTCTCAATTAGCATATTACCTTTATGGCATGGTTAGCAAAGCAGCAATCTCAATACGTATGTACTGTATAACTTTGGTCTCAGACTGTGGATCCAAGGACATTTAGTGGGATTTATTGATAAACAAATATGTACAGGAGCAAGTCCAGGAAATTCTAAAAGGACAAAGGGCTGGTCTAACTGAGTAATGATACCATTCCAATATATTTCTCCATTAGGTCCAAAATAATTAATCTAATCTGTATCTCTTTTATGAACTAGCTCTAATAACTGTTTAACAATTTCACTTCTCATGTAGTACTAAAATCATTCGTCCATAGATTGAAGCATTTTCAAATTCTGCTGAAAGCTGCATGATATGATGCTTCATTCCTTACTTATTCTCAAGAAAAAGAAGAAACCTCTATTCATCATGCTCTGATTGATGATTTACTCAGGCTGTGTAAGTGTAATTATAGTAAGTTTAAGTATAAAAATTTACTACAAAACTTATTTCTGGGAATGCCACCCCAATTTCTTTCTCCAAGTCAAGATCTGCCATAGCAATCAAGAGAGCAATAGCATGTCCCTAGAACTGAATTATCTGAATCCACAATTATTCTGTGGAAGTATTCCCCTCCATTTTATGGTTTGTTGGCTTTCAGTATCCTACTAGTAACCTAAGTTTAGCTTCTCAGATGTCTGAGATTTTCTGAATGTCACTGGTGCAGACAGACATCCTGACTACTGTCACCTCCCCAACACTGTCTTTAACAGCCTATAAGGAGAATGATGTTTGCAGCCTTCAGGCAGTAGGTTATCAAGTGGTCCAACACAACCATCACAAACCCCTGATGTTCCTAACTATAAGTTCATCTACTAGGAGTCCACCCACCCCCCAGAACGATTGGACACAGCTATCCTAGGGCAGCTTCTCATGAATGACTCAGCTCAATAGTCCCTTTCTTTTAGGGTAGTTCCTTAATACACACACACACACGAAAAAAAACTGGTCCTGAGGGTTAAGGAACACTCAGAAATGCTGCGGGATGTGGCACTGGGGGAGGACACCCCCCCCCCAAAAAAACAAAGAATCTTACAGGATCAGAATGGAACACATGCAGCCTTGCATGTGTTCTTAGGGGACAAACGTTAAAATTCATATTATGGTTAAGTAGTCAGACAATCATATTTTAAAAGTGTTTAACCTGTACTTCCAGTTTTTTGAAAAACAACTGGACTATCAATGACACTTTTGCAAAAAGCAAAATTAATGTTGGATACCTTCGCTGAAGATTACTAATTTCTTCATCCTTGCGATTTATTTCCACTCTAGCTGTTTTGATAAGAGCTGAAATATTCTTCTTCAGGGACTGGTTTTCATTTTGTAGAGTGGAATTCTACTTTAAAAAGAAGATAACATACAACATTTATATATTACAAACACGTATCTGTAGGCACAGATGAAGATAAGCTGGAAAACATCTGTAACCAGTAAAGAAAACCAGTAAAGAAAACACGCACATACTTATTGCTGCAACTGGCTTAACATTAAGTGTGTGCAAGTTTTATAGGACTCACTTCCCTAATAAGCATGCAAAGGATTGCGGTCATGCACTGCAATCCTACGCCTGTTTACTCAGACACAATCCCACTATGTTCACTGGAATTTACTCCCAGTGAAGTATCACAGAATTGAAGACTTCATATTATTTGGGACAAAGAACTCTTGTGCAAGTATGGCAGAGGTTGGCCAAGGTCCACTTTTTTGAAAAGTCTATACTGGCCGAGGGCCCATACATTCAGAAGACTCACCTAGCAAGCTGACCCCTGACCCCTTAGCCCTGGTAGCACTACTAGCATCCAATGTACCAATACAGTGGGTATGGGAGCCATGAGAAACCCAATGTAGGCCTTTGCAGCAGCACTCCTTGAAACGTATGCCAACATTGATTTTATGATATATCCAGAACACTTTTAAATAATCATCTTTAGTTTCAGAAATGCAGACGAGCATTTCTCCCCACCGCACAGAGAACAGCATGCCAACCTTCCATCTCTTCCGTCATTAGACCAATACCGTGTTCTGAAGAGATGTTTTACTGAGCTGGGTGCTAGAAAATGAGCTTGACTTGGGATGTTTATTATTTATTTATTTATTTATTTTATTTATACCCCGCCTTTCTGCCCGAAGGCACCCAAGACGGCTTACAACATTTAAAAATACAATAAAAACACTATTTAACAGTTAACAACAGTAGTTAAAAACAGTAATTAAAATGATTAAAATTTAAACAACCAGCCCCGTGGATCCTAAAACAGAATATAAAAACCAGCTAGCCTGTCAACAATTAAAAGCTTTTTGGAATAAAAAGGTCTTCAGCCCCCGCTGGAATATTGACAAAGAGGGAGCAGTTCTTAGTTCTAAGAGGAGGGTATTCCAAAGTTGGGGGGCCACCACCAAGAAGGCCCTATTTGTGGCCGCCATCCCTTGCACCTCTCCTGGTGGCGTCATAGTCAAAAGCCCCCCCCCCAGATGACCTCAGAGCACGGGTAGGATTGTATGGAAGGAGGCGGTCCCTCAAATACGCCGGACCCGAGCCATAAAGGGCTTTAAAGGTCAAAACTAGCACTTTGAATCGGGCCCAGAAGGGAACTGGCAGCCAGTGTAGTCGTGGTTTAGGTGGAACCAGCCCCCCCACCCCCAGGTGGTAACATTTCAGATTTTGGAGTATTTCGGCTTTCATAGTTTTGGATAAGGGATACCCAACTTGTGTTGTTATTTTATTCCCCCTTTCCCGCACAGGTTGACAAACTTCTTATTGGATCAGCATGGCTCTTCTTTATGTGTGGCGTTCAGAGTAAAACAGAAGATGGAAGCAATTCTTACATATCAAGAAATGATTGCTTGTCAAATTCTTTTTTCATGAAAAAATTTCACCGAATTCTTTTTTCATGAATATAAGCGATCAGAAACCACTTATGGTATTATGCTCTGGATCTAATTAAATGCTTTCAGTTATATGGATGAAAATCCAAAGGTTTATTTCCATATAATACAATACCATGCACTAATGGAAGACATTTTCATGCATGGGTGGGGTGGTGGTGAATTGCTGTGTCAACTTTTATTCTCCCCCCCACCAGGGCTGCAACTTCTCATCATACACTGCCCTAGAAATTCCATCTGGTTAAAATAAATGAAGGGGGGATAACACATACAACGACCACCTCTACCATGCATTTGTGAAACCTATGCTTGTGTATAAAGATCTCTGGATCCACATCATTGTGCTGAAATTAGCCCCAAAGGACACCAAACCTAATCTGTGCTGCAAGCTGACATTAAAAGCACTGGGGGAGCAATAAAGAAGCACTCTTCAAATGCTTTACCGAATTCTTTTTTCATGAATATAAGCGATCAGAAACCACTTATGGTATTATTCTTTGTGTTGCACTGGCCAGCCACGCTAATTGAAAACAGCTGAGTAATGTTGATGGAAAGATGTCTATGAAGAACACCATAATGCTTTCAATTTCAAGAAGCACCCCGGATGAAATTATCACTTAGCACTACAGCACCTGCTCTTGTATTTCCTGAAGCTTCTTCATCAACTCTTGAAGTTGTTGCTGACATCTCTCATTTTCAGCCTGCAACTGTTGAGACAGGAATATACATGCTTATATTAAAAGACAGTATTAAACTAACATGTATATAAATACTGTATATGGAGGACAATCACAATTTTGTTACAGATTTTTTTCTTCTTCATTTTGTTGAAATATTCACTTCCTTGCAAAATAGAAATAAAATAATCTTCCCTTAAAACAAGAAAACGTACTCCGAGATAAAAAGAAAATATTCTGTATGAAAGATGTGACACAATAGGTGATCAGATACATATGTGGAATTCTCTTAAGAAAATGCCTTCCTATTTTTTAATAGTGAAAACTGACATATGTATGCACAAGTCTAGATTGACACAATGGTGTCAAAGACTGTCACCAAAGTCTGACTTATTTTTCTACAATTAAAGTCAAATGAACAAAGATACAGAAGAAAAAAAAGGAAGCCAAAATGTAGGGCAAATAAAATTAGCTCTCTAAACAGATACTAAAGTTGACTGCAATCTAATTTTGTCTATGTTAAACTTCCCATGAAGAAATTCTGAGCAAAGTTCTTTCTACCTTACAATTCTAAAAATGATACAAAAATTATGACTAGCATTCAGAGCGGTGTGCTCATACAAGCCCAAGTCATATTTCCCACCACCTCCTCCCTACCAAAGCCCTTCTCCCCACCCCCCAAAAAATTGATGAGAGTGGGAGACCCTTGGCTGTAGAGACACATTCTAAATCAGGGGCTTTCTTGGCATGCTACAGTGTAAAAATGTTGGTAGTGGCATCGTAATTGAAATGTTAATTGGAAAAAATAGACAAGTATTTGATAGGCATAAATATAAATCTTTATTTACTACAAGTGTAATGAGTTGTGAAAAAGTCAAAATATCAAATTATGAGCTCTCATAATACATATTTATTAACAAATTACACTTCAGAACTCTCCAGCAGTATAGTTCAGAACTGTCAGCATATGTAGTTGGTTTGACACTTAGATCACCTGTTGCATGACTGCCAAAGCATTGGACATAGGAATAAGACAATAACATCTGCAGAACTAGAGTTACAATAAATTGAAACACATTCATTATGGTGGCAACCTACAAAGCCAAACCTGATTATATAGACTTTTCAAAAAAGTGGTACCTTTGTTTGTTTTTAAAAAGCTTAGCTCTTAAAACTATCAGGCTTAAAGTAACAACACAAGATGTACTTTATTGAACTGTTCAAGTGCTGAGTCTATGAATGTTGCAATACACCACTAGTTAACTAACCATAACACATTCCACCAAACATATTTTCAAACTGCCATACATACATCATGGTATGAAGCTTCTTTTGCTGTTCCTTCTTCTATCAGGAGCTCATCATATAAGTTTAAATTATTTCTGGCTCGAGTCAACGTTGTAGCAGGATTACCTGGGGAAGGAAAAAAGGAGGGAGCTTTTATATGGACAGTTTTTCCTTTTCACTATACAGATATGAAACAGGATCCAAACAGTTCCTTGACAAGGCCCAGAATTTTTTTTTTTAACTTTTACAATGGTTCTCTAATGCAATAACACAAACTTCTCCTCTATTTCAAAAGAAGGTTGCTGTGTGGGGGCTGGAGGTTGTTGTTCAAAAATACACACATTCTCAAAGATCCCCTTGAGCACATGGAACTAACTCTACCCTTTTTATATCCTGGCCAAGACAACTGCTCCTGTTTCATACTGAAGAATGAAAAGATTTTTGTGGTCTAAAGTACATTATTAAGTCCATTGTTGCAAATAAAATAAGAACTTCATTTTATAAAGCAAAAGTGAAACAGTAAAACCTATATGAAGTAACTGAGCCTGAGAAGCAGAATATTATTGTTATGAAGATTTCGAAGAGTAGAATATAGAACAACACATTTATCTTACTGAACCAGCTTCTATTGACAAGAGATAATATAAGCCAAATGCTTCATCAAACAGACTTGAACACTAGATAGATACACAAAGCACACCTACGAATTTTGAGCAAATGCTAACACTGGTAGGTTGCAATCCTGTACCCACACAGGGCTTTGTTGATCAATGGAAAGGGAAAGCCAGCAATACCATCAACAGTCACCCATTATTAGTTAGGCGAGGTGACAAGCAATACCTGGACGCAGAGGCCAAAAGCTGGCTCCAGCATTTTTTAAAGCTCTCTGTAGCAGGAGAAAGGAGTGGTGGAGAGAGCGAGCTTGAGACAGGGGCAGTGAGGGAGGAAAAGACAAAGACTGAGTGAAAAAGCAGATACTGAATGCTAGAGGAGGCTAAGAGAGGGAAATGGCATGAAAGAACCCAGGAATGATGAATAGGGAAAGGGGGAAAGTAGGGGCAAGCAAAATCTGCCTCAACCTGGAAGAGAAGAAAAGCACTAAAGAGGACCTTGGGAAAGGAAAGAGAAGCCTGCTACGGGAATCTGACAGGCAGACAGCCACAGAAGTGGAGGAGATAGCCTACTTAGAATCACCTCTGTCCAGGAGTATACAAGGGAACGGATCCAGAACCAATCCCTGGCTTAAACTTGGGGACAAGTTTAATCAGCCAGCAGCTGTTTCGAAACCTCATATATTTCCAAAGGCCCTATTCAGGACTTCAATAACTCCCCACTGCAATCCCCTAGTGGGATACACCAAAGAAATGGATAGAGAATTGGTGAAATTAACCCAGTGAGAGGAGGCACAACTAAACCTCTCCTTTTTGTTATCCCTGTTGGATCAATAAAAGATAGTGCCTTCCAGCAGCTTAAATCATATGTCCCTGGTGTTCCAAAACAGTTTGAAGGTGTGAGGAAGAAGCAAAGATGACACTTGGAAAGTTGCTACCAGTACTGTACTGTAGATTATACTGAGCTGGATGGACAACTATTCTGTCTCAGGATAAGGCAGCTTCACATGCCTGAACAGGGCTTAAATGGACCTAGATACACTATGGTTTCATCCACATTCAGCGTACACAGGACTTCCACAACAAAATACTGTTTTGCAATATCAAGAAATCCCACAACTGTAACTAACCCCAATAGTGAAAAATTTAAGCTTCTTTGTAAACTTACCAGAAGCAACTGAAGTGCCATCTAACCCATCATAAATATCCACTGAGCTCTCATCATCATCTCTTCCTCCACATGGCGAAACTGCAGATGAAGAGGGGGGAAATACAGAACAATGTACAGGCATATCCCAGTATCCATGGCTCCAGCATCTGTGGTCTTAGTTAACCAATGATAAGGGGGGGGGTCACTTTAAAAAATGTAGGGAAAGTAAAAACAAAAGCCAAAAATAGGTTTTTTTTACTGATGTGCAGCAAAACTGCTGCATTTTGAGGGCTGCAGGCAATCTTCCGAGCTGCCTACAGCCTCTTCCTGGTTGTGTGAGGCTCCACCCTTCACCTAATAACATCCTAGAGTGAATCTGAACTGTACATGTGGGCTTTAAAAAAATATTTTACAACATGTTTGTTACCAATAATAGTGATGGTGGACTCACAAACAAAATTTGTAAACAGACCTATGGAACCTTACACGTTCATAAATAGGGGCATTTATAGTTATTTTGTATACCATGATTGTGCCCATATGATCATTGTGTTGTATGAATGACTTTTTTTGCTTATGACTGTATTTCACATCATAGGAGAATGCCAAAAATAAAGGAACATAAGATATGGTGACCATAGGGGCCATACAACCAAAGCCTTGCAAAAAGAACTGTATCATAGCAGGCAAACAAGATTGACTGAATTAAACAATACTTTTTTAAAAAAACAACAGACAAGCAGGAAACAATTGGTATCCTTGACCGAGAGCTCTTTCCAAACAGGGAGGGTGGCTGACAGATAGTCATGCCACAACAGTGGGAATGAACAGGCAGGGTGCCATTGTCAGCCTGACCTAGGTGACTTTTTCCAAAATTGTAAACAACTGTGCTGCCACCACACAACCTACGCAACCAAATTAGGCTAACACCAAGTAGAAAAATTAAATAACGATGGAAAATAAACTACATAAGATAGAAGTACACTTCATTGCATTGGAGAAGATCACTAGCAGTAGCATCCCGGGGGTGTGGGAGGAAACAGGGTACTTAGTTTAGCAAGGTGCCTTACTTTGAAGTGTAAACCTCTCCTCTTCCTTGCTGCTGTAGCCATTCTGGGCAGCGGGAGCAACAAGGAGGAGACACCTCTGCGCTGCTTTCTCAGCCTGGAATGGCTATGATGGCAAGGGAGAGCAACAGTTCAAGGTAAGACGTCTTGCAAAATGTAGCAACCAGCCCCCCTGTAGAGACGCTACCGCCCACTAGAAAGCTAAATATCATGATTACCATTCTTGTGCTTTCTTTCCACCACCATAAGCTACCACCTAAGCTACCATAAGGCCAAACAATTTTAAATCTGGTTTTTGTACTCTTCTTCTAAAGATTCTGCTAGTAGATTCAGGTCTGATCACCCACAGGTCTGTAGAGGTAACTCTTTAACTTTTGGGTTTGGGAGGTGAACAATAAGAAATTCTGAACTTCATTTGCAAGAGTAGCACTTCAGAAATTTAATGTAATACAACACATACACTATAATTTGATTAGGGTTGGCAAATTGTGGTACCTCAATTGGTCCATAAGTCCCTTAGGATAAAGGGAAAATTATCACTATGTGACTTCCCCATTAAGTCTTCCCACAGTCATCCTTTCATCTATACTAACAATTTTTCAAGATTTGCTTGCATATAGTGGTTCGTTGCTCATTCCCATTTTTGCACAGCATGGAGCTTTTTCACTCCACTTTTAAGAAACTGAAAGAAAGGCATGGCATTGATCATGTCACTCCAGGAACTGACCTGGCTGAGACACCCACTTTTGCCTATCTAACCTAGAGTGGTGCTATACATGATCTAGTTCTGCAATTCTTTTCAATAAATATTTTTGTTTTTAAAAATGCAGCTGCTGAGGCTGAAAATTCAAGGGTGAGACTGATGTGGGGGGGGGGAGGAACAGCAGCTTAAGTCTTTTCCCTCATATAGTTTCCCTCCCAGCCAACTATCTTTATCTTTTCTGGAGGAAAAGATACAATTAACTCAATGTCCTTCCCTATGAGGATAAAAACAAAGAACAGCACGAGGAGAAAGCAATAAGAAACTCTTCTACTCTCATGTCAGTTTCCTCCTTCAAACTGCAGCCCCAGCAGCTACGTTTTATAAAAGTAATTGTGGTAAAAAGAATTGTGGAAATATACACAATGCATCTGTCCCTAACCAGCTATGTTGTGTCATCAATCATGTCATGATACAGCATCAAACATACCAGAAGTACTACATTTGGGTTCCAATTACATCTAAGAACAGAATCAATCTGATCCTATGAAGACAATATAGCTGAAGTAGTAGTACCAATAATACTGTACCAATAACACTGGAACCATCAGTGGTTCCAGTAGCATCTCTGGGAAGGGGCAGGGTGCTATGTTTTGCAAGGCACCTTACCTTGCCGAGTAAACTGCTCTTCTCCCTTGCCGTTGTAGCCACTAAGCAAAGTGGAGGCACTGCTTTTGCTGTGAAGATTGCCTATTATGGCAAGGGAGAGGAGCGGTTTACACAGCAAGGTAAGGTGCCTTGCAAAACTCAGTGCTCTAGCTTCTCTCCAGGGGCACTATTGAATGATTCTCAAACTTTTTAACATTGAGACCCCTCCTCAAGTTGCATTTTACCAGGGGCTCAAGCCTCTGTGGCTATAATGGTGATTGGGCAGTAGTGCTCCTTACAAGTCACCAGTTGTTTAACCATTGATGCACATAGCCTAATCTATCGTCAGTTTACTAAACCACCAAAAATTGGGTTGTGACCTACTGACAGGCCACAGAGCCATAGTTGGAGAACTACATCAGTTAAAGGGCACTTTATGGAATACAACCCTGCTCCCAAACATATAACTGGCTTTTAGGATGCCATATTATGAAGCTGTCAGCATCTCTCCTTCCCCTGCAGCACTGCATGAGGCAAACCTAGTTACCATGCAGCTGCTGGCATAATATATGGAGTTTTCCTGTAGGAGGGAGAAAGTATAAATACTGATCCTTTAAGAACATAATTCACTCTGTCTTTCAATGGTTTTCTAAAGACACTTCTACAATATGGAGCTCATCAAAAAAGTTAACAGTCCAATTTAAAAACAAATACCACCCTTACCGCCATACAGCAGATTAGAATATGTCATTCCATCATCATCTGTTGCCATTATATTCTCTCCCTAGGTGTTCTCCATCTATATTTGGAAGGGGAAAAAAATTAAGACAATTACTCTAAGCAAGAAGAACAGATCATCATATTAAAAGCAATACATTCACAGAGAACCCCTCATTCTATTTTGTCATATAGGTTTCACTGGATTGGTGGATGCTGTCAGAATGGAGAAAACTTCCAGACGGATAGTCATGTTAGCACGTTGCTGCAAAGACAAGTCTTTCAGCACCTTAAACACAAACCAATTTATTTCAGCATGAGCTTTCATGGAGGACTGTCCACTTCATCAAATACATGGTGAATGGCAAATATTTACTTTTAAATGAGTAAGATTGCCATTTTGTTGTTGTTGTGTAGTTCTGTGCACTATGTAATCATTTCCCCCTATATACATTTTTATCTGTACTAATAAGTTAACTTCTTTCCTGGAGCAATAGGCACAGAACTCACAATCTAGCAATCCTTGAAATAAAAGTAATAAATGGAATTGTATGCACTGTCCTCATTCTAATCTCAAATGAGTGAAACCTGGTTACTCTACAGCAAAACACTCAAGAGTATTCTTGTGTATTGTGTTCTGTGAACAATACCCTCTCCCTCCCTCCCCTCACAATCATGTGCTATGCTGCATCTACACAGAGTCACCTCATCTATGGCAGAGTGAGGTAGCACTTCAGACTGCAGGAGAGAGAACAAATTTCTGAGGGTGTAATCCTAACCTGGAGTTGGGCCGGCACAATTAGGCCAGCCAAGTTTGGCTGGCACAAGCGACACCGTAAAATATATGTGGACCACACCTGGAGTCAGAGAGGCCAGCACACAGATGGGCACCATCCTCCCTGACTCCGAGAGTTGTCCAAACACTTGGATCGCTGGGCTGTGAGCAATGTCACAGTGGCCCTTGTGCGGGCCAAACTTTGCTGCCCTAACTGTGCCGGCCAAACTCCAGGTTAGGATTTCACCCTGAGTGCCTGCCTACATTCACACCCATACCTAGGAGAAAAAGAACTTATCCCACTCCCATTTGTGCTAGTTTACTACATGCAAGAAAATTGGTTGTCTTCTAAAAAATGCAGGGCAACATTCAAAAACGTGATGTACTACCTACAACCCACTTCGTTCTGCCAGGCCTCAGAAAAAGTAAAGTGTGTGTGTGTGTGTGACTTCTGAAGTTATAGGGTGAAAAGGTGGGGAGTTTCATGATATGAGAAGGGTCCTAGGTATGCAGTGTTGTAAAATGAGGAAGTACGTATGGAAACAGGCTACTGAGAAGAAAAAGGAACTGGAAATAGGATGTAGGGAGGTGCCGTAGAGGTAACAGAGGCTGGGGACAAAGGGGGCCTCTACCACACTCTCCCCCCGCCGCCGCCGCCGCCGCCGCCGCCCACTTGCCCCCCAAAGATGACTGTACCATCCTATCCCTCCCACCCCCTTATTTCCACAAACCGGTGTGACGTGGCGTGTCTTGCCGTCCTCCGTGTTCCCCCTTACTTTCGCTCAATCAGCACAGCCCGCTGGGCCCACCAACGCACAAACCCCACCGCTGTTTTTTCCCTCCAACACTGTCGTTCTCCGGCACCCCACAGGCCAAACTGGTGGGGCGGGGCTTACGAAAGCCCAACCAACCAAAGACGACGTCCGACGGCGTACCCTACTGAGACGTCACTAGTTCCCACCCACCCCCACAAACACAGTTGGCGCCAAAAGGAAGCGAGAAGCTCCGCCCCGCGGGAGTGACATTGAGGCTCTTTGCAGCTAGTGCTGCGTTCAGGGGTGGCTGGTGACCTTCGTGGGTCTCGTCTGATCTCGCTGTTACAAAGCTCTCTGTGCGCGTGAGGTTCAGACTGCAATCCTATCCATACTTACGTGGGAGTAAGCCCCATTGACTACAATGGGACTTGCTTTTGAGTAGACAGTCAAGGGCTATCGCAGTTTTAAATGCAAAAACAACAGCTATATAGAGCCTTAAAAGACTAGCGGATTTACCTTGGCATACACTTTCATGGGTCTCAGCCCATTTCTTCAGCTGTAGGAGATCCTCAGTCAGCAGGTACAGGATTCAGTCTTGATGTACACTGAGTTGGAGTACCGTCCATTCAATTCAGTAGGACTTGTTTCTGAATAAGCGGCAATTTGTCTCTACCTATCTCGGCCCTTTGCTTGGGGCAAAGCCCTGCGCTGCCCCTTCAGTGGCATGCTATTTTGTGTGGGTTGGGCTGGCTCCCACCAATTTTTACATTTGTATTTATTTACAGCAGTGCAATGTCTGTGTCTCATCACTGCATCACAGTCATGTGGCAAAGGGAGCAGCACCTTGCACTATTGTATTCAAAATTAAAAGAAGATGGCAAATAGTTCACCTGGCTGCAAAACTGATGCAAACAGACTCTCAGGGCTCAGCCATGCCATGGGGTTTCTGATGGCCCAATTTGTGCCACATCACACCTGTAGTTCTGTGCCAACTTAGGCTACTCTGCATCTGACAAAGTGATTTCTAGGTGCCATATATCTGCTAGTTTTCAAAGTGCTATTAGATTCTATATTGTGTGTGCTGTAACTAAGCATTCCTTTGACTTAAACAGAAATCTGGCAACCTCAATCCCATTTCCTCTTCTGGGGAAAAGTGGGAGAAAACAGATGTCCTAAGCATGTAACTGGATAGGTGTGTGTGTGTGTGTGTGTGTGTGTGTGTGTGTGTGTGTGTGAGAGAGAGAGAGAGAGAGAGAGAGAGAGAGATTTTTAGAAAATGCAGAGCGAATTTATTCTGTATTCTGTGTATGTCCTGCTTTTCTCCCAAATGGGCACCCAAACTGATCACATGAAAAAATACTTCTGCAGCAATCCAATTCTATGTACATTTATTTGGCAAAAACTTCCACTGAGCTCAATGCTGAATACTTCCCAACAAGTACCTGTATACATAGAATATATGAATACATTACTTATTTGTACCATCTGTTCAAATCCTTAAAATGTTTGACTGCAAGCCTTTTAGTCACAGAGCTTTCTCTCAGACTCAATGTTTCAGATTTCTTTTTAAAAATTTAATAGTGTCTGATGTTGGGTGTTTACCTTGCCTTCCCATGTCTTTAATGTCTTCGGTTAAAGCACCAGCAATATAGGCTGTGCAATTCTACTTGATCTTTCCTGGGTGTAAGCCCCTTTAAATCGAATAAGGGCCAAATCCTATCCAATTTTCCAGCCCTGATGTAGCCCTCCCAATGGGTGTGTGCTGCATTCTGTGATGGTGGGAAAGTCATGGAGGCCTCTTCAATGGTTGCTGCATTGTGGCTGTATCAGTGCTGGAAAGTTGGATAGGATTGGGCCCTCACTGCGGAGTAAACATACATAGGACTGTGCTGTCAAGTAGCAATTCTAAATATGCTTAGTGCCTCTCCCTAAACTCTGAGGGACTTGCTTCTCAGAAAAAAATGTTCAAGATTGCACTGTAAGTTAGCAACAGCTTGGTATTTTTGCATACACAGCTTGTTCATATGCAGGACAGTGCTTTTGACCATTTCCTGTCAATGATGTATTTGCAGAACAATCCCATATGTGTTTACTTTGATGGAAGTTTAACTAAATTAAATAGGATTTACTCCAAGTAACTGTGCAAAGGCCGATACTATGCAATGTTAGGTGTACCTAAAGTCATTGAAATAGGATTGAGCTATTAATGTTATGTCCTATTATCCTCAATTGACATTTAACATTTCTATGGTAGCTGTTTTGTGTTTCTTAAAATATATATCCACACAGAGCATACTTCATAGGCTGTATTTCTATCCCATCTTTCTCCCACAGCAAAGGCAACCCAAGGCGGCATATCTCAAGTTGAAGATAAAACAAGCTACATTGTCAGTACTCAATACTTCAACCTCTCAATCGCACCCCAACATTAATGCTCACCTAAATGCAGATGTCTAATGTCTTCTCATCCAATAATGAAGACAGATCTACAGATACATCAGCAAAGCTGATAGTTTGAACTAGGGTATCAAACCAAACCTGGACTGAAAAACCAGTTCAGAGATTTCTTTTTTGGGGATGAATAGGAACTGAATCTGAGCCTAAAATATGTTGGCTGGTTTGAACTTCAACCAAACCGGGTAAACAACAAAAAGTAGTAATTTGTGGTTCAAAGCTGTTTCAAGCTATTGATTACATCTATTGAACCACTTGTAGCTAGTGTCTGAAACTGGACTGAAGATGTTAACAAAAATTCCTCCCATGAACTTGAATCGAGTTTACTTTTACAGATTAAGGCTGGAACCCTGTACATGCTTTCCTGGGAGTAAGACCCATTGACAATAACTAAACTTACTTCTGAGTAGACATGCATAGGCTTGGGCTGTAAGGGCCAAATCCTATCCAACTTTCCCGCGCTGGTGCAACCAGCCAAAGGAGTATGTGCAGCATACTGCTGTGGAGGGGCACTCATGGAGGCCTCCCCCATAAGGAAACGTTTGTTTCCTTTCCTTGGGGCTGCATTGCGGCTGCACCGGCACTGGAAAGTTGGATAGGATTGGATAGAATTTAATGGTTAAATTCCCGGCCTAGTTTGAACATGTGTTTTTTTTTTTTTGGGCCCCCCCCCCCGAAAATAAATGCCTCAAAATACCACGGATGTGTGTTTAAACCACTTCCAAGATCCATTACAATGTTATTCCTGTCTTCGCCTTAACAGAGAGCGATGCAAATCTCAAATAATCTCAAATAATTTCAAATTTGCGTTATTCTAGTAACCCAGTCACTGTGTTGGCAAACTCCACTCCGGAAGAGTCTTTAAGGAAACATCGGGCTTCAGCGAAGTGAATTAAGAAAACAAAAATCCTACAAAAATAACAAAAATCCTATTGATCCCAGCATGCAACGCGCCAGCAATGTATTGAATCGCGACGGCGTGATGCCGCATGGCAGGCTGGGGGTTGTAGTTGTTTCTGTGCGGGGCGGAGCGGACGTTGAGCCTTCCAGCTGGTGTCGCAGAAAGATGACGCACGTATAAATGGGGCAAAACGAAAGTCGCTCTTGTTTCCCACGTGTCGTGCTCCTAGCAGCGGGTGGTGGATAGTGGCTGCTAGCTTCAGCCGCGTGCACACACCCCTCTTCCCAGCGCCTGGGAACAGGGGAGAGGGCGGCTTCGAGGATGGAGCATCTCCGACTCAGCCTGGCGGCCCCGCTGCAGCTAATAGCGCAGAGGAACGAGAGGAGCAGCGGCGAACTCAGCAGGTTCCTGGCCAAACAGGTGGGGGAAGCAACAATAGCAATCGCGGCGGTGGCGGCAGCGCCCTCCGCGGTGGTGAAGAGGGGGAGGGGAATGATGGACACTTGAGTGGGGGAGGGGATAGCTTTGCCGCCTTCTCTGGGCTGACCGTCTTCCCTGCCTTGGAGAGGGAGGGGGGGATTGGCCTGGCTGAAGGGGGAGGGAGAGGGCACGCCGCGTCTCTTGCTTTCTTTGTTTTCTGACGGTGTTGGGCAAGGAAAGAGACTCTCTCTCCCCCCCTCCCACCCTGTGAGCCCTCCGGCGTGTTAAAGTCCAAGGAGACAGCCGACTCGTTCTTCCCCAGCTCATTCGCCTTCGATGATCAAGCACGAAGAGTGATAATGATGCATTGGGGAGGCTCAGACCATCAGGGAATGCTGGCAAAGCGTCAGCTGTCTGTGGGAGGGTTGCTCTTTAAAATGGCAAAGATGTACACGCTTTGGTGCAATGGATTTCTACTCGGGGGCGAGTAGCGATTTCCAGCACCAAGAACAAACTGTTCTGGTTAAGGTGACTGATATATTATTACTGAAATTCACAGTTGCACAGAAGCTGACAAAATACCTTCCCTCCCCTTCCATCATTGTCTTAGGAGAGCTGTTCTTTTTAAATAAATTGTGACAAGACAGAAATGATAGG
This sequence comes from Lerista edwardsae, assembly GCA_029204185.1. NCBI lineage: Eukaryota > Metazoa > Chordata > Lepidosauria > Squamata > Scincidae > Lerista > Lerista edwardsae. The sequence continues at coordinate 2,244,856 of JAJKFI010000012.1, forward strand.
TGGTTTGGGGGGAGAAGTGGAAACCCCCCGAACTAATTAAGAAGCTGTGTAGTCCACCTAAAGGAAGAGACTATGGTTTGATACAGTCTACCACAGATTTTGTACATGTAATGTCTTGCTATGTGCAGTTAAGTGGGGAAATGGTTGTGTAGGTCATCACATGCACTACTCATGCATGAATTTACATTATATGTGTGGTAGTCAGACATGAGTCTGTGGTATGGTTTTTTGGCGTTTTTCAGGCCACAGCAAAGTACTTTTGGTATGTAAATTCAGGGGTCTGAAGATTACAAGGCTGTGTAAATTAAGTTCTGGAATGTGAAAGCAGAAATGTATCCAAATTCCAAAACAACCCTCTATTCTTCAATTTCTCAGCACTCTTAAAAACTACTACATTATTTTGATGTTCTGTACTATACCATAGAATCTATGGAATACTATTTTAAGCTTAATGTGGCTTGTTTTATACATGATTTTGACTACAGTTAAACACATTATCTTTAACATATGGGAGAGCTAATTTCAGTAATATTTTCCTTGTAATGATTTAATCGGATGCTTTAATAATGGTTTCTATTATCATGACCCCTACAGTCTAATTTAGTGGTTCTCAAACTATGGATCTATGTTCCACCAGTGGGTCACAATCCAATTTTTGATGGCTTGTGAAACTGACGGAGCAGATTAGACTGTGTATCAAGGGTTAAACAACTTGTTGTTTTTTGGGGGTTGTTGTTGTTGTTGTTGTTGTTGTTGTTGTTAACTACTGTTCAGTCACCATTATATCCATAGGGGCTTGAGCGACTGGTAAAGTGAACCTTTTTTTTGGTGGGTTCTGATGCTTAAAATGTTTGGAAACTACTGGTCTAACTGGAAAATCAGGAACACAGTTAAAGGACCCTATCCTATTCTACCTTCCAGTGTAGCCATGCCAACAGGGACATGGTGGGGGGCCTCAAAGTAAGGGAATATTTGTTTCCTTACCTCAGGATTGCATTGTGGCTGCATTGACCCTGGAAAGTTGAATAAGATAAGGTCCTAACCCATTTAAATCACCTTTGTACAAACTGAGCTGATCAAGAGAGAGTTTTCCCAATTCCTAGCTACTGAAAAGATACTTAGTCCAGACTTTTTCTTTTGGAAAATGATATACCTTAGACCAGTGGTTCCCAAACTTTTCAGAGGCCGCTGCCTCATTTATAAAGTGTGGCTATTATGGTGATTGGGTAGCAGTGCTCCCCCACCCAGAAGTAGCAGCTTTTGTTTAACCCTTGATGCACATTGTGCTATGCCAGTTTCGTGAGCCACCAAAAAATGTGTCATGACCGCAGGTGGACCGTGGACCCACAATTTGGGAACCACTGCCTTAGACTGCTCATAGCCCCCTAAGAAGTACAACTCTGTTTTCAGCTTCAATTGTCCCTTCTTCCTAGACCAGGCTGCATGCTAATGACCACAGTGCCATAGAATTTTGTCTGTATGCTTAATTGATTAAACCAATGCCTTTAGTTCGTTCAGAGCTGGGGCCCATCTCATACTCCAATCTGAAAGTGAGCCCAGTGAGCAAAAGGGGGTGAGGATGCTTTGTTTATGGGTGTTCCATCCTTTGAGGTCAGTTTGGAAGGAGGGCAGAGAGTGGCATGGAAACAGAGTGGCTCTTAATGTTGGAAAGTGGGGGAAAGGAGGAAGTGAGGTGTGGGTGTGCAGCAGCCACATAGAACAGCAGCTGCAGCCACAGAGAACAGGCACATAGGTGGAGAAATGGGGAGGGTTAGCCAAAGCCACTTCTCCACAGTCTCTGGCAGGTTTTACTTTATCTAGGACCCCTGTCCTGACCACATTGTACAAGATGGTGGCAACAGCAATGCTGATGTTGAGAGGCCCTGAGGCAGATTTACTGAGTAGATGTGCCTAGGCTTGAGTATTAGTGCATTCTTGTCAGAACTGGAAGAATAATTCATACTTGTAGTTTATACCTTTCGTGGTGGTGTTATGGGGGTGGGGTGTTACCATCAGATCTTTAAGCACCAATTCAGCTTAAAGTTTAGTTTAGCTCCATAAATTCTGTGTTTAGGTCAGAATGCCAGATGCAAGGGAGTGGCAAAAGGATGTAGGCATCTTGTTGTCCTGTGTGCTCCTTGAGGCATCTGGTGGGCCACTGTGAGATGCAGGAAGCTGGACTTGGTGGTCCATATGTTCAGGTTTGTGTAATACTTATGTACTCAAAGGCATACTTGTTGAATTCCTGTGAATGTCATTGACCAGAAAGGGCCACTGTATTTGTTAGCAAGTCCTAAAGTTATATCCAGCTTCAGAAGCTAGTTTTGAGTGACCTCCATCTTTACCTTTTAAATGGGTAGCTCAAATTCTTGGAGTAAGTCACTTACTGGAGGCATGTTTCATCCCAGGGCAAGATCTTGAAGATACCAGTTTTCATGATGTTTAACTTTCATAAACTGCACCAAAATTTGGGGAAGAGGGATTGCTTGTGTTGTTTAAAGGAGAACAAGTTTATTTATTTACATAATGAGGGATGGGTACCCTGGAAGTGTGAAAGCAGGTATGGAGACTACAGCAGCAGCTACGTACTCTAATTAGAAAGCAATGCAACATGTACATCCAATATTCTTTGTATTGTTTATTCCCTACATTTGAATTAAATGACCTACTGACCTGAGAGGCAGTTCACAAGTGATTAGAAGGATACAAATAAACCCTAATTATAAGCAGCTCTTGTTCCTCTAGCTGGTGGCAGAAGCTGAGCTGAGGTCTATCTGACTGGGAGAATTGAAGATTTTCCATACTATTTTGACAGGGGCTTTTCTGTTTTGGGTGGTTTAGTTAGACTTAGGTGGGGGCTTCCAATTCTGCCCTGCTTCAGTGAATGAAGGGCGAAAAGCAAGAATATTTGAGTTGTACCTAAGGTTAAAAACTCTTTGCTCCTAATAATAATTAAAAAGGCACTGCATATACACAGTGTAGTGGTTTGGGGATTGGACTAAGACCTGAAAGATCTGGGTTCAAATCCCTGCTCAGCCATGAAGCATCCTGGGTGACCTTGGGCCAGTCACTATATTTCACCTTAAATTGTGATGGCAAAAGGAGGGGAGGAGCTGTGTACTCCCTGAGCTTCTTGGAGGAAGAGCTGTATACAAATGTGACAAACAAATGATAAATCCCTGCCTGCAAGCTTACAAACACATAATAAGGAAACGGAAAGAAGGGAAGGTAGTGTGTGGAGGTGGTGAGGAACAATAATGGAAGAAGAGAGACCAAAGATGTTAAAGTAAAATTATAGCAGATTAGGAAAGTCCTTAGAGAGGGGAAGAGTCTTGAGTTGATTCTTAAAGCGTGGGAGAGGCTGGATATCATAAAAGTCTGAAGGCAGTGCATTCCAAAGATAAGGTGCTGATAAGGGCAGGAGACAGGAAGTAAAATCCTGGTTTAGCCAAGAGATTGATATTCCTATCAATCTAACAAAAGAGTTCTTCTCCAGTTTCCTAGCTTTGTGACACCTTCCCACTGAACTGTATCCTTTATTTCATCCCTCTGTTGCCCCATCAAATTCTTTCTTGAATCTCTCCGTTGTTTTTCAGATCTGGAGTCAGCAGGACCGACAGTGTATCCTCAGTGCCTTAGCACACTTGTTGCTGGATAAAGAATGCACACTTCTCATTGGTCGTCAGTTTCGTCCAATCTTGCTGGATTTATTGGAAAGAAATGCAGAAGTCATTAAATCTGGTGGACAGATCAACCATGATCTTCATGAGAGGCTCTGTGTGGCATTAAGCAAACTTATTGGTGATCATCCAGATGTGATGCCGTAAGTTTTGTGATACCTGCATATGATTGTTGAGTTGAAATGTTGGATAGAGACTGGTTCATACAGCCAAGTAGAAATCCTATGCAGGTGGTGGTGCATGGTTGTCCATGCGTGTCATTGTGCTTATTATACTGAGTGCTGCTTACATTGTGTGTACATGCATGCGACAGTTTGTGTAGCTAGTCCAGTTTCTATTGTTCTCCACCTTTTTGCAGTGGAAGGATTGTAGGAATTGGGCAGTTGCATATCTTTTCTGGGTTGCATGTTACAGGGAAGCATTTTCCAGTGTCCTGCTTGGCTTATAGTTTTTCTGCTTGTCTAACAGAAGACTCAGGATTGCACTACACAGTGTATATGCCCCAGTTGATGTAAATGCATCATTGTAGCTAATCTGTTGCATGTCTGAATAAAAATGGTTTGGATGATGAAGGTGACATTGAACTGTAGGTGAAATAAGGAATGGATGTAGCCCTTGCTTCTTTGACAAGAAAGACATGAGGTCTGTTTCCTCGGGACAAGCTTCTGTCATTAAATTCCGATTTGGTGCATTTGTATTCTATGTCAGAAGGACTTGGATCAGCTTGTATGAGATTCCCAATTGATGTTCCAGCTCTGCAACTAAGGTCCTCTGTCCAGTAGCTGATGTCTCTATCTTGGATGAGTGCAGTGTTTTTTTATGCCAAGCTCCAAATAGATATCTAACTCTCAGTTTTTTCTGTGTCCCAAAGGCATGATTAATGTCACGCCTCTGGGAAGAAGGAAATTTCACAGCTTTGATTTCAGGGAAAATAAGATATTAGCAGAACTAACTCGTTTATTTTTTTCTACATATTAAAACTACAACCTGTCTAAATGAATAGTTTACGCTTTTATTTTCCGGGAGGAAGGAGTCCCTAGGATACAGCCTCTAATTTTTTGGTGAGCATCTATCCAAGTCTGACAGAAGATTCACAAATGTATTGTGATAAAAGCTCTCCTAGCAAGAACTGGCGAAGAACTAATTGGCTCAGGTTTTTTCCTATAATGATAGCTGCTTTCAGTATCTTTGTTTCTTGCAGATTTGCTTTAAGATACTTCAAGGATACTTCACCAGTATTCCAAAGACTTTTTCTGGAGAGCTCAGATACAAGCACAGTTCGATATGAGCGCCGGCGAATGAAGTTAAGAGATCTAATGGAGGCGGCCTACAAATTCTTACAAAAGGAACCATCTGTGTTCAAGGAGTTATGGGACTGGAGTGTTTGTGTTCCGTTACTGAGGAGTCATGACACTTTAGTCCGATGGTAAGTTTCATTTTTATACGTAAAACGTTTACTGTTCAGGGAATGCTGGTGGTGATCTTGCAACTGCCCTCTGTGAATGGTAGGTTTTTTGAGTCTATGACATAGTTAGTGGACTACACCACATCTTTAAACTCACAAAAATAACAAACAACTTATAGCACTCAATTCAGGTTAAAATGGTCAGTCAGAATCGTAAGGGGGATGGAGCGTGAGGAGCACCTGCTCCAGGTGCTGGGATAAACAGGGGCACAGGAAAGGCCCCAGGCTCAGCCCTCGTGATGGTGGTGGCTGTCTTCACACCGCAAGCGGCAGGAAGGCAGTCACCTTCAGAGGCAATCGCGTGCCCCCTCTTTCAGGGAGATGCGGGGAAGACCGCCTTTGCACTTACAGTGCAGAGGCAGCCTTCTCTAGGCTGCCCCTGAAGGAGGAAGTGCTGCTGATCCCTTAGGGGCGCAAATCGGCAGAATTTTGAAGTCACTGCCCCAGTGCACTGGGGTAGGGTGTTACGGCTCTGGTCAGAGCTAAGAGTGATACGAAAGTCCTCTGAGACTTTTGTTTTGCTAATATACCTAAAACTGAGGAACTTTACAGAATTCCTATGTAGAATTGTTTTCAGGTAACTATTTGTATGCCAGCAGTTGACATGTTGTGGTCATACATACATGTATTTTGTGGCAGGCATGTATATTGGGAATCACAGTATGTGTTCATATAGTGAAATACCTACATGTACAACTATGTTTTTGTTCTCATTTGAAGACCACAATTGTGCCATTGAGTATTTCCTTGTTGTTGCCCTGAAATATTATTCTTGTATAAAAAGCAACAAAACTCATACATTCAATCAAGTGTAAAAAATGAGACACATTAGGTAAAAAATTAGATCAGTATTTAATTTTGAATAGTGGCTGACCACATCATTATGTTCACTTGGGAACATTCCTTTAGTAGGCTTTCCATCTGGTGTTGGTGCTCTTTTTATGACTTAGTTCCTTCTATTAAGTCCTTTTACCATGAAAGCTAGATTTTAAAATAACAACTAATATAAGGTGTAAATGTTAGGAATACAGTCTGTCTTAGTCTGTCTTAGTGGGGTTTGATTCTGGGACTCCCTGCTGATACCAAAAGCCCTGTTAAATAAAAGCAGTTAAAACATGAGTCAGGCAGTCAATTAGAAGTGCTATTTTCAGCTTGCTCTGAGAAAAGTGACTCCCTTTGCCCTGTCTCACTGAAGAATGGAATGCAGAAGTGAGTAATCACTTTCGCATTCCATTCTTCAGCAAAAGAGGATTTGAGAGCGAGCTGAAAATAGCAGTTCTAATAGTCTGACTCCCTGACTGATTCCCTAGAAAAGCGTTTTTTTAGAACGGGATGTTTTCCCCTTCTCCGCCAGAAATCAGCAGGGTCCTTATTATCTGCAGTGGCCATCAGCGTTGAATCAAATCAATGTATTAAAAAGGTGTATAAAAAGGTTGGTCCTGTATGTCTTTCTGGCCCAGGACCTACCTAATCTAAAAAGTGAGATCTATTTTTAACTGTTTACCATACATCTGTCCCCTTTCTTCATCCCTGCTCCTTTCTATCACTCCTCCTTTCCCAAATAAGAAAACAAATGATGGTGGTGCTCACTTGTGTGATGCTTCTCAAGTCCAGTGCATTCCCAGTTTTTATTATCTGATGACCCCGTTAGTTGATGGTCTGGAGAACTGCATTGGACAAGAAAGACTTCCTTCTCTGAAAGAAACCTAGTTCTGTAGTCCTGTGTTATGAGGTGTTACTTGACAAATCTTTTGTTTCTTAGGTATGCTGCCAGTTGTCTTGCACTGGTTACATGCATGAATGATGAACATCGGTTATCTTTCCTGAAAAAGATCTTTAATCCAGAAGAATTGATACATTTCAGACTTAAGTAAGCCTTGTTATCGCTGGTTTTCTTTTTTTGGTGTTCATTGTTGGTAGATTTGTCTGTACTTATTTAAGAACAGTATAATAAACATGGTTTTAACTCTTAACAGGCTGTTGGAAGAATCACGCATTCAAAACATTGAGTGTGCTCTTGTCTTGGCCAATCCAGACACAGTCTTTTGGAACAAGGAGAAGGAATTGCAATACACTCAAGGGGAGCTTGTGTCTGCTGACCTCTCTGCAAAAGTAGTAGCAGTATGTGGAGTTGTGCTACCAAGACAACAATTTGGACCCAGAGAAAATGTAAGTCAAAGGATGAAATGTAAACAGCATTCTAAAAATCAATCTAACAGTATTTGTATAATGCTTTTCAACACAAAGTTCACAAAGCAGTTTACAGGTAAATAATGTTAAATGACTCCCTGTCCCAAAAGGTCTCATAATCTTAAAAAAAGCAGAACACCACCAGCAACAGCCACTAGAAAAGACACTGTGCAGGAGTGAAGAGGGACAATTACTCTCCCCTTGCTAAATCTAGCAGGAACACCACTTCAAAAAGTGCCTCTTGCCCAGTTAGCAGGGGTAAAAATCATGGTGATTGCTTCAGATTGCTTTCAGAACAAACCGATGTCCAGTGCCATCACAGTTATCTGATTATATTTACCTTCATTCTGTTACTTTCACTTGTTCAGAATAATTTTGTATCTTACTTGGGAATATTTTTCGACCTATGTACCAGTTTGACTCGACAGGTCAATGCCGTAAGCCTCAGCATTGTGGAATTGAAAGCTCATCTGGCTTAGCTACTGGCCGAATAATAGGTGTAAGGTGATGGGAGTCCCCTTTGTAGAACAGAAACCTTGACTGTGGAGCCAGGAGCTGAAAAGTGCCAGCAGCAGGCAGCCATTTGAACACAGCTGTGTTCTCATGAGATGAGGAGGACCAGTATACCAACATCCTGCAGCGGAAATTATTTCTTTCACCATCTGTTCATGAGTGACTGTCATAATTAGCTGACTTAGCTTTTAAAAGAAAGTATGATCTGCAGCAAACAAAACTACAGCCAATATTTAGTGTTCCTTTATGGAATGATTCAAAACTGAATGAAGCTTGCTGCCAGTGGTCACCTACTTTAGCCTCAGATTTATATACTTTTTTCAAGTAAAGATCTTCCACTTCTTCCTTAGATACTTCTTTTTTGCTTGGTTTGATTTGAAAGTTTTACCGCATTTATGTAGTAACAGGCAAGGGAGTGTGTGTGTATGGAGTAGGGGCATAGTAATTAGTGAGAACTTCAGAGGGTTAGTATAACTAGCTTATTTAGTGTTGGTAGGATGTGATGCTTGTAATTGTTCTGATGTAAAAATAATTGCTTGCAAGTGTGAGGGTGGGAGACTTCCTCCATTGTGTGTGTGTGTGTGTGTGCGCGCGCGCGCGTGGTGCTCTTGGATTAGTAAATAGATGAGCTACTCTGTTGATCTTGACAATGCTAATCACTGGTGGGAATGGGGGGTAGGGAGGAAAAGGAGGCAGACAGAAGTCTGCAATAGAATACAGCTGCCCATCTGTTCATTAGTCAACAGGGAGATAATCCTTGATGTGATGGAGTTAGATCTTGGCTGTGGTGCTAGGGGCATTATCTGGAAATCTGAAACTAGGAAATAGCATGCAAATATAGAAAACATGTAGAATGCAGGTGCTTTAAAATCTAATAGGGGGTTGGCTGCATCTGCAAAAGCAACTTTACAGGTTGAATATCCCTTATCCAGATTCCAGACTACTTGGGATGGGAAGGTGTCTGGGTTTCAGAATAATTGCATAAATACAATGAGAAATGTTACCCATATGGGTGTCGATTGGCTTCTGTACCATGTCTGTATAGGTATATACACACAGAGCAAAGAGAAGAATTTACAGCCTGTGCCTGCATTGTACATGGGAATAAGCACAATACCTCCTAGTATTCACACTACAGAAAGTTTAAAAAAAAGGCTTACAGAAAAATTTTGAGTGGATTTTGGAAAAGTTTGGATAAGGGATAATCTACCTGTATTTGTGGAACTATTTCTTCTAGGGTGCAGCTTGCTGACAAAGTTTCCCAAATTGGGGCAACAGATGTTAGAGCTAAAACAAAACGTTGCACACATTAAAAAATTAGCTAAATGTTTTTATCACCACCATTTCATAATCGACGTTTCTAATCAAAATTTAAAGTTGGATATTGAGACATCTAAATACCGGTTCACTTAATAGTGTTCACAAAATCAGTACTTCTCACCTATGTGTCTTAAATGCTTCAATCCATTTTTGTCATCTGGAATGTTCTGTCTTTTCTAACAGGAGACCATTTTAAATCACTTTGTGCTGGTTGAGTCTACTTGCAGAAGTCTTCAGAACCTTGCTATGGCTGTAGCATCACAAAATGCAGTGTTGCTGGAAGGACCAGTGGGATGTGGCAAAACATCTCTGGTTGAATTCTTGGCGGCTGTTACAGGGAGGACAAAGCCACCTCATGTTCTGAAAGTCCAGCTCGGAGATCAAACTGATAGCAAGGTAACGAAGGAGCAGTTTAGCAAAGTATGACAAGATTCACCTTAAAAATGTATGGATTGATAAGCCCCCAGGCAGATATTCCCTGTGCAGAAGACGTACGTTTTGTAGATTGATCTCTCCTTTTAAAGATTGATTGAAGGAGTCCCTCAAGACAGAAAATTAGCGGAAATGAGTTGTAATTCAGAAACCTTCACTTCTGGCATTCTTTTGCCTAAAATATTTATACAAAGATGTGCATTAATTTGTTCAACATTCTGCTTTTCTTTTTTAGACCTTACTTGGCATGTATCGTTGTACAGATATACCAGGAGAGTTTGTTTGGCAACCAGGGACTTTGACCCAAGCGGTCAGCAAAGGACATTGGATACTCTTGGAGGATATTGACTATGCTCCTCTGGATGTGGTATGCATGTCCATATAGAAGTATGCCTTATAGAAGTGTTCTGTACCAGAGATTCCCAGACTCGCCAGGCATTTGGGAATCACTGTAAGTCTTTGCGGGGAGGGGGAAGACAGTGATGCCAGGATCATACTGCTGCTAGGGATGAAAGGGGCTGTGTTTTACTTACTTGTGGGGAGCCGCATGGGCACCTATGCAGAGCTTCCCAAACCTTGGGATCTGTAAAAATAGCAATCATGACCCAAACCAGGTCGTGATCGCTATTTTTACAGATTCTAAGGCTTGGGAAGCCCTGCAGAAGAGGCATCCACACCCCAGAAACCAGCATTTCCACTAGTAAATAAAAAAACCCAGCCCCTTTCATCTCTGGCAGTGGTGCGATCCTGACAATTGCGTCACTGCCTTCACACCTTCCCATCCCTTAAAGTGGCAGAAGAAGGTGTTCCCTGGTTGTTGGGTTGAATTTGGGAAACGTTGTTCTATAGAATACACTTTTGGGATGAGTAGCACATTTGGGTTTTTAATAGTCTGTGGCTCTAGAAACTTGAAAGTCGAGTCAAGTTGGTAGTTGAGGGGAATTTATGTACACATCAGAAAGTTTATTCATTGTGCTGTATTAGTGTTTCAGATCATTTTATGTTTCGCTTGTAGCACGTTTGCTGGACATGCATTTTCTGCATGTCCACTCTATTCTAGAGGGTTTCCCAATCACTTATTCCGTCCCATTCTAGAGGGCCTCCCAATCCTTAAGAACAGGTTTTTAAGGATGTGAAAGGGGGAGCACGAACAAGGTGGAAAGTAGTATGAGTAGAATACCACTTGAACTTCTCTGGAGTGCAACCATTGACATAATCATCTATGATTGGTCTGTTCCTCAGATCTCTGTATTGATTCCTCTTCTGGAAAATGGGGAATTGTTAATTCCTGGACGCAGTGACTGTATAAAAGTAGCTCCTGGATTCCAGCTTTTTGCAACCAGGAGGTAGGTGGCATTGTCTTGTCAGAATTCAGTACTGCCAGGTGCTGTAATCATCATACCCATTTGAATATGACCACACAATAGATTCCTAGATATTCAAATGAAAAGCTTGTGTTCTGGGTTTCATGTCATTTTAAATACTTGCAGTACATAAGAGTACAAACACGCCCCCCCCCCAGTATCTGTGGAGGAAATGTTCCTGCTGCCCATGAATAAAACCCTAAAAAAAGCAGTTGACCAACTCCCCCCCCCCCCCCGCTTGTGCAAATCACTTACCTGATTGCAGCCTTCCTGTCGCTGTCTCCTGTATCTACAGATGTTATCTACAACATCTACAAGATGTTGTCGCTGTCTCCTGTATCTACAGGTGTTGTCTACAGATACTAATAGGAATCAGAAAGTACTAACTGGAAGCAAGTTGGAGGGCTTAAAAACACAACACTAAGCTCTGTGAACTCGATGATAAGTGTTGTGTTCTCTTCAGCCCTCCAACTCTCTGTTTGTTAGCATTTTCTGGTTCCTATTACTGTATGATAAAATACAATCTTCTATATTGGTAACATCTGGGACTCTGATTCTCCTATTGTGAACCTGCAAGTTCTGTTAAACTGCCAATAGGCCTTAAGCTGTTGTTTGTCTTGTTCCAAACTGTGATTCTTCAATACTGTAGTGAAATAATTTGTGGTTTGCTTAATTTAGAGTCTTCAACCATGGTGGTAGTTGGTATAGACAGCAAACTGGCCATGCTGCTCTTCTGGACAAATACTGGACAAAAGTTCAGCTGAATAATATGCCTAAAGCAGAACTCAAAGAGGTATGCAACGTGAAGAAAAAGAAGCTTGACCTATGATCTTAGGAACTAACAGCAAAATCCACTGGGGATCTTTCTTGCAACATGCCAACTCCTAAAAGCTTTCATTTAAAAGGAAAAAAGTGCATTTGATGTCCTTGGCTTTGTAGAGAGAGGTTGAAAGTGTGATGGCAAAAATGGTTAAGGAGTAAAAGCAATTCTAAAATAACGGAATTCAGTGTGCCCATCTCCCTTACTGATATTTTTAAAAAAATGTAAAGTACCATCTAATGTTTGTTTATTTTTGAGAGTAACTAGTAGAAAACACAAAATTCGTAGTATAGTATATATAATGTCTGTAGCAAAAAAAAGGAAAATAGGACAGTGATCCAAAGGGAGGTGTGTATACAGCTGAAGCTGTCTTTGAAATGATCTGCTTGTGAAGAGATAAGTGGCTTTGCGTTTATAAAATGCTTTTGGGATATTGGAAGCTGAAGCAGGCAGGTTTTCAAAGAAAACTGGCTTGTTCATAAATTAGTTCTTTGGTCATAGACCATATTGGGGCTAATTTGTGTAGAATAAAAATGTGATGTTCTTGCTTGACACCACCTCACTTTGCAGGTGAGGCAAATCACAGGTTTACTGCTGCAGTGGTATTAAATGGAAAAAATAACTTTTATCAGGTATGATGTAAGTTAGAACTAGTGTGCAGTGAACATGATGATAATTTGAGAAACTGTGCCTCCCCCCCCTCAAAATTGTGCCTTGGAACCAAAATACTTGAATGCCATTCTAGAATCCCATGTAGAATTTTTATAGTGTCAGTGGCTTTACTGCTCTGTGCTTTCAGATAAATCAGCTGATGTTATTGTCCAGGGTGCCTGACATTTGGCAAAGGCCAAGAATTGAAATTTCCCCCCTCTTCCTAATTTCTATTCTGCCTTTTCCCCACTTATGTGGGCACCCAGGATGGCTTTTTTAATCAAAGCAGTTTTAAAAAATTTATGGGCAGCTATCAATGCCCATGAAACCATAATGGGAGAGCAATAAGAACAGCAAATTAAGAACAAACAAAATGGTGGCTAAATACGAGCGTTACATTGCAGTGCAATTCCTTGTGCAAATAGGAAATGTTTTCTTTTCAACAACTTCCACATAAATGTTTGATGTTACAATAGTAAAAGCACTGAGTCACTACTGATGTGATGTGATGTCACATTGTGATGTTTACTAAGCAGACTTTGTTGTACCAGGTGGTTTGCCATTGCCTTTCTCATGTTACAATAGAAAGCACTCTTAAATGAGGCCAGTATGCTTATGGGTGCATAGTGAGGGTGGTGGTTGAGGATTGTGGCTGCCTAATATGTCTGCTTGGGAGTACCTGTTCAGGTCCCGCTGCATTTGAAGATGCCTGCTAGCCAAAAGTAATTTGTGTTTACCCAAGCCCCGTGATTTGATATCCCATGTAAAATTTGGAAATCAGATTGCAGTTGACCTATGTCAGCTGAATTGTTCACACTGTTCAGATAGAATGCTCAGACATGTACATCTGACACTTCCGGTGGGCAGCCTGCAAGATTCGGCTCTTACCATGCTTAGCTGGGTAAAATAATCCAAATGTGTGCATAGAATAAAATTCTGTTGCAGTTGGTAGGACTTGTCTGTTCACATTGTGTTTAAAGTTTGTAGCCTTGATGTCTGCATGCTGTTAAAATGTACTGAATTATATAGTTTTTTTAAAAAAATTAGTTATTAATGATTAGTATATTTACTTTACCAAGTGGTGTTTCCTTTTTTTTCCAGATTCTTCAGAGGAGTTACCCTAAGCTTGCTGCAATAATAGATCATCTGTTAGACATCTACATCCAGCTTACTGGTGACAAACATCTAGCCAAAAACAGTATTGCAAGCCAAGAGAATATAACGGACAATACATCGCATATGGCAGAAACCAAAAGGCCAAGTTTAGAGGGCAGAGAGCTATCTTTGAGGTATTTTAATAAGCAATTAGCCTGATGGATATTCAGTTTGGGGGGAGGCAATTTTGGGGGACAATTTCTCTGATGTTTTAAAGGCCATTTGCTCTTGGCTGTAACTGAAATTCCTAGTGAGAAGACATTAATAAGAGACGATGTGGAGAGCTAGCATTCTTTTTCTTTTTGCCAATGCTAGCATTCTTTTTCTAGGTGGCCAATGCAGGGAAACTGAAGCTTTAGAAATGTGCAGGTTTGGAGAGGTAAATGAAAATATTTCCAGTGGTTCACATCCCCTTTCTCCTTTTTTGCTTAGGGACCTGCTGAATTGGTGCAATAGGATTGCTTACAACTTCAGTAGCTCTTCTCCCTCTACTGCACTGAATATATTTCATGAGGTATGAGCCCAACTGTTCTTGTGCTCCAGTGCGTTTGACAGTTTTCTTGAGAGATTAAAGCAAGGTTGAATTTAGGAAGTGAATGTGAGGCTGGGTCAGTTGATTGAAAATCTGTCTGTGAGAGTCTCGCTACGTGAGGGAGGTCCCTGTTGGACCCTGTTAGAGGTGGTGCGTTGTGAAAGGCACATGAGTGTGGCTGAAGACATTGCTACAAGGAAGCAGAAACATCTTAGGCCAGATGTTTCTTCTTCCAGGTGGCCGCAGTTCCAAGGTTGCACTGCGTGAAGAGTTCAAACAGCTACACTGACCAGTTGCCTTGGTTTTGTTGTTCAGTGTGTTGCATTAAGTTTAGAAGTGGGTTCAGGTATTGATGGCAAGTAAAAATATTTGTTTAAAAGTCAGGTTAATTGGAAGTCTGTTTTTCCTCCCTGCTGACAGGCATTGGACTGTTTTACAGCTATGTTATCCAAGCAAGGCAATAGACTGAAAATGGCAGAAGTAATTGGAAGCAAATTGAACATTTCCAAGCATAAGGTAAGAAAGACTACTTTAATAATTGTGAGCAAGTCTTCCTTTTTTTAAAGGAAAAAAATGGTTTATCAAGGATAATGAAAGCCTGAAATTGCCATACCAGTCTAGTAGGGGTGCTCTCTTTTATTCTGAGGGAAGAAAGCCCACAATTTCAGCTGTTTTCTTTCTTGCACAACTATTCTCTCTTGGGGGGGGGGGCAGGAAATGGCAAAAAACTAGTATCCCTGCTCAAAGAATTCTGCAACTAGATCAGTGATGGCAAACCTTTTGGGCTTGGTGTGTCAAAAATTCAGAAAATGCCTAACTTGACTTTACTGGTGTGTCACCCACCCCCAAACAAAAGAGAAACTATTCTTTACATATTCATTTATTTATTTTAAAAAATACAGTCCAATTGTGTGTGATGCTATGTATTATATAAAGAAATATCAAACATCAAATAATTTCATTACAAAAATGAAATACAAGTAAATTAAACTCAGTTGTTGTCAGGTGTTGGTGAATGCTGGTGTGGCAGCCAAAACATCATGGTGTGTCGCCTTTGACACCCGTGTCAAAGGTTCGCCATCCCTGAACTAGACCCATACTCCAAGGAAGCCTTAGATTTGCTTTGGTTAATAGGAAGCTCTTTCCTGGCCTAACTGTACCAGCCTAACTCCAGGAATCCCATTGGGCTGTCATGGGTCTTTAGTCTGTTGACTGGATCTAGTGCCTGCCTGCTCCTTCCCTGGTGTGAACAGCAATTTCTGTTCCACCGGGGGCTCTCTGAAAGACCCCGACTGCAGCCCCCGGGGTCTTTGCGGCCAGCTGCATCTGAATGCAACACCAGGCAGGAGGCATGCTGGAGCGGCAGATCCTGGAAGCAGCTGACCGTGAAGACTCATGGAGGCTGTATTAGGGTCTTTCAGTGTGTCCCCTGCGGATTGGAAAGCGCCGTTAGCGCCGGAGAAGCTTTTCCCAGTTTTATTTGGAGACCACTGGGCTAGCCTAAAGTACTGTAGTTCTTAGACTCCCAGCCATTCTGTCTTAAAGCTCAGTTATACCAGACAACTCTTCAGTGGCACTGGACTATATCTTGAATTTGTTTATTTATGTATTCCATGGGAATGCTTTCTTTCTATAGGCTGAATACTACTGTCAACTTTACAAACCAGAAATTGTAATAAGGGAGCAAGAGGTCTCAGTGGGAAGAATCCAGCTTTTTCGGAAGCAAACTCATGCACTACTTGGGCAAAGGTACGATGATTTTAGAGACTTTTTTCACAGTGGCTTTCCATTTACAGTATTTGCACTATTCTTGTGCGGTACACCCGGAGTTGTAAATCTCTAGGGCATTATTCTTGTATTTGGATATTTTGGAGACTGGAACACCCTCTATTCCTGGAATTAGAGAATGAAATGTGCTTTGAGGTGCCACGAGTGTTTCATTGCATTGCTCATTCCCGATTTTACCCCTTTGTGTCTTGACAGAAAAAAGCAGACCTTTGCACCCACACGTCCATCTTCAGTACTCATTGAGCAGCTTGCTGTGTGTGTTGACAGAGGAGAGCCAGTGCTGCTGGTGGGTGAAACAGGGACGGGCAAAACATCTACTGTTCAGTACCTGGCCCATATTACAGGTAAAAAAACCCAAATTGTGGCAGCTTCTATTTAAGTTCTAGAAACGGTTGTGCATGATAATTCAGTGTCTTGTTCTTGTTGTTTTAAGGGCATCATTTGAGAGTTATCAATATGAATCAGCAGAGTGATATTGCAGATCTGCTAGGCGGGTGAGTAGCTAATCATTCTGTAAACTGCTCTCGACAACTGCTAGAGTCATGATAGCCTGAACTTCAGAATTCATACCTTCTATTTTGTATGGTGTGCTTAGCTTTGTTACCATGTGTGCTACTACTATGGAGCGCTATTTTGTTAATCGCGCATTCTATAAGTGGAAGAAGCATCACAGTGCTACTGCATAGGGAGAATTTTGTTTCCAATTACATGATATGCATTAAAAGCTTTATTAAACAATCACTTGGGTTTGTACAGTATTTGAATCGTTCTCTAGCTAAATGGTGATAGCACTTTATATTATTAG
Source organism: Lerista edwardsae (assembly GCA_029204185.1). Taxonomy (NCBI): domain Eukaryota; kingdom Metazoa; phylum Chordata; class Lepidosauria; order Squamata; family Scincidae; genus Lerista; species Lerista edwardsae. Next base: position 2,261,571 of record JAJKFI010000012.1, read on the forward strand.
TCGGAACATGGGCCTCCCAACTCCAGTCCGTGGGCCAGATCCAGAGTGCCTGTATAATTATTTCAGATGTGGCACGGTGGTGATGAAACTGTATTGTTCTGCCCCACAGCCCACAGTTTTTGTGCTCCTGGTCTTTGCAGAGCCTCTTGCCGAGCAGGCGCTTTTCCAAGAAATTGTCTTGGAAGGTTCTGCGCCTTGATTTCCCAGGAGAACCAGCTGCTCAGTGCGAGGCTCTGCAAAAATGGGGCGTGAAAACTGCTGGCTGCCAGGCAGAACAGCAAGGCTTTGCCTCTGCTGTGGGGCTCAGGTCCACCTCATGCTGCAGTTTGGAGATATCCAAGTTAGAACAATACTCTATGTATACAGTATGCACTGAGTACTTTTCTACATACTGCTTGACATTGAATAATTAAAAATCCTGTTTCACTATAATGTGAAACATTATTTTTTTATTGTGTTGCACTCAATTTTCTGTAGGTTGAAATTTTAGTGCAGTAAATGGGATTTGAATGTACTGCATGCGAGAAATATTTTCCAGCAAGCCATTCAAAAGTTGCCTTTTTTCCTGTTGCTGCTGTTTATGGTCTTAATTGGCGGCTGTTTTGGTGTCACATTTTGAAAATCTGCCTTAGGCTTCCCAGAAATAGTGAGGTTGTTGAATGAACTAGTGACTGAAACCATAGACTTGGTTGCTTGATGATAGCAAATGAAATTATTCAGAGTTGAGACATTGACCATAAGTGGTGCTTGCTATTGATTATGTAACGTGCTTAAACAGCCACTCATTGATGTGGAAAACACTGTTTAAAAGGTACTGGATAGAACAATAGTGGAGGGAGAAGCGCATGTGCAGCAATTTTTAATCTTTTTCAACTCATGGCGCACTGACAAGGCGCTAAAATGGTCAAGGCACACCATCAGTTTTTGGACAATTTACAAGGCACACCATGCTGCCTGTGGGGGTAGGGGCTAACATTCCCCAATGGCCCTACTATTAAATGGCCCCCAAACTCCTGCAGCACACCTATGGACAATTTGTGGCACATCAGTATGCTGCCACAGTCATTAAAAATTGCAGATGTGCAAGGGGTATGCCATATTTCATCATATTTTGTGTATACACCTGAAAAACAAATGAAATGGGAGGAGAGCTTTGCGAGTGTAGAAAGCGCACCATGCACAGAGCCTTATTTTTGTTTATCTAAATAATTTGTTTGGCTAAAGAAGTTAGCCATTCTTTGATTTAGTGCTGCTTAGTTTGCCACATGCCAAAGTGTAGGAGGTGTCAGTTGAATCTTTGTGTGTTTTTTCTCACAGCTATAAGCCAGTGGATAACAAACAGATCTGGTTGCCCTTGCGAGAATCTTTTGAGGAGCTTTTTGCACAGACCTTTTCTAGAAAGCAAAATAGAACTTTCTTGGGACACATCCAGACATGTTATGCGCAGAAACGTTGGCATGACCTTCTCAAACTCATGCAGCATGTTTATAAATCTGCTGTTAGTAAGGAAGCAAAAGAAAATGCATCAGGTAAGACTTTCAATAATGACAGGGCACCTCAGCCTTTACATTCTTATTTTATTTGTTTTTACGTTGATCTAACAGGGCACAATCTAGCAGTGAAAGTTAAAAACTTCCCATTTCAATTGATTTCAGTGGGGGAGATTTAGGGCGCTATCCAAAAGTGGTACTAGGCTGATTCAAGGTGCTTGCGTTGGCTCAGCACTGTTGGCTCAGCACCATATGGCATGTCTCTGTTGGTGTGATGAGCACTGGGCCAGCAATGCTGTGGACAGGTGCCAGTAAGCTGCCCCTGTGCTGTCCAAGTTTGCCCAGTGCAGGGAGGTTTCAGGGTGGGGGGAAGGGGGTTGGAGGGATAGCAGAATGGCTTGGAGAGAAGGCGGCCCCATGGGCGGTGCAGCCCAGGGAGGGTGAAGAACCCTTGTCTCTGGGCCACACAACCCTGATCCCAGGTGTTTGGACTTGCAGCTGCTAAATCAGGCACAGGTCCGAGCAACCGCTTGGGGTGGCTGGGACTTAGCCCGGGTTAAGGTGACAAATGTCCCCTGGCCCCCACAGTGAGTCCCTGAGGCAGACAAACCTTTGTTAGATCCATTTCCAATGCAGATTAGGATTGGGCTGTTAAACATGTGGTTAATGCTTAAATAAAAATCAACAAGACTTGAACTTGGTTATGTTATAGTCTCAGTGTGTCTATCTTCTCTAAGGGTTTTATCGGCTATGATTTCTTATAGCATTCAGATCAGGAGTGATGTGTAGTTAAATAAATTAAAACCTTGGTTAGATTTTAAAGCATTTTATACAGTAGTATTGTTGAAACTTGGTGATGGTGAAGCTGACTGCAGTAGCTATCAGATGGGAGATCATGAGGAGTCCTGTGTAAACCTCCTGGAACTTTCTAATGCAGATAGGATAGAAATATAAAAATTCACACACAACCATCTTTGAATGCAAAGCCAGTGGCAGGGGGAAGAGATACTAAAGTAGTCCAAGATGGATTTCAAACCTGAAATAATTTCACTGGATTTTAAAGGTGTGAGGGAAAGAACAAGAAAAACGTAGTGTTACGATGGGAAAAGGGAAAAAGTTGGAATAGATCTATGACAATTTGACTCTGTTCTTTTTGAACAAAGCAAATTCAAGCAAGTAGGAAACAGATAAAAATGAGTTGCTGATATCGTTTAGCCTACTTTATGAGGAATACAGTAGATCTCTCAAGTAAAGAATTTTGATAATTCTGCATTCCCAAGGTTTCATTTTTGTCACGTTCCATAATGCCATGCTTACTAGTTCATTTTAATGACTTTATTGTGCTAATAGCATTTCATAAGGTTTGAGCACTAGACAAAAATATTGCTATTCAAACAATTGAGTTTCTAAGTCTGAATACCCTTCTTAAATGCAGTGGCATCACTAGGGTTTACTTTAATAACAATAAAAATTGCCCAACAAATCAGTAACCAACCAAAAACCAGTGGCCAACTTGATGACACTCACACAACTGAATAAGAGTTCTAGTATGAACCTTTGATACAGGGATATCAGAGCTGAGTCATACTAACACCTTACTGGTTCCCTGCTGTGTCATACCAATATCTCATTGGCTATCAGAACAATCAATTTCATTGGTAAGTTTTGAGTTAAGGAAATCAATTTTTTTATACAGAAAGCAGTTGTTTCCTGGGTCTAGTCTTTTGGCTATAACATTTAATAGAATACAGGTACTTCAACACGGTTTGTTTCATTGCATTCTGCTGTAAATTCTTCATCAAATGATATATAACATGATGGTATTATTCCTAACAACCACAATTTTAGCAATTTTGGTCCTTAGTGGTGTCACCACCGCCATCACCTTTGTGCATTTCACCTGATGTGGCCCAAACATCCCTAGCAACGCCATTGCATGATATGCTGTGATATGCTCTGCATGATATGCTCCATTGCTATGGCTTCATAAACATTCTTACAATATTCTTATTCATTGTGATGACTGACGTTACTTTGTGTATGTAGGTTCACCGCTAAAAGAAAAATGGGAACAACTTGGTATTCGATTGAACCATGCCCATCAACAGATGAAGATGACAGAAAATGCTCTAATCTTTGCATTTGTTGAGGTAGCCATTTTGTATACAGCAGTTTTATTTGTAGTTGCATCTTAATTTTATCTTATTTTTTTTCCGTAAAATGTTATGTTCTGCCCCCAAATTAGAGAGGGTAATGAAATCTCTAATAGTCCACAACTTAGTATAATTTATCTGGAATGGGGACAGAGGAAATTCACTGGATTATTGTAGTTTTCAAAAAAGCTTTTACAGGTGTGCCCTGGTATCCACTGACACGGTATCCATGGTTTCAGTTATCCATGGATACTGGGATGCTTATTAAAAAGATAGGGTGACATTAAACAAATCTTCGTTGCAGCAAAACCACTGATGTTCCTCTATCTCCAGATAGGGCTGTAAATAACCTAACATTAGTTTTCTTGTGGTGTCTCAAGTTGGTCTTTGAGGGGAAGGTGTAGATCACTTCAGCCTGTCCAGACTCTATTTTATGGGGGGGGGGGAATCCATATTACCAAGAGGTGTTTAGCATTTAGAAAAAAATTCTTAGAAACATTTGTGAAAGGTTTGCAAATATTTATATGCAATTCTCTTCCATTCCCTCTTCCCTTACCAGGTCAGTAAATAGTGTGAAGTTATTTTTTATTGCTGTAAAAAAATCTTGCCCCTTTGCTGGCTCTTTAGCAACAGTCTTAGAACTGTGATTCGTTTTCAGGACAGCATCCAAGGCTTGATTCTCCTATACTAACTTTCTGCTGTTTCTGTTTTCAGGGCACCCTAGCGCAGGCTGTAAAGCAAGGAGAATGGGTTCTATTAGATGAGATTAATTTGGCTGCAGCAGAGACTTTAGAATGTCTGAGCGGTTTATTGGAAGGATTATCTGGCTCATTAGTCTTGTTAGACAGAGGAGACACAGGTATTGTTTGTTTTTTGTTCTAAAATTTACGTGCTGCCTTCGTGCTCAAAAAAGAAACAATTAAGGTGGTCCACAATAGTATACAATCAGAATAAACAAAATTAAAACCACCAATTAAAAATTAATGTTATCAAAAAAGTCTACCAAAAAGAATAACACTGATTTGCGCCCTCTCTCTCTCTTAGCTATGTGCCTATTTTAAAAGTGACTATTTAAATTTTATTGTTATGTTTTTAATTTTGTTTGAATATGTTGTTTTAATGTTCTTTTATAGTGTTTTTTAATGTTAAATTTTATAGTTTTATGTAATGCCGCCTTGAGTGCCTTCGGGCATAAAGGCGGGGTAAAAATCTTTTAAATAAATAAAATAAATAAATTTGCTTTGGCTGTGCTACCATTCAGGATGAATGAGAATTTCTTGGATCAAATATCAGTTTGATTTCTCGGATCTTTAGAAAACAATCTAAGATTCTCAGTATGAACAAGTGCATGTTTCAATATGATATTAGGAACAGTCTTCAGATTTACTGTCATTTGTCTTTTTAAATTGTATTTGTATTTCAGTCATTTGTTGTAAAAACAGGCATGTTCTTATGTACACATTGTAAAGGGAATGAAAGATGGGTGGTCATTTCAAGAGTCGGTGTCATTTGGAATGTTTTGTTTGGTTTGTGCCTCTCAGGAAATTTGGTTGGTTAGATAAAAATGATTGCTGCCTTGAACTTACCTTGTGGCATAACCTGTGCATTACTGAAACATCAGCTGGAGATCGATGCGTTTGTTTTATTTGCTGATTCAGACATTGGCTTTTTTTCTGTTTTTGAGGGTATAAATGACAATTACCTGTGCAGTTCCAAATATTATTTCAGTGTTTGGTGTTGAGTGTCACTTAGCATAGAAGTGTGCCATTCATTTAGATTTTTGTGTATCAAAATCTTTCAGCTGAGTATTGTATAGATAAATTAGGGAATCCCTTGTGTGCTACTCTACAGTTTGTAGAGGGGATGTGATACAAATATGATAAATCTTTCTCAAGAGCAAAATGTGGAATTCCATAGTGGATAGAAGACCTAAAACAGGAGAAGCCAATACTACCTTGTCTTCAAATATTCAACAGATATTGATTACATGTCAGCACCTTGGTTTGTTTTGAAGGTAAAAACAGAAATGAAATTGGTGGTTTGTGCTTTTCTCTGTTTAGAGCCATTGGTACGCCATCCAAATTTTCGTTTATTTGCCTGCATGAATCCAGCTACTGATGTTGGAAAGAGAAATCTACCTCCAGGAATACGGAACAGGTAGAAACAGAATGGGACATCATCTATGTGGGTGGTAGTTAATTGTTAAGTGGGTGGTAGTAGTCGCACGTAATGTACTTCTGTTTATGCATCTGGTTTGCATTCCCTCATTAAAGAAATATATTTGATAGCCATGTACATTGTACATCAGGAAAGTGGTTGGTGCACACTATTTGGGTGCTATGGTCCTCAAGCCTGTTTGAGGCATCAGTTTGGGAAGATAACACACAAGTGATACAGTGCTCTTGTGGGGAAGATAAAGTGCTATGCAGTGCTCTGCTAATAATCTCATAAGTCAGCATTAATATGCAAGTTGCAAAAGAGCCAAATGAAGGTTAGCGATACAAACAAATTTTATGCTTGCTTTGATCCTTCATATTCCATACATCACAGTTTAACCAGGCAAGCCAAACTAAGAGCCAGACTAAGAACTAAAACTTAATTGTTAGTCATCAGTGTTTATTAGGCATTAAATTTTAGACAGGCACTTTGATTTCCCCCTTGAGTTCCCTAACAGGTTGGACCGTTATGAACCATGTGCTGACCTTAGTAACAGATCTAAAGTTCTTTGCATTCCCTGCAGAGGCCAAAAGTAGCCCTGCAGCTACATAGTGGCCATGTTGCTTAGTAAGTAGACTTGCTAATGAAATTTCAGTAAATTATGTTCATTCATAAAGTTTGGATGAATCTGGGTAGTTAAATAGTTGTGATAAAAGAATTGCTTCAAAAAAGCCAAATCTCATTGATGGTATGAAATAAAATATTCCTGAAAAGGTACTGGGATTTATAACATGCAGAAGCATTGTAAATTTCTCATGCGGCTGTTCTCTGTTCCAAAGCTCAATGTACCCACCCACACCCAACTTGGGAGGAGTCTCTCATTTTGAGTGGAATTTGTCTTCATGGTCTAAAATTTCAGGCACAAGGAAAAATTCCTCCTACTTTTACCTTAATACAGTGCTTCCCAATCTGTGGGTTGCGACCCTCCATTGGGCAGCAAATGTGTGGACCATTCTCCCTTAAGGGGAGTAGCCCAGTTTTGCTGCAGTGCTGTTGGGACAACCCCAAGCCCTACCCCCACAACTACTTAGCTAGTTCCCAACATCTGAGTAGGACTTTGGGAATCACTGACTTAATATAATTTCCTTTATTTTTAATGCTACATGTACCATTTGGAACTATTTAATTGCTGGTATAGAGAATATTGGAATACTTTCAAGACTAGTTCTGATCCACATTCCAGAAGCAGCCTGTGGATTAAACATGGAGGTAGAATAACAGGAGAGGACATGCCTTAAGAAGAGATAGCAGCCGAATGAGGCCAGGGGGCGGGCTTAGCAGCCATGTTGGCGTACTCAAAACAATCCTTATTCCAAGCATTTCGGATTGCTTTTCTGGTACTCTTTAGGACTGAATCGTTTACTCCTGAAATAAAAACTTATGAAAATAACAACGTGTGATTGTGTAGAAACATCAGTGGTAACCATATTATGAGTTAATATGCAATTCCAAGGTTTAATTCCGCGTAATTATATTACTGAACATACCGGACGAAATGCTACTTGCTATCTATTTAAACTCGGATTGCACTGTTTTGACAGACTTATTTTTTGAAATCTACACAAGCAAAAATAAAACGGCCATGCCTCATAAAAAAAATGTCTGTTAATGTTCAGAATTTCAAAAGTATTACAGTAGGAAAATTACATTAAAATCTCTTCATAACACAAGTAGTTGTCAATATGAGAGTAATTCTTTTTTACTTCTAGACTATTAAGAGTATTTTTTTAACTTCTACACTCACCCCCCCCCAAAAAAAAAACAAATTCTGTTAATGTTCAGAATTTCAAAAATATTACAATAGAAAATGGAAGGTGGGAAAAAATGTGTAAACGGGAAGGGGGAAAAAAGGAGGGGGGAAATATGTATTTTTTACCTTCTAGACCATTAACAGTGGGTGCCAGAAAACGGTGAATAAGACTGCTAGGAACAACAAGAAATTACACAGCTTCAAAAATAATGCACTATTTCAGTGAACTGTAGTTTTATTGAACCGATGTAATGAGAATACATGAATCTTTCCGTGGAAATTAAGTCCCGTTTTTCGTACAGCGATTCGCACACCCGTATGCAGAACACGCAGGCATGCTTAAAGACGTTGAGATTAACTTTTACACGCGTGCAGGGAGATTTTTATTCGTGAATTCGCGGCAATCCTCCTCCTTGGCGGGAATGATCTGAGTCAGCCATATTTGTATACCCATGGCTTCAAGAAAATAATATAATGTCCTCTCCTGTTAATCTAACCTGCTTGGGATTAAAGCACAAGCTGTGTATTTAAAAAACACCAAGTGTACTTTTCAGTCATTGCTTAGAGTAACACTGTTACTTTCTGCAGTAAGTCCCTGCAGAAAGGGAAGGCCCTGGAGCCTATCTAAGAGCCTTTCACTTAAAATGTTGAGGGGTTGAACCTGGGTCTCTTTGCATGCATAATATTGCTCTGCCACTAAACCATGGTCTCTCCCTGAATTTTGATGCACCTCTTGCTTATAATGCAGATGGTGTTTGTTTAGCAAGTCCTGATACAAGTTCAGATATAAGATGTATGTTAATATAAGTTAATATAAGTTCAGTAGGTATAAGGAAATGTGGCACTTCAGTACAGTGCAATTAGCAGGAAAGAGTTTTAACAGAATGTCATCTCATAGGTTTACTGAACTTTACATCGAAGAACTACAAAACGAAGGAGACCTGCAGATTCTTATCATGGATTATCTGAGAGGTCTGAATATGAGCAAAAACATAGTGGAAGGCATCATAAAGTAAGTGCTCTTCACTTTGGGCCAGAAAGCATCTTGCATAGCAGAAGTAATGAATGTGGTATGAGCGAAAACAGGGACAAAGAACCCCTTGTGGAATTAAATCCTCTTCTCTCTTATTAGGCCTTGGTGGGGGATGGACATCAATTCAGGATAAGACCCTCTAAACCAAATTGCGAATTAAGCCCTGGTAAATTAACATATGCAAAAATGTATTTAATTGGTCAACTGTTTTACTTCTATAGCTTTTACTTGTCTGTGAGAAAGGAGTGTGAAACAAAACTGGTGGATGGGAGAGGCCACAGGCCTCACTACAGCCTTCGCACCCTGTGCCGAGCTTTGAGATTTGCATCATCCAATCCATGCAGCAACATGCAGCGTTCACTCTATGAGGTAACTATCTTTTTCTCTGTTCCTAAATTTTAAAGCTAGAATTCCAGGGTTAGAAACCCCTTTTCAAAATTATTTGATGTTAATTTCTAAAATAGTATTTTGAAACTTTAAAAAAAAACAAAACCCCAACCAGAATTTTTTTGTTTTCCTCAACAGGGATTTTGCTTGGGCTTTCTTACGCAGCTGGACAGAGTTTCTTACCCAATTGTTCAGAAGCTGATATGTCAACATATTCTCTCTGGAAACATCAAAAGCATCCTCAAGCAGGCAAGTTATCTTAGGATATGTTTAGAATTTTTAAAAAGTGGAATTGTTTTCAGTTCAGGTTTTATTTTTTTAAATCTGAAATATCCTATTTATTAGGTTCATGGACATGTATTAATAATTTTATCATCCTGAAAACTGTTGATGTTTGCACCATTTTTGAGGGGAGTGTCTCTTCCATTTTTCACTGAAGCAGTGACTGCATTGCTATAAAACACTTCTGTCCGTGTATTCAGGCATAAAATGTTGAGCATATACATTGGACAAATTTGCATGCAGAGCTAAGTCCTAGCACATAAATATCAAATATGGCTAGGGTGAACTTCTTGCTGTTAGCTACATATTGCATACATAGGATATGAGAAAATGAGTTTAGGTTCTGTTAATCATTAGTGACTGGGGGATTCGCATAATTGGATGTACAGTCATGTCCCGGTATCCATTGATTTGGTATTGATGGATACCGGGACCCCATTAAAAAAATAGGGGAACATTAAACAGATCTCTTTTTTACCTTGTTGGAGCAAAACCACTGTTCCCCTATCTTTAAAAAGATGCCCCCAGTATCCATGGTTTAAGGTATCCACGATGGGGTCCGAAACAGAACCCCAGCAGATACCAGGACATGCCTGTACAAAATTTCTGTAATTAGTACAGCATGATTACTTCCAAAGAAATTGAATTGCGACCATGTGTTCTGAAGCATTTCTCATCAAATGTAAAACCTATAAATGTAGTTTTTTTTCCTCATTCTGCCCCAGGAAGTAGACTGTGTGCTTCATGGGTTTATACTGTAACATGGGTGTTACAATCTTTGGTTAGTTCTTCTTGCCTTAAAGTTTTTGTTTCTTCTTTTTAGCCCTTACCAGAGCCTAAAGGAGGGAAATTGATAAAGGTTGAGGGGTATTGGATTTCAGTCGGTGATGAAGAACCCACAGTGGATGAGACTTATGTGCTCACACCTTCAGTTAAACTTAACCTCAGAGATATTGTCCGAGTTGTGTCAGCTGGGTAGGTTGGATTTGAGTTATTTCTTATTACCCAAAAACAGTTTAATGCAAAATGGTGAGCATAATGCCACTTTTTGGGTTTTCAGACAAGAATACATGTTTTGCATTAATGTATATCTTACTATTTTTATTAATGTATTGTCATAAGTATTGCAGAGACCAAATGTTAACTCAAAATATTGCAGGCACAGAAGTAACTAACAAAAGTATTAAATCACTATCTTAAAGAAGCCCAAAATTGTTTCTACAAAGCAATTGAAAAACTAAGCTCAAATCCTTGAATTCTTCAGAATGAAATAAATGTGCTCAGTTTTATGCAGGTCAGTGTTTACTCTGACCTCAAACATCCCTGATTTTATCTGTTGATGGCAAATCCTATGCTTGGATTGGCCATCTTCTTGCATCATGCACTTATGGGCTCCTTTAAGTTCTAGCAATATACATATGTTAGGTTTGACAAATATTGTATCAAATTCAGTTCTTTTCTACGTGGTGTTTGAAGAGTTTCTAAAAGCTGTAGATAGTCAAAGGAAGGAAGGGATCCTTTTGGATGCAAGTTACTCAATATTTCTGGGGAATTTGCATCTTAGATTATATTGTAACACTTACTACATGTATTCTACTCCCATCCCAACAAGTGCTGTTCTCCACTCCACTTACCTTTTCCCTCTTCCAAGATGAACATAAGCTTACTGACCTTATAGTAAGCTTTTGTAATACTAGTAGTTGAACTTGCCTTATGTGTGGGTAGGGGTCAGTTGGAGGGCGGGTTGAATCCAAAGAACCATGAACAGAAGAAAAACAGCTGCTAGTGCTAGTCTGAAAATGCTTGTACAAGAGTTTATGGAAGAGTTCACACAGTGCTGTAATAGGTTCTATAGCAGTTTTCCCGATTCTGCTTGTCACAGGGTTGTGTAGCCTGCTGTTGAGTTGGAAGAGCAGCTCTACATTTAGTTTGGGTGCAACGTTCTACTTTGATGTGTAAGCAGCCCTTTTGTGAGTTGCAGGCTCCTTTCACATGTAGAAGGGCAATTGATTCACCTCTGTGTGGATCATTCTATATGTATGGATGAGTTTAGAAATGGAACTTTGTAAATCCTTTCTTGAAAGTCTGCTTTTTGATTCCATTTAATCAGAACTTGCTCTTTAAGTTTGCTAGAATCACTGTGGTCTAGTTTGCCTATTACATAGGACACAATCCAGCCCCCCTCACCTTAATTGTTTTCTAGTAATACTAGAATATACAATGAACATTAATGAACTTAAAGAGCATATATAGTAACTTAAAGACAATATAGCCTACTGGTTTCAGTGATAATGCTGAGCATCTGTGTTTACATTTTTATTCTTGGCTATCATAAAACACTGTATTGAAGTTTTCTGTCTGCCTCTTTCTAAAGGACCTATCCAGTGCTGATTCAAGGAGACACTTCTATTGGTAAGACCAGTTTAATTCGATGGTTGGCTGCTGCCAGTGGGAACCATTGCGTTCGGATTAACAATCATGAACACACTGACATCCAGGAGTATATTGGCTGCTATACGTCAGATGAATCAGGGAAGCTAATATTTAAGGAAGGTAAGGCTGTGCTTTAGTATGTTAGTGCTCATTTCTATTTCCATCAAGCACTCCTTCCCCCAATTTGTGTGTAGCACTTTCAGGGTTGCAGTGCTAAACCCCTTTTGTAATCCTTGGAGGTTCGTGATCCTTTCATTATAGGATGCTGAACAAGAATTTTGTGAAAAGTGTGGTAACAAGTACCTGCATTTGAGGCTTTTGGGGACTTTGGAGTGGGTGGAAGAGAAGTCAAGTGTGCTTCCCGTGGTAATCATTATGAAAAGCAAAACTCATGCTGCTTCTGTAGATGCTTTGGTCCAGCATGATCCACATCTGCTAAGGTCTGAAGCTTATTACAAGAGTAATGGTGAATGTTGGTGGTCAGCTGGTAATTTAACAACTCAATAAGGTCCTCCCAACGTGCTCAGTAACAGCACAAGTCTATGCTGTTCATTTCTACACCAGTGAATGAGCTGGTCCAGATCAGAATAGCTCGATTGGGCAGACTGGACTTGACACCAGGTAAGGGAACAAATGTTCCCTTACCCTGAGACATCTGGCTGCCTCCTTTCCCACTTGGAATGTAGCAGTGGCGATTTTGGTGCTGCTGTATTGCATCATGGACTGCCCTGTTTGGATTGGGCTGCTTGAGTGTGAAATAAATGGGAGCTGAACATACAGCTTGGGAAGCAATGTACAGGTGCACAGATAATCCTGTGCTCCAACTGGTATCCTTGTGGTTGAGTTGCTTGCCTGTCTAACTACCTACCTCTCAATGGTTGCGGAGTTGGAGTTGGTTTTTACATTAGGTTCACATTAGTAGTTTCACATTAGGTTCTTCCCAAGCTTTGTCCCTCATCCCTTCCTCCCCCTCAACCATACCTTTCTTGCAATTATATCTGCTGCTGGAAGTTGCAAGATCCTTACTAAGTGTGCAAGGAAACCAGTTCTAGGCATGCCTCGGTATCTGCTAGGCTTCTGTTCCTTAAGCCCCCCCCCCAAATGGATAAGGTTTGTTTAATGTTCCCCTATCTTTTTAATAGGCATCCAAGTATCCATGGATAACTGAAACTGTAGATACCAGGGCACACCTATATTAAGTTATGCAGAAGGAAAAACTCTGGACTAATGAGATTTAGAGCCCTGGTGCTTTTAGGCCTCCAAAAAAAATATGAATAAACTTGAAGTCTTCCACAGTTTGGTCAGCAGAATTCTGCTGAGCTCACAGACTCTTTTCAGGAAATGTTCAAAATGTTCAAGGCTCGTTCTGGATTTGAAGAAATGTGGATATGCCTCATGTGAAGAGCCGCCAACGACCCAGGCCTGAAAAACAGTGGCCAGGCCAAAAGAGAACCAGACCTGCTCCCCCTCCCCCAACTCTCTGGCTCATTGTTTACATTCCTTTTGGGTTGTCTCCCAGGCGCCCATAGTTAACTCAGAAGGCCTGTGCTTTGAAGCCTGTTTTCTCCTTTCTGGCAAGACCGAGAAAGGGGGAATTGCAAAATGCCACTTTTTTTCCTGTCTGGAAGTTTGACTTCTGGAGTCAGTCGTCCTTTGTCTTGGTGAGAGATAAGAAGCCATGTAAACGCTAAGAGAAATACCTTTCTTATTTTTGCACTAGCCTTTTGTTGCCCAGGTAACAAATTAACCCAAGCTTCTAAGTGACCCCGGAAACTATGGATTTGACACTGTCGTCTGTTTTCAAGTATTTTTACATGGTATCCCCACCCCTAGGGGTGCTAGGGGTGTTGTATACCCCAAAGTATTTATCGCCAGGCCATAAGGCATACTTGTACCAAGTTTGGTGTCAGTCGCTCCAGGCGTTCCAGCAGGCCATGGTGGATGTTTTATTTTGCACCCCTTCTTGCCCCCCATGCCGACAGGGGCCGAACCTGGACTCCAATGGCGTCGGGAGCGTCGCTGCTCGTCTCGGCGACCCCAGAAACTACGGATTTGACACTGATATCGGCCGTTTTCAATCATTTTTACGTGGCGCCCCCTGTGCACCGCCACCTCCAGAGTGCTAGTGGGGCCTGACCTCCGCAGTGTTTGTGGCCAGGCCGCAAGGCTTGCGCATGCCAAGTTTGGTGGCAATCGCTCCAGGCGTTCCAGGAGGGCATGCCGGATGTTTTGTTTCACACCCCTTCTTGCCCCCTACACCGAGCGGGGCTGAACCTGGACTCCGACGGTGTCTCAGTGACCCCGGAAACTACGGATTCGACGCCTATTTCAGCCGTTTTCTACCGTTTTCATGTGGGGCTCCCTGCGCACCACCACCCCTGGGGGTCCTGGGAGGTCTGACCCCTGCAGTGTTTGTCGCCAGGCCGCAAGGTGTATGCGTGCCAAGTTTGGTGTCAATCGCTCCAGGCATTGCGGAGCCTATGCGGAACATATGTACACCCATACGTACACACAAACGCACCCACGTTCTCTTTTGTATAGATTAAGCATCATGTAGTTGTGCCATGCTTGTAGGGACTGCCTTGCAGGCCTCTGGAAGCCTCTGTATTGCTATCTGTAGTTTAATTATTACATTCTTTACTCTTGGTGTGCCTCGTGTCTGAACCCAGAAGTTAGCTAAGTCCAGTCTTGATGCTAAGCAACGCTATGGAGTGCTTCAGGTAGTGGCTCCAGGTCCTGCTCAGGCCAGTTGGCAGGCAATGAGGCCTGGAGGGTCCGACATCTCGCGTTGCCAGGGGCAGGCTGGAGGAGCAACCCCTAGGAACATGATACCTGGATGACTTATGAATTGACTTAAAAAATTCCAGAGAGACTCTTAAGGGGAAGGATTATTCATTTTTGCCAGTTTTGGTACTAGATAGTCTTTTTCTGGAAGCATCTTTTTGGAGAAATTGCTTTTGCTTGTAACCAGAGGTGTCGATGACTATTTGTACCTTTAAAATAAAGTGCCTTTTCTGTCTTGTCATTGCATGGAAGGGCAAGCTTAATATAAGGTAAAGATTTCCCCATGACTGAATGATCTAGTTGTGACTGACTGTAGGGGGTGGTGCTCATCTCTGTTTCTAAGCTGAAGAGCCGGTGTTTGCCTTGAGGATACATTTGCATGGTCATGTGGCCAGCATAACTATAAGCCAAGGCGCATGGAATGCCGTTACCTTCCCACCAAAGTGGTACCTATTTATCTACTCCCAATTTTTGTGCTTTGGAACTGCTAGGTTGGCAGGAGCTGGGACAAGCAATGGGAGCTCTCTCCATTGCGTGGTCTCAAACTGCCAACCTTCTGGTCAGCAAGTTCAGCAACAGCAGTTTAACCTGCAGTGCCACCATGTCCCATAAGCTTAATATACTTGTATGCAAACAAGACAGATGTGTTGTTTCCCAAGATTTTTCCATGCTGTATTGATTCAGGATCTACATATATATGTAACCACATTATTTTATTCTTCTTTTTTTTTTTGGAAATACTTCACAGGTGTCCTCATTGATGCTATGCGAAAGGGCTACTGGATAATTCTAGATGAACTGAACTTGGCACCTACAGATGTTTTAGAGGCACTGAATAGGTTGTTGGATGACAACAGGGAGCTGTTCATAACAGAGACCCAAGAAACGGTCAAAGCTCACCCAAGATTCATGCTCTTTGCTACACAGAATCCCCCAGGGCTCTATGGAGGCAGGAAGGTTTGTAGACTGGTTCTAAGACAATTGTTTCCTCAAATCAAGCCTGTTTACCTGTGATCAAGCCTATTTTCAAGCCTGTGACACATAATTTACTATTCCTTCTTTTGGAGAATTCTTTCTGTAGCCTAACAGTGCTTTTTGACCTTCACAGTGTAGAGCAGATAGGACACACAAAGTAGATTCTGTCATGTTCAGTATTTCTGCAGCTCAGAAAATGTCTAGCGGTTCAATTTCAGTACATTTTGGTTTCCCCCCCCCCAAAGGTGTTATCCAGAGCCTTCAGGAATAGATTTGTGGAACTGCATTTTGATGAACTACCAAGTGGAGAACTGGAAACCATCCTGCACAAACGGTGCCAGCTTCCACCTTCCTACTGTAGTAAACTCGTCAAAGTCATGTTGGAGTTGCAGGTACTGATGATATTGCTTAAAATTAGATAAAATGGACAGTTTGAATAGGCTGGCAACTCGGATTCTAAGTACACCTTGGTTTAGGAAGTTGTTAATAATCTGATTTTCTTAAAGGTGGCCTGGCAAAAATCTTGTATTGATTCTATGTGCCTTTTGATCTCAGCAGGAGGAACATTTGTATGCCCTTTGCCTAGCCAAGAATGCATACTGGCCAGATGATGACATCTTATTACAGAATGAACTAAGCTTGTTGAGAGCAGTAAGATGGGGAAAGAGAGGGAGCGAGAGAGATGTAGCTTTGAGGAAGTGTTATGTTTGTAAGCTGGGAATTGCTGAAAGAAATGGATTGCAAATCAGACTTCTGCAGCTCTAGTTATGTCCAGCTGGAGATAAAGCAGTGAGGAAGGGTGAGCGAAGTACTGAGAATCAGAAAATGAAGTAGTGCAGGACCTAGGAATCGGTGAGTTTGGCTCAGTGTTGGTGGAAAATTCACTGTGTTAGGAAGCAGCGTTCTTCTATAAAGTTTAGGGAACTTTTGTTGTACTACAAGTGCCATTAGAAGGCATTGATTTCTAAAATGTCCGTTCTCTACCCTGCTGCCTTGGTTTCCATAACATTATGGTGCCCTATGAGCAGCTTCCTAAGGATGCTTTTTAAAGGGCCTGACTTACATTAGTGGGTGCATGTTCTGCATGTGATACCTTGCCCATTTTGCAGGAAGCAACTGGGCAGTTGGTTGGATTTGGATATGTGAGGGAAAGAATGATGGTTGGATCAACTACAGTCATTGTTGGACAGAAGGTTAAGGGTGTGGTTTAAGTGGCCGCCACTTCTTTTTGGAAAATCCTTTTATTGCATGTTCTTACAATAAACATACTGCATCAAATAAGCCCCATGCAAATTCCCCCATCTTAAAGTTAATAAGAAGCTGTACCTGGGAGCTTGTCTTGTTGTAATGTTCTGTTGAATACATAAATGTTTGTATAAAACACTGTAGTTCATATTTCTCTATCTGCTACTTTCAAGACTAGAAAACCCAAATCCTTTCTCTCTTCCAGTTTGGCTTAATAACCCAGATGTTAGCACAGGTTGTTATTTATTATTATTAATTTAATTTATAGCCCGCCTTTCTGCCCGTAGGCACCCAGGGTGGCTTACAACAAAAACAGTAAAATACAATAAAATTCACAATTTAACATTAAAAAGCAATAATTTAAGAACAATATTAAAACAATTAAAATTTAAAACAAGCCCCGTGGATCATAAAATACAAGCAAGAGTATAAAAACCAGCCAGCCTGTCAACAATTAAAAGCTTTTTGAAATAAAAAGTCTTCAGTCCCTGCCGAAATATTACCAAAGAGGGAACAGTTCTCAATTCTAAGGGGAGGGTATTCCAAAGTTGGGGGGCCACCACCGAGAAGGCCCTATTCCTGGCCACCGTCCCTCTCACCTCTCCCGTTGACAGCACAGTCAAAAGGGCCCCCCCAGATGATCTAAGAGTACGGGTAGGATTATATGGGTTGTTAACAGCTTAACATTCAATTAGGAAAAGGGCGGAGGGATAAAAACAATCCAAGTAGTTTGGCTATTTTGAGTAATTTCAGAAACTGTATTTTCAGCAAAGGCAGGAGAACATTCTACATCCTTTTTCATGTGATTGCTCCTCTCATCCATGATTACAACCTTGCTGGACCAAAGATTTTTAATATCTAAGCAAGTTATTGTGAAGCTTAGTGATGTCAAAAGAAACAAATCTGAGGCTTAACTTGCACTGAGGTGGTAAAGTTTTGTGTGTGGACTGGCTTCAGACTGGAGGTGGGAGGTTTCTACATGTGGTGGTGAGCCTTTTTGCAGACATATGGAAGACTTTTTTTTGTATTGAGGCAAATTCAAGCATTGGAGCCCTCCCTGAAGTGATGCAGCCAATACACACGTTTAACCAACTCCTTGTTAAACTAGTGCTCAGATCTGTTTCTGCTGGGTTAGCTTGGCTTTTTAGTAGATCCCTTGCTAATCTGCCAGGATTTTGTTAGCCCAGCATATGCATTCATTGTAACTACTTGCCAAAAACTATAGTAAACCCTCAGTTTAACGGATCTTGTTACAACAGATTTTGGAAGCTATGGCTGTTTTCAGCTCCATTTTAAAAATTAGTCATATATATTTTGTGTATGCGCATCTCCACTACTTAAGTGCATTTGGATTTAACAGACTTTGGCATTAGTGGACGCCCCTTCCCTAATTCGTCGGTTAAATCAAAGGTTCACTTTGTGAGGGATCATGATGAGGGGTGGGGAGTAGAAAGTAATTGTGGATGCAGAAGACAGTGTTGTACAACGAATGCTTACTGTGTGCCCTATTCTAGTCCTATCGCAGAGTGTCGTCAGTGTTTGCAGGCAAGCACGGCTTCATTACTCTTCGGGACCTCTTTCGCTGGGCTGAAAGGTACCGATTGGCAGAACAGACGGAGGAGGACTATGATTGGCTTCAGCATTTAGCCAATGATGGTAAGATTTGACTCTTCTTGGATTACATAGTCACTATACAGGACATAGTTGAATATCCAAATTTGAGAAGCTGAGCTGTCGGTTGGATTTGTTTTTTAAAACCATGGTAAGTATTCTTATAAGAACATCTTTTTGTTCCTAGGATTTATGCTTTTGGCAGGCAGAGTCAGAAAACAGGAAGAAGTAGATGTTATTCAAACAGTCATTGAAAAGCACTTTAAAAGGAAGTTGCATCCTCACTGTCTCTTCTCAAAAGAAAGTGTAAAGAAGCAAATGGGTAAGTTTGCAAATTGATGAAAATGAGAGGTTTTCGGTCTTTGGCTGATGCTAACCAGCTTACTGACTTTTGTGTGTTTCTTGTTTCATCCCGAATTTGGATCAGCTAGAGCAGCTGCATGGAAGTCTGTAATGGATGACAAGTTCGGGCACATTGTGTGGACGCAAGGGATGAGGAGGCTTGCGGTTCTCGTAGGCCGAGCATTAGAGTTTGGTGAACCCATACTCCTGGTTGGAGACACAGGGTAAGCTGCTTTTATGTTGCAATACTGCATTGTATTGGCTTCAAAAACTGCACACTCTGGTAGAATCAAGAGAGCACTCTTTCCCTGGAAGAGAAGGGCATTCCTAATGGACTGGGAAGCCCTCGTGCCAGTTGCAAGGGAGGGTCGACAATTTAACTGCCACTCCTCTGCATGAGGGTGACGGTTGCCTCTCACCAATCGAAGTAGTAGGACCAAGTGCGGATTGACTTCTCACCTGGAAAAGATTACCTGTTTTCCAAAATAGCCTGAAAAGACTAAATTGTGTTTGGCGTGTGCCAAGCATGCAGGGGAAGAAAACCGGGGTTGAAGAGCTAAGGAAAAATATAGGTGCATGGAAGCTATGTTGCAAGTGAGCACAATATGCCAGACTGTATCCAATAAGATTGATTACATAGCATGAATGTGAAGACAAGCAATTAACTTGTAATTTCCATGGTTTTAGTGCATGAGGGAATATGCAAGTATTGAAGAAAGTTTAAGAATATCCAGCAAATTGCACTCCTGCTTCACTGCAATGTGGAAGAAGAATCTCTAAAGAAGACAGAGTATCTAGAATGTTAAACTGACTCTATCCTTCTGTGTTTGCAGGTGTGGCAAGACAACTATTTGTCAGATTTTTGCAGCTTTAGCAAATCAGAAATTATATTCTGTGAACTGCCACTTGCACATGGAGACATCTGACTTCCTGGGCGGACTACGTCCAATCAGACAGCGATCAAAAGACAAGGTCAGTTGGCAATAAGGTGCCAGGTATAATGGAGAACTTTGGGGGGGGGGAAGGGGAGGTTAAGCCTGTGTAGAGGTACTCATTTTCCTGTTTTTTGAAATAGGAGTTTGACAGTTCAAGACTCTTTGAATGGATGGATGGAGCCCTTGTCTTAGCCATGAGAGAAGAGGGTTATTTCCTTATGGATGAGATTTCATTAGCAGATGATTCTGTTCTAGAAAGACTTAATAGGTATGTGCTTTGAAAACTGTCTAGTTTTATCTCTCCCCCCCCCCGGCTATTAATTACAAATCAAATTAGACAGTTCTTACTGTTCTCAGCTTCTCATTGTGAGGGTTACTCTGGCTAGTCTGATATATGTATATTTTGGAACCTTAACGAGAGCCAATAAGAATTATTTTTTTCTAGTGTTCTTGAAACCGAAAGGACGTTGGTGTTGGCAGAAAAAGGTAGTGAGGACAGTGACGTGGAACTGCTGACTGCAGGAGAGAAGTTTCGCATTTTAGCCACAATGAATCCTGGTGGAGACTTCGGAAAGAAGGAGGTAACTTGCAATGTAGTTACTGCAGGAGGAGGGTTCACTGTGTTCAGTGGGCATTACTCTCTGGGAAGTACAAATAGGATTTTGGCTGTAAGAAAATGTTGCCCTGTACACTCAGGTTGCAGTCGGTGACTACTGTAATTAAGGGTGGGTTTTGAAGAACTTGAACTGATGCTTCCAAAGATGATGTGGTTGGTTTAATCCTCCAAGCTGTGTAATGTGGCTATATCAAACACACACAATGCCTGCGTTCTATGACATTTTCACTTTGTCGAAGGGATGAGCCCATGTGTTTTAGAAGGCCGCTTCTAAAAGTTACTTGCAAAAAGTGGCAGTGAATTTGATTATAGGAATTGACTACATCATGTGATGTTTCCTCACAATCCTGCTGGTTCCCACTTCTTAGTTCATTCAGCTTCATGGAAACTGGCTGACAGGAAAGTGGGTTGTTCTGTTTCAGATATTTCTCTGAGCAGTAGCTATAGTAAGTTGAAATTAACTGTACTCTGGTTTCTTGCCTGCAGCTATCACCTGCCCTGCGTAATAGATTTACAGAAATATGGTGCCCACAAAGTAACAGCCGTGAGGATCTAATTCAGATTGTGAAGCACAATCTTCATCCAGGTCTCTTTCTGACCAGGGCCAAGCAAAAAGGTAAATCTCAGAAGCATAAGTTTAAGCAAGTCCATGACTCTGGTTTTTGTGGTGTTTGGGAGGGAAAATTGCTAAGTTATGTAGATGCCTGAATGCCTGTGTAAAGCAGCCCTCTCTTTTTGCCTTCAGAGCCATTCGCAGCTGTAAGAGCTAAGCAGTGGTGTCCCCACTGCTTTGCTCTCACAGCCGTGAATAGCTCGGAATGGGGAAGGGCTGCTTTACACAGGCATTCAGGCAATGGGGAAGGGCTGCTTTACACAGGCATTCATTCAAACCTAGTGATTTGCCCTCCTGGAAATGCCGCTGTCTGTGGTTTTTTTTCGTAGGGTCATTTAATTTTGAAAATGGAATGCTTTTGCTTGAGTTTAGCTTTTGCCTAGTACAAATAAGGAATGTAATGCCAGCTATACTAGTACAGTATAAATCCATTTGCTATGGGTGCTTATTTAGTTCCTCATTACTTTGGAATAGTGTCAGGAAGCTGACCCAATGTTCCTAGCTAGAGAGACCATCAACAATACTCAGTAGTGGCCATTGCCAGTTCCCTGAAAAGCTTGTCCCAAGCAAGCGTTTTGGAGAACAGAATGATAAGGGGAAAGCCTCCTTGGGAACAGCAAGTCCTGATCTGGGGGCAAGGTTTTTGCAAGTGAAAGAATACGTTGGGGAAGAAAACAGTGAACATATTCTAAAATTCTTCATTTTTGTTGCAAATATAATTCATTGGGATTGTTGGTACAAAAGTTCATTGCTTGGGATGGGTCTGCACTGGGTTGGTTGTGTTGGTCAAGTACCCAAAGCATTGAAGTCGGAATCCCTACTTAGGAATCCCTCTGTAGGTGCAATGTTGCAAACTGCGGAATGGTACGTGTTCTCCCCCTATATGCTTGTGTGGTTAGGGCTGGCACTTTATATGGCTCTGTGGTATTTCTGGAGCTCTGACCTGTCTCTCCCTACCCTCTTTCCCAATCAGTCGGGGGGGGGGAATTGACTGCTGTGATAGGGCAGTTTAAGATGAAGGTACTTGGAGGTGTCCCCCTTTCCTGACCAACTATGTGCTGTTTTTATTTTTTCTGGTTCAAGTTAGCAACATGTTCTGTGACTACTAGAATTTCTGGTGACTGAAAATTCTGTGGCCATGGCATTTCTTTCTTGCTCTACTGTAGAATGGTCTAGACCAGTGGTCTTCAACCAATAAAGAAATAACTGAAGTACTGTATGAGACTGGGGACCCACTGCTAATTCCACCTCCCTCCTGGGATCTATTCTGCTCCCATCACCACCCGTCCCCTGCCTCAATTCCCCCTACCACTTGCATCTTCACAATAACCCTTGGAGGCAGCAGCCTGAGCAATGCTGGCCTTTAGGAACTGCAGGACAAGACAGCAAGAAGAGGCTTGTCAGGATTATATCAAGGAATCAGTTTTGATAGGGCAGTACCATGATCGTACTTGCACAGGTTTTGAAAATTGGCCGCGACCCCACAAAATGAGGCTTCGAGATCCCATTGGGGTTCTCATAGGTTGAAGAACACTTGAACAACCCAGAGGTTGAAGAACACTGAGGTGAGTAGGAGCTCCCCATCTTAGCCTCAAAGACCCTTGTCTGGCCACTAGAAAAAGGTGCAGGTTCAGTGGCCAAATTACCCATATTACAAAAGGCAGAACAGGAATTGACTGAACTGTGACAGAATGTTCCTTTTTTTGATGGTTTCAGAGAAGATTTATCAGCCAAAGAGATTTCACAGAACAAAGCAGTGCAGGAGCCAGGGAAGTTCCTACAGCCTCTTCAGAGCATCCAAGGCTGCCTTGAAGAGCCCAGCTTTCTCCCTAGCATGGATTGCGTATCTGTGCCTGAATCCCAGCAGGGTTTTCTCTTGCAAGAGAACTCTTTTATTCTCATCAGTCACTCTTTCTCCCCACTTCAAAAAGTTGAACTCATAGTTGTAACTGTTAGAAATAGTTTCACACTCCCATGTACTTTCTGTAGCCTTTTCTGTGAACTACAAAATACTCCTATGGAGTGCGGCTTGTACTCCATACACCATCAAAAGCTACAAAAGGCGCAACTTGAATGTGCCACCTGTGCGCTGTTCAGCCACGCTTGGCAGAAACCTTGTAGAATCCTGCTCATTTGGATTTCTTCAATTAAGTGTTCACTCCTTTGCATGTTGGATGTAACTCCTCCCAGTTCAGTGGGGCTTACTCCTAGGTAGAGGTGTAGAATTACAGCTTAAGCCTTTCCGGTGCACATTTTCAAGATGTAAGCCCCGTTGAATTCAGTGCGCTTGCTTATTAGAATTCAGTGGGCTCAAATTATTGGGCTGCACATTCCTGAAGTTGTGCCTTTCAGGCCTAAGAGAATGTCACCTCGATAGAGGCCATAGCTCACTATGATCATATCTCCAAAGGTTGATATGAATTTTATATTCAGTTTTGCTTATAAAGCAGGACTTAAACTTGTCCCCTGACACCTGCCTTAGTTCATGGCCATACTATGTTTTGTTTTTAAATTGTGAAATTAAAATACATATATATTGAAATTTTAAAATGCAAGACTTTTTGTTACTAGGTTTTGAACTCTGTGTTCATAGAAAGCAGGAAGGAAGCTATAAAGTGCATACTGGATCTGAGGATTCTGCCTGTGTTTGCAGATCCTCGGAAGCCAATGCTTTGACTGAAAGACGGGATTCACATGAGCGGTTGCAGTTTGTACTCCTTTCATGCAGAGACTCTAGCAAACTTAATAGAAATTTTTGGAGGCTAGTTTGGTGGTTCCAATATCTTGGAAACATTTGAAGACCTGTGAAGTTGCAGGTTGAAACCTCTGCGTTTGCATATTTGTTCTTGTCTTTGCTTATTTTAACGAAAAGTCTTCACTTTTACAGTTCCTTCAAAGAATGTAGAAATACTTTTTGTAGTTGTAATGAGTTTTAAAAACTAGCAAAACCCTGTGGAGCGCTTCTCTTGTACTTCACTGTGAAATGCCATGAAGTATTTGAACCTTTTTACAGAACTGATTTCCATTATATATTAATTTTTTCCTCTTCTCCTGCTCTCACCAAGGAATAGATATAGCAGAACTCATGATAGATTTCATAGAGTGGCTAACTAGTCAAGAATTTGGACACCAGTGTATTCTCAGCATCAGAGACGTTTTGTCATGGATTGACTTCATGAACACCATGGCAGAAGATGGACTGTCAGATTCCTCAGAGGAACACCAGCCTTTTCACATCTCTCCAGTGGCGTCATTTGTTCATGCTGCATGTTTGGTGTACATCGATGGAATAGGTTCCGGTATGTTCTCACAGGCAAAATCATAAACTATCTGACGAATGTTTAAGGCTACAGTTTCCCAGTCCTAAATGTGCCTGCTAGAGATAACAGTCATGCTCCAGGGGATTTTTGATACTTCCGTGTCAGTGGCACTGTATCCGTATTGCTCAGTCCTGCACCTCAAACACAGAGGAGTTTGAAGCTGACTTGTTTGTCTGCAGTGGGCCATCTGGAACCAAAATAACAAGCGGCAATCTAGATGCAGACAAACGGAGTATGTGCGTTACTGACATACGATATTAAATTTTACACAAAACAGGCTGCGTCTTTACTGATAATTGTAAGTACATTTTGGGCACAATCAAAGGCCTCGTCCTGTGGCGCCGACACAAGCAGCAGCGTTGGCCCCATGGCACCAGCAGAAGTTGGCAGCATGCTGAGTTTGGCTGGTGCCAAGAGCGAGCCAGCCTGGGGAGAGGGGTGGAGCTTGGATGTGGCTGTAAGGCTGCATCTAAGCACCCGTCCCTGGCCTGCGTGGCCCTGATTTTGGCTGTGCGAGGAACTTGGATCTGTGCCTGCTATACAGCTGGTGCACATCCAAGTAGCCCATAGGCAGTGGTGTCATTCAAATGATTTAGGAACAGGAACTCACTTTTGATTGGCACTTGTCAGGAACCCGGAACCAGCCACGGAGCCCGTTAGGATCCGGAACGCCCGTTCTGGTCTGTTCCCCCTGAATGACATCATTGCCCATAGTGCTGGTTGGTGCCTACCAGTGGAGGCTCCAGGTACGTCTCAACTTGTGTTGTGCTGTTCTGGTGCAGGTTAGGATTGTGCCCTGAATGTCCTAATACTTTACTGTAGCTAAGCCTGTGCAGCCAAAGAATATACGTTCTTCTCATTTATATCCTGCTTCTATTGTCCTCCCCGTCCTCTGCTATCTTCCTTTTTTAAAAAACTGTAGACCCCTTAAGTCAGACGCATTTATTCATTCTTTGTAAATGCCATGTACATATATAAATGAAGTTATATTAACAAAGTAATAATGTGATTAACTGGTATAACTTGTCATCTTTTCAACATAGGCATGATGTCCTCTTTAGCGGATTCAGCTTTGTTGGCTCGAGAAAAATGTCTCGAATACTTATATGGAAAACTTTCCAGAATTATGCAGCTCACTGAGGCTCAGAAGGATGAACTGAAAATTTATGATCTCGAGAAGGAGAGGGAAATGATCTGGATGGAGAATTATGTAGGAATCCACCCATTTTTTATACCAAGAGGCAAGACACTCTCTTTTTAGTTGTGCAAATGTAAACAGTAGAGGCTTGAGATGAGGTGTCAGCATTGGGTGATTCAAAAGCACAGAAAAGTTAATGCAGTCTATTCTTCCCAACGCTGTGTTCTACTTCTGACTCGGGAAATGCATGTTTAAATGATTCCCTTGGTTAAAACAAAGCTTCTGGAAAACTAGCATTTCATGGTTGAAGGCTTTTAGCTTTCCACATGCAGGGAGCTTCACTTAGATTGGGAGGGGAGGAACTATCAAACATCTGATTCCCCAGCTTGAAGTTGGAAGTACTTACGCTGTAGATCTGAGTCGGTTTACTCGGAATACTTTCCCTTATTGTGACAGAACCTTATAGCCTGTCTTTTAAATACAATGTTTACTTTCTTTCTTCTCTAGGGCCTCTTTACCAGAAGAACAATGTTTCAGATTATGCCCTAAATGCAGGAACTACAGCAATGAATGCCCAGCGGTTGTTACGGGCCTTGCAGCTCAACAAGCCTATTCTCCTGGAAGGCTCTCCCGGCGTTGGGAAGACTAGCCTAGTAGCTGCCTTGGCAAAGGCTTCCGGAAACTGCCTCGTTCGAATCAACCTGTCTGAGCAAACGGTAGGCTGCTGCTGCTGTAGCAGGCCAAAATTCTGGCTCTGTGAATGTGAGAAGTTGTACTTGCAAACATTTAAGTGTTGAGTACTTTTTAAAGGTGTGGCTTAGTTATGGGGAGTGTTAAGTCAGTAGTATGCTATTAACTATATGGCTGGCGCAAGCCACTTGCACCAACCGAGCACTGTTGTACATGTGCCGTAAAGCATGTGTGCGCAAGCGCTTTTGGCGTGTGCTGACATGGGCACCTGCGTCAACGCCACAGAGCCGGCACGCTGCTCCTGCATTAGCTGAGTTGGGCTGGTGCAGGGGCGGTTCTGGGTGGGGCAGAGGCAGGAGGGAGACCGAATGGGGCAAGTGTTTGGGAGGGGGTGAAGGTTGGGTGCAGCAGGGAGAGAAGAGAATCTGTCACTATAATACTTTTCCCTCATGGTGTTGGGGACAAAAACAGCCAAGATAGTTGGAATGAATGGGGTGATAGTTTTATCCCTAATTATATGCATAACACTTTTCCTTCAGCATTTGGTAAGTACAGTGCATGGGTGCTTATTCAGTTGAGATCATTGAACTAGCAGGACACCCTTAATCATAACTGTTGTGAGATCCCCCCCTCTACTTGAATCCCTTTTAGAGGGTTGACCAATCTCACCAGCTTCTTTTACCATCTTTTCAGGCACGCTACTGTAAGCCCCAAACAACATCAAACAACTGTTTTCCTTAAAGAGGTTTATTTAAAAGACCAACAATAGCAAAAATGCTCAATCTGTTCCCAGGAATGCACAGGGTACTTAGCTCTCTTTTCTCCCTTATGTCTGCAGCTCAATTAGGACCTCCCTCTTTTTTGCCCATGGCTAGCCTCATGGTTTCTAAGGGTGCTGACAAGGTCCAAATTCAGCTGCTCTCTGCCTTTTCCCATTCAGACTATTGCTAGTAGTTCACTTTAGCACCAAAAGTAAAACTCCTGCAACAAGCCTGAAAAGTCTTAAAGGTATAGCACACCTTAGAAATAGTGAACTGTGTATATAACATTACCTTGACAATAACTTTTGTGCCCATATTCTAAACCATATTCATGGAGTTTTTACTTCTTAACCTCAGGCAAAACTCACTGCAAAGCCTAGAAAAGTTGGTCTCTGATGTGTTTTCCTCTTGTGTGTGTTTGGTAACCTTTTCTTCCTTTTTGCAAGGATGTCACAGATCTGTTCGGTACAGACTTGCCTGTTGAAGGGGGCAAGGGAGGGGAATTTGCCTGGCGTGATGGGCCCTTGCTTGCAGCACTGAAAGCTGGACACTGGATTGTGTTAGATGAGGTTAGTTCCTGTTCTGCTTTGACCAGGAGAACAGGTCATCCTCATGCAGCCCTGACACATCTTCTTGGCTGACTTCCACTTCTGCTCACTCTTTTGGAGTAAGCCCACTTTTGTTCCCTCCCTATTATACTCAGCCTTCTGTGATGCCACTTGTAATGTGTTTGTCCTACTGAGAAAAGTCTTGATATTCCTTTCTCTGTATAACATGGTTCCCCAACTTACTGTAGTCATGGCATGCTCTTCATCCTGGCACTACCATTTTAGACATGCACAATCTCTCACAGTCCAAGATGGTGGCAGCCAGGAGAACCAGGAACGCCACTGGGGACATCCCACAAGCAGCACCCCTGTGAGTTTGCCACGGCACATGGTTTAGAAACCACTGTTGTATAGGCTTGGCCTCTTTTCATAGTCTCCTCATGAGGGTGGGCTGTTCGTTTTGCAGAGGCAGCTTCCAGCAGAGCTCTCACTTTTCATAAACATTTCTTCAGGAAATATGAGGTATCTTCAGTTGGTCATTTTGCTGAATAAGCATTGCATCTGTGTCAAGGATTACGCTGGCAGACATTGATCTCCAATTTCATGGGCTCCTTGAAATTTACCTCCTGCCCTCTGTTTGTGTGCATGCTTTGAAGAAGCAGGAGAATAAAACTTGTTCTACCATTTTGTTCATATAGCTGAACTTGGCTTCTCAATCAGTACTAGAAGGCCTGAATGCCTGTTTTGATCATCGGGCAGAGGTTTACATTCCTGAATTGGGGATGAACTTTTGTGTGCAACAAGAGAAGACAAAGATCTTTGCATGCCAGAATCCCTACAAGCAAGGAGGTGGCAGGAAGGGGCTGCCCAAGTCCTTCCTTAACAGATTCACACAGGCAAGTCCCAGGATCTGATTAAAAACCATTCCTGTTGTTTTTGCTTTTTCTTTCCAGTTAGTTTTAATGAAGTTGCATATAGCCCACTTAACCAGTCAGTTTGGCTTGAATGCTTGGTTTTAGGTTGACCCACTAAAATAAAACTGGTTTCTGGAGTGGCTTAAAAATGTCTTCCTCTTAAGAATGGGTGTTTTAGAATATTTAGAAGCAGAGTTGTAAATCTGTGTATTTTGTCAAAGATGAGAATCGGCATGTGACAATTCTGTACAGTTACGTGATTATTGAATTGATTGTGTGTATAGCTATAGCATAGGAATCTGCAGACAACACAGAGTGTAGCAGTGTAAGTGGTGGCTTCTGTGCAGACTCAAATTTTTAAGGGTTATCCTTAGGGCAGCTCTAATGCCATGCAGAGGTTAATACTGGAGAGGGAATATGTGCATGGAGGTTAGAGGGAGCCTGCAGAGAACCTTCAGAATTTCAGCAATGGTTAAAAGATTGGGAATATGCAGAGGGCATATTTTGGGCAAGAGAATGGCAGCAGCAGGGAACTAATTTTGGCAAAGCCATACCTATCTGATAGTCAGATTTTTTAGAACCTATTGCATTTCACACTCTTGATGTAATGTCTTGCTTGGAATGCTTTACATGAATTCACATATACGTTCTATGTCTTAATTTTTTTTATTCCATAGGTATATGTGGATGCACTTTCAGCAGCAGATATGGAGTACATTGGAAATACCTTATTTCCTGCCATTGGAAAAAAGAACATTGCAAAGATGGTTGAATTTAACAACAAGGTAACTGTATTATCCCTGAAACTCCACCTCTCGTTAGGGGGGCTCCACCGTTGCTACATGTCAGTGTTTTAAGACTGGGTAGAGACTCACAGGCACATACATTTTGGCTGGAGTCTTGCCAATATTTAAAATATCTTTTATTGCCAGATATATCAGTTAAAAGTATGATGGTCTTTGCTCGCAGAGACAAACAGAATACAATTTGTTCTGTTTGCCTGATTATGGCTTACCAAATTTGAGTGCATGCAAGAGTTGGTTGGAACCTATCCCCATTTATGTAGGCTTAGGGTTGCAGCCATAATTACCTTTTAATAGTTTATAAATGTAAAGATCACACATAAAAGAACTGCATTGCTTTTAACCTTGGATGGTCTAGCCATTCAAATACTACCTTAATATTTAACTGGAAGCATTTTTAATGAAGGGTCTTCTTGCAAATCTAGTGTAATAGATGTCTATTTGCATTGTTCAGTTTATTTGAATAATTAAATAAAAAGTTGGAAAATGAGTAACTAATGACCAGTAATAGTTAAAACTTAACTTTGTCTCAGAATGTGGTGATGTCTCCTGGCCTGGATGCCTTTAAAATAAAAGGAGATTGGACAGATTAATGGAGAAGGCCCATCACAAGTTCCAAGCCATGATGACTATATGCAACCTTGAGAAATAGCCTATCTCTGAATACCAGTTGCCAGTATCTTGTTTTGAGTCAGTAACATAGCTAGAAGGGGTCACAGTACACTGGGCCTTACCATATTGTGTAAGTGGCCCCTCCCCCTTGGAGCCATTCTGGGGGGGAGTCGTCCCCTCCATTTTGCTTTAGCTGCCTGGAATGGCTCCAAAGGAGAGGGGGAGGGGCTGCTTGCATGGTGCTTTGAGGCACAGTGCTAAAAACAGTGCTGTGACCCCCCTCTAGCTATGCTGTTTTGAGTGCTCCATGAGGCATCTGATGGTGCCATTGTGAGCTGGACTAGATGGACCATTGGCCTGATCCAGCAGGGCCCTTCTTATGTTCTTAGCTGTTCATTATCCTGAAAAACAAAGAGCTGTATCTCCCCCAAATTAGCACCAGGGAGCAGGTATTTTCAGTGACTGACCCCACCCCTTTCTTCTTCAGCTTCCTGCATCCCCCAATAATAGGCTATTGGGAATTGGGGATTCAAGGTCTGCTCCAGGATATATTGAGGATTAAATTACAAAAATAGGATGTTCCTAAAAGTATTTGTTACAGTCAGAAGTAGACTGAAGTAGAGATTCTCCTGAAGAATACTGAGGTTGGAATGAGTAGAGGTGGGAGAAAAGAGTGATTATGAAATCAAAACACATAAAAACACTTTCTGTGCTTCTCATTTTTGTAAACAAAACACTAAAACCCTGTGGGGAAAACATTTTAATTTTTATTATTTATTGGTGGGTGCGTGGGTAATGATTATGGCTGCATCTATTGACACTACACCACCTAGATCACAGACCTTGTACATTTTGAAAGCAATTATAATTAAAATGTAATTTTTGAATAAAAACACATAACACCACCAATCTGCACTTCTAATTTTGGAAAACACTGAAATACGTGGGAAAAACTGTTTTCTCCCACCTCTACATATGAGATTTGAAATAAAGGTGTAGCAGTTGGCCCCCTGGTCTGTTGATGTTTTTAAATACACATTTTGAAACTGAAGGATTGATTGGAGATGATTAGATAAGCACAACATTTTGTCTTTATTAAAAAAGCAAACTCTGTGTAAGCTTTCTGCTTACACAGAATTTCCAGCAAACATTCAGTGAACATTTTGAATGGGTGGCAGTCTTCGCAGCATGGGAGAGCAATGAAATACTAAAAATGATATTCATCAAGCAGTAAGCATAATCTTCCAGGATGGCTGTTTAATAATCTGTTAAGAACTAAAACATGTTTGAATTTGGAATCTCTTTGAATTGCTCCTCTTTTCAGATTGATCAGGAAATCATGGTTGAGAAGAAGTGGGGGCATAAAGGTGGACCCTGGGAATTTAATCTGCGTGATCTTTTTCGATGGTGTCAGCTGATGCTTATTGACCAATCACCTGGCAGTTATGATCCAGGCCAACACATATTTTTGATATATGGTGAAAGAATGAGAACAAAAGCAGACAAAGAGAAGGTAGGATACGTGAAGAATGTTTCTGGTCCTGTTAGTATTATTTTTCTCTTTCCTTTAATGTGCATGAGTTGGGAATACCTGCTTATTAAAATTGTTCTTGGATAATACAAAACAAAAAGGCCTTTGCTACATTATTTGAAACATCAAATGATACTTATATGAAGATGGTCTCTTTCTATTCCTCCAAACCTAAATTAGATCAATGTTTCAGTTAAGTGAGTGGTTTACAAAGGATCTAGTATAGAGCTTTAAAAACCAATCTTTGGAGGCTTTTGTGTCAGTGCAGCTCTCTCTAAGCTATTATTAGTGACCAACGTGAATGAAAAAGATGACATTTTCAAGGTCAGTTGAAAACCAATTGGCTTAGCATAGTCTTGTATTACATAATGGGCTGATAAGGTTCTGGGGGAATTTTAATCTTCATTCATAACGCACCTGAGCTGGGCAGATTTATATTCTGAGCCAAGTAATTGTGAGCCTCTGCAACTTTCCTAGGAATCAAGCAAGTTAAGGTTGTTGGAAAAGTATTTTGGAGTAGTTCCTGGATGGTTGCATTAGAATTGGATTACAGCATTCAGTAGAAATGTGGGTTGACTCTTCCTTTTTTGATTGTTTTAGGTAGTATGTCTATTCAAGAACATTTTTGGCCAGAATATTAATCCATATATGGGAACCAGACAGTTCCACATCACTCCCTACAATGTTCAGGTGAGAGAAAATCAAGTCTGTTGTGTTAGTGTATTTCTTCCGAATCTCTTGCCTCAATGTGTCATACACAAATGTGCTTACACTGTTTTACATTCTGTTGAAGGTTGGTTTCTCAATCCTCTCCCGTGCCAACTATGTTCCTCCTCCTGGCAGAAATCTGTCGCTACTTCACCATTCACTGCAACCCTTGGAATCCATCATGAAATGTGTGCACATGGGCTGGATGGTCATACTGGTGGGTCCTGCAGCTGCTGGCAAGACCAGCTTAGTGCAGCTTCTGGCATATTTAACAGGTCACCAGTTGAAGACTATGGCAATGAACAGTTCTATGGATACTACAGAGCTCTTAGGTGGATTTGAGCAAGTAAGTTTTACTTTGAGGTTAACTACTCATTTGTACAAAAAAGCAAAGCAAAACAGATCAGATATGGGGGGGGGGTGTTAAATCCACACTGCTGCCTATGTTGTGAAACAGTTCAAGTCTGAAACTGTATGGGTCCCTAAATAGAGATGCACTGGTTCATTGGTGACTTATAATACAGGCTTACCTTCCCAATGTGTGATTGGGCATGTTATCGTTCTGCAGATTGCTTGTTTTGGTACAGGTAGATGATTGCTTGTTTTGGTTCAGGTAGAATCCAGACATCTTTGTCCAAGACTTTTAAGAAACTTTCTGTAGAAAGGACTTGTTTTCATTCCCACATACAAGCTGTAAGTTCTATTCTTTGCTCTGTGATGTGTGCCTATACAGATATTGTTTAAAAATGTTAGAGGCCAGCAGAGACTCAAATGAATTAATAATGAAAAGAGCAAGAGGAAGCATATCTTATTACATTGATGCAGTTATTCAAAATCCAGAAGCATCTGAAATCCGGGCACCTTTCTGTCCCAAGCAGTTTGGATAAGGGATACTCAACATGTAATGGAGCAATTTGAACCAAGGTTTCAAACCTTGAAAGGGATCATTTAATATGAGATGCAGTACCTAACATTATTATTGTTGTATATGTACTCTAAAAACATTATGTAATGTTGAGGAAGTACTTCCCTAATTATCCACTGACGTTAACTTGGAATAAATGCAATGTTATTTGTTTAAAACTCATAGAAAAGAATCCAGTAGTGTTTGTGATTCGAATGTCTGATTTATGAAATGTGCTATAGGTTGACTTGGTTCGGCCATGGAAGAGCTTGCTGGAGAAGGTGGAGAATGTTGTGAGTACTCTTCTGAGGGACAGCCTTCTCCTCACAGCTATTTGTCCAGATGATGCTGAAGTTGTGTTGCGTGCCTGGAGCAATTTCGTTCTTAATTTCAAAACCAAGTCCCTGGGCGAAGGAAACAAAGATGTCATCATTGAAGTAATGAATAAATTGGAAGGCGTGCTTGGGCTGGTCCAGCGGGTGAATCACAAAATCAGCTCCTACTCGAAGTCAGGTATCCGTGGAGATATAAGAATAGTATAGATATACCGTCATGCGGACGGTTGTGAAATATGTAAAACTTTGTGGAACAATTGCTATCTTTTTCATGGGACTGTGTCAACTGAGACAGATGTACAATTGAGAGTTAATGCTGCTTTATTGATTTTTACCAGATTGATTTTATGATTCTGATTATGAAATCCATCAATTCTGAATGATTGGGGTAGTCCAAAAAGGTGATTGATGTAGTAGTTTAAAGCAGTAATGGTAGGGCTTGGAGTAGGTTGGTAAGAGTAGAGTTAAACCACGCAAACTGCGTGTACCAGGTTGCTGGAGTCCTGGAGCAAACCTCTACTGTATCTCCCCCTCTCCTGTGTGATGGTGCTTTGGGGTACTCCTCTGGTGCTGAGGGATCAGCCTGGCCAGGTGGACCCTGTGTCAGCCCAACCTGGCCTATGCCATGCCTGCTGCTGTATTTTGTAGTAAAGTGTTTCATTTAAGGTTACGTAGTTCAGAAGCCTCAACTGGTCCAGAAGGTCATCTGTAGTATTTGATAGGGGCAAACAGATGTGAGCACAATAACTATTTGCAGATCCAACACTGGTTACCAATTTGCTTCTGAGACCCATTCAAAGTGCTTGTTGTGGCCTAATGGGACTAATGGCCCAGTCTTTCCAGGTTTCCATCATTGGTGCAGCTGCAAAGCAGCCCTAAGGTAAGGGAACAAACATTTCCTTACCTTGAAGAGGCTGCCTTGACTGCCCCTACCCACAGGATGCAGTACATATCCTGTTGGCACCAGTGCTGGAAAGTTGGGTAAGATTGGGACCCAAGTTATCTGAAGGACCGGATCCCCTGAGGCTGCATCAGAAGCCACACTCTCTGGTCTCTTGCTGACAGAAATCTGGTTAGTGGGCAGAAGAGACAGGACACTTCTGGTGGTGGCTCCATTTTTTTTTTTACAGAGGGTTCTCTATATCTGCAGGGATCTATTCCAGGACCTCCCATGAGTACCAAATTCCACAGGTAGAGAAATCTGTGAGAGGGGTGCTGAACCAGCAAACCGGAAGTGCCTTTCAGAAACCTACAGTAGGTCTTCTAAGGCTGACAAGATAGTCACGATGCCAGTGACAGATGTGGCCCTTCCATGTACCTTAAGTATTGCCTGAGAGAGAATAGGAAGCCCCAGCACATGCAGAAACATTTGTGTATTCATTGAAGCCTAATAATGCTTCATGGTTGTGTCCAGTGAAGTTTGGAAGAATTCATTATATAAGTGCCAAATTGTGCAATTAGATTTGATGCCATGGGGAAAATGTTACTATGGTGTAAGCTTTCATGTTGGAATCTGTCATTCTGTATTGATAAATAATATAGCTTAATGTTACGGTGTTTATGCAAAACACCATAATAGGCTGAGAAGTTGTTTCCTGGATGCAGCAACAATGCTCTTAAATTTTTCTCAGTTTTATTCATCCAAATGGGTATCTTATTGCTTTATCGCATTCACCAAAAACCAGTTACCAGGCACATGGTAAAATTCAGTTACTAGTAGCACAAAGCAGTTGTTTTTCATTGTGCCATGATGTGTCCTGTAGTACTGATGTCCTTTCCCCTCGATCTGTAATTTTTGCACCATCCTGTGGAATTTGGCATTCGTTGTCCACTTCATATCAGATATGTGAAAACTCTTCTAAGCATTTTAGGTCACTCCTTTTCCTAGTGTGTTCTGAAGAATCTTGGGAGCTTATCTGGAGTTCTCCTCCAGTGGACAGTTGGCTTGCATGAACTTCCCAAACTCGATCTGGTTGCTAAGGAATAGTGCATGAACATTTTTTTATTGTGGCTTATTGCTGCATCGAAACAGGTCTTTCCATAAATGTAATTTTCTTTCTCCCCATTTTAGAGTTTTCAAGACTCATCGAAGAGTTTCGGCACTTTAAACTGCAGGTGCTTCAGTTTGTGAACAACAAGAGCCATGGTACTTTTGAGTGGGCTGATGGAATGTTGGTTCAGGCCTTGCAGTCTGGAGACTGGCTTCTGATGGACAATGTCAACTTCTGCAGGTAAAACCACAGTATGCATTCTTGAGCGATTAGGTTGATATGTGAACGTTCAGCCCAATTGCCTCATCAAGAATCTCTTTGCTGTGTAAACGCTGCAGCTGCGGCTTCTAGATACCTGGTTGTCTAAGACCCTCTTCCTGTGCAGGCGAAGGGAGACTGGTTTGCTTGTTCTTTGTTGTGTAAGCAGATGGCTAGCTGGCTGAAAATGGCTGGCTGTGGCTGCAAGCTGTGGATTGCATTAAGAGCCTCTTGTTTTGTAACACAGCCTACTGGAGACTTGATAGCCTCATTAAAACCCTCTTCTTTGTTGTACTGTTGCAGGCAGGGTACTGGGAGCCCAATTGTCTCATGTATGGTTCGTTCAGCTGAAAGTCACTGAGCAATGCATGATTGTAGTTGCATCCGTTTTTTGTTTGCTTGTTCCATCCACCTCTAATTTCCGCAAATGAAGGTCTTGTGTTTGAAAAATCCTGTTTATATGCACAACGTTGCTTATGTTCCTTTTTCTTTTTTCTTTCTTTTATTACAAAAACACACAGTTTTAGAATACAATTAGAATGTGACTATATGCACATAGACTTCCCTACATAGATGTTTAAGGGGAGAGGCAATGCTTTCCTGCTCTTTCATCACATATAATACTCGGTGATTATTATATCACATATAATAATAATACTTATGTGATAATAAGACAAGATAAGAAATGGATCCATATATAAATTGGTGTACAAAGCAATGAAAAATGCCTTTTTTAAATGCTTTAAAACATTGAATCTTTTTTACTTTGATTGACAAGTGAGCTTTGAGCCTCCTTTATGACTCACCTGGAATCTCTACCCCTCTTTAAATGTAGCCCTTCTGTGTTGGACCGCTTGAATGCGCTGCTTGAACCTGGAGGAGTCCTTACCATGAGTGAAAGGGGAGTGATAGATGGTGTAACCCCTGCTGTCACTCCGCATCCAAATTTCAGGTACTGATTCTTTGCATGTGCTTTTGAATATCTTGTATTGGTGGATTATGATGGTGGATTGATGTCCCCCCCCTTTTTAAAGAAGCTTTCCCTCTCTCAGTTCTCCCCATCTTCTCGCCAAAAGAGATGCAGAGATCACAGGTTTATAGCTTAATTGAGGCTACGGAGCTGTGCATTGGCATTGGTGCAAGTTATGTTCCCATAGTTCCCTACCACTACTGGTCCAAGACTAAGGGAAAGAACTAGCCCCAGAAGCAGTAACCACAGCATGTGCCACTGTGATCAGTCAGCCAGGCTGTGATCAGTCAGCCAGGTAGCAGTATGTTTCTTGCATCAGAGTGACCCTGTGTAGTGGGGAAGAAGCTATGTAAGGTTGGGGCAATATTCATGCACTTACATCTTGCCCTGTTCACCAAAGGGTCAACAAATGCTACATTGAAAGATGTATTTTATAAACAAAGCTAATTTAAATTGTTCTGTTGAAGTTATGCCTTTTTCTCCCTGGCTGTTTAAATATTACTTTGCCAGTACTTCTTTTCAAGCTTGCAGTATCTGTCATTTTCTTTATTTCACTCTCCCCCCCAGAAGAAGCAGAATTCTGTTATTTTGGATACCTTGAATAAGCTTGCTCTTTTGTTGCATGTGTCGAAATGTGTTAGGCTATTCCTTTCAATGGATCCTATGCATGGCGAGATATCCAGAGCGATGCGGAATCGTGGGATTGAGATCTATATTCCTGGGGATGGAGATGAGAATTCACTGGATCCTCATGATATGAAGCTGCTGTTGAATGGATTGGGGTTGTCAGGAAATAGCATATGTGATGCACTTGTGGCTGTGCACACAGAAGCGAAGACCAGCATAGCAGGTGAGACGCAAGTGACAACATTACTTCATATTAACTATCCCATTAAATGTTCAGTGAAATTGTTCATCATATGTTCATCATAGTCACTTGATTAGAGTCTACTGAAGAGAAGAATTTGACAACTAAAGGCTTGGATTAGAATTTTGATTGTAATAAAGCGGGTAAAAGTGGTTAAATAATAAAGTGGTTAAATAAAGTAGGCAGAAGATTTAGCCGAGAGGGTTAATGCCTCCGTTTGCCCAAAGATAACAGCTGAAGATCTGAAGGTTGTCAGCTCGAGACTACCGGAAGTCTCTGTGAGGGCAGACCTTGCAAACTGCAGCTGATTAAAAGCTGAGTTCCAGCTGCCTCGTGGGAGGAGGAGTGTGCTGGTCAGCTGCGTCTCTGGTGGGAGCAGGGAAGCCTCTTATCAGCCAGCAGAAGAAGGCTAAATCCAGAAAGATCCATCTGTATGAGTGTTGTTCTTGAAAGATAGAACATTTCTGTAAATTGTAAAAACCTTCGGGTTTGTGAATAAAAGTCTGCCTATGTAAACCGCCTTGAGTTAGTCATTAGAGAAATCTAGTGATCTTAAGAAAGGCGGTATATAAATACATATTATTATTATTATTATTATTATTATTATTATTATTTTAAGGTGAGATTGCTTGCTTAAAAACAGGGCAGAATGTATTAATGTTAAACCTATTCAAAATCTGCTCAGTCATAGGCTAATCATCCAATTTAGATGAATGAAAAGAACATGCTTTTCTAATTTTTCCAACAACTAGTGTTGGGGGAACAAACAATGGAGATGCTGGTGCTTTTGTGGCCTGCTTCCATTGGCATTTGATACTTCATCAGGCATCGCATAGTCTCTCTGAGGCATCTGGCTGTAGCTGGAAATGAAAGGCTGAGCTAGAATATACTTTTGTCTGACTCAAGGAAGTTGTTTTTTAATCTTTCAGTCTGCAGAAAAGTAAATGAGAGATCCAACACTTTTTTATTTTTTGGACGAAGTAATGTTGACAAGCTACTGATTATTTAACAAGCAAAGTAATGCTCGATAATAGATATTTTGATAGAGATCTTCACTTGATCATCTTCACATCAGGAAGTGAGACTATTTGATTTTCTTAAATTACTCGCTGTTCAACTCTGATACATTGTATTACAATGCAGGGTCACTTTTAGAGAAATGTATTCTTCCCTTTGTACTTGTAACTGGGGGACTGGTTTGGAACAAACAAATATTTGTAGTCGTGCTGCAGAAATATTCATAGGTGTGTGTGTGTTTTTTCTTCCAAGGTTCTTCATATTCTCTGTCGTCATTGATGCATGTTGCAACACTGATTGTACAGCAGTTGCACCGAGGATTTGACTTGGCAAAGAGCTTCTACAGAGCATGTTGGGAGGTCTATGTTTGTTCACAGCGGTCACAAGATAACCAACAGGTGAGCTTGTCCTGCTTTGAGGAAAGGAGGCAAATAGTGCATGATTTCCAACCTGTATGACTTTTATTTCTGCCAATATTGGTTCCCAAGCTGGCTTTCACAAAAAATGTGATGCATTACGAATTAAAACGGCAGGGCATAATGAATTGGATCCCACCCAGTTTGCTGTCAAAAGAAACCTTTCCTAACCAGCACATTAGACCTAATCTAGGTAATTGATGGATGCACCTGGGAAGGATGTTCCATAGTCTGGGTACCATCATAGAAAAAATGTTATTACCTGTAGCCCTTTACCCCACCTCTAAAGGTGAGGGCACCTAGGGTAGGGCTTCCTCTGTTTTCACACGCATTTGATGATTTCTTCCTGGTTCCTTCTTTGGTTAGGTTTTTTTAACCTTTAACTTTCCAAAATTAATGTAACCTCAATAGTGCCACATTCTTTTTGAACTTCATATTGGGTCTTGTTGAGCTTTGTGGTTGCCTTGCATATGGGAGTCTGAGGAATAACCTGCCCAGAGGCTATTTTGCTGTGCTACACAAGGTAATTTATGACACATAAATGTATATTTGCCAGGACCTAATAAAAAAAATACAGGTTTCCTTTCTTAAACTACCCATATGAGACTGGTTCCACTTGCACGTTTGCCAAACTATCAAGTGGTGTATGTGAAAAACGTTATCATAGATTAATTGCACTTGATCAACTTTCACATCCACTGTGTATAAGTGCAACTCATGCATGGAGTAATCAGTGAGAGATGAAAGGATATATATGCATGTGTGAACCGGTCATGAGTACTCTCAGGATGGTGTAGCAACTAAACGAAAGTGCTCTGTAGTTTTGCAGCAGCGAGGTCTGTTGTCCAGATGTTCTCCAGCAAAAGCTCTTTAATTGCAGCTTCTTCTGCATGCTTATATTTTTAGCTCATGCTGGACTTGATAGTGAAGCAGGTTTCAGCTTTAACTTCAAATGAAGCAAGAGATGTTTCCCTGCTTGCCTTGGGATTGTGGCCAGATTCTGCATCCAGTGCTCTGCTTTCAGCAGAAGATTCTCTTCTTTCCACCGTTCAGAGTGATGGGCAGGTCCTGGCATATTGTCTCCACAGACTGAATCTGCAAAACAGCAGGTGAACAACACATTTTGCTTTTCCAATTGACAAGTCAGAGTTAATTATTCCAGGTTAACTCTGAGGAGCCCCTGAATCCTCTCTTTGGTTTGTATCATACCCTCGGTTGGTTGTTTTTGCAAGTGGAAAGCACTACCATCTGAGCAATGGGTGGGTGAGGGTTGCCATTTACTTTCCCTCCTTTGCAATCCCTCATGTCCAGGGGGTACCCTGTCTTCCCAAAATGGGCTTTGGGAAGGAGGGGAAGTTCAGTAGTAGTAGAGGATAAAATCTATATAGAACAGAAACATTTAATTTCTTGAGGCGTGAATATTACAGCATATCTGTAACGTTTTATGTTAAGTGTAAACTTTACAAAGAGAGAAACTTAAAATTGGATGAAAGGATCTATAGAGTGACAAAGTTATTTTACAAGGTGTAAAACTAAGGACTGAAGAATACAAATACATGACCAAATTTTTCCTTCAGGGATCCTGACTAGTTTTGGAATTATTCAGAAATTAACAAAACAAAGAGTTTGTTAATTAATCGTGGTTAAGTATTATCTTGACTATCTAAAACATATTTAAGGATTGACTATACATCAGAATGTGAATCTATGATTTGAAGCACAAACATGTATTTTTCTTTTTTACTCATTTATTGTGAATTTTTTTGAAAAAGCAGAGCAATAACAAAAAAGGAAAAAACACATAATATAAATAAAATACAATTACAATAAGCAATCTATTCAAGACTCTTCCAAATGTCCAAAAATGTATCTGTATTTTCCTTCTGTTAGCCACACTTCCAATACTGACAAACGTAAAAGGTTGTCAGTCCATTGAGTAGTATCATATCAGTGGCGTCGCTGGTGGGGCAGGTCGCACCAGGTGATGCGCAGGGTGTGTGTGTGACACCACCAGGGACCAAAATTGCTAGAATTGCGGTTTTAAAAGATAATGTCATCATGCTATATATCGTTCGATACACAATTTCACCCGCAATTCAGTGGAAAAAATCGGAGTGTAATGCCTTCAATCTATCAAAAGTTATGACCAAAGAACTAAAAAGCCAAAAATAGAATTTTTAATGTAAAAATCGCGATTTTTTTTTAAAATCATGGTTTTACAGACTAACACCATGTTATGTACTGTTGGATGCGGAATTTCACCTAGAATTCAATGGAAATAACCGGAGTGTCATATCTTCATTCTATCAAAAGTTATGGCCAAAAAACTGAAAATACAACTTTTTATGTAAAAATCACGATTTTAAAAAATTATTAGTATGAGTCAGTTTTCATTTCCATGTATCAGAGCTAATACTAGAACGCTTATTCAATTGTGAGAGTGCCAAATTGGCCACGGGTTTTTTGGTTCGTTACTAATTTGTATTATAAAATAAAGTTGATGGGGGGGGGGGTGTAACACCAACCCTAGTGACAACACTGCATTTAGGTTGTGCATATAGTATTGTAATTTATTCTGTATGGTGTGGAAGGAGGAGATCCATCATGGGGGGGGGGGGTGACGCATCAACCTCCTGCACTAGGTGATGCAAATTCTAGTGATGCCACTGAATAGTAGTGGGGCATTTATCTTTCCAATGCTTCAGGATATGTCTTTTGGCTCCGGTAAGCTCACAAGGAGTCCACTTCTGTCCTGCAGTTAACTTCCATGAGATTGGCAGTTAATGCAAAAGAACACATGTATCTTCTACAAGTATCAGTGTTTGTCACAATACAAAGTTAATACAGCTAATAACCTCTTCCCAAAGGAACTATATCAACATATGTTGTACTCCACATCATGTGCCTAGATGATACTTCAGATTGACTATTAATCAGAATGTGGTTTTGTGATTCAAAGTGCCAACCATGGTTAAGTGTTACATCTGCTTGAGCAGACCATGACTGAGGCAGTTTTGCAAGGAGGTAGGTAGCTTAATTTGGCATGCAAAACAATGGCTTCACCGTACAACATACTATACAGAATTTTAA
Organism: Lerista edwardsae; assembly: GCA_029204185.1. Lineage (NCBI taxonomy): Eukaryota > Metazoa > Chordata > Lepidosauria > Squamata > Scincidae > Lerista > Lerista edwardsae. The sequence continues at coordinate 2,303,311 of JAJKFI010000012.1, forward strand.
CCAGAGTTAAGGCAACATAATGGTTTGTGCTAATCAAGGTTAGGGAACTCGAGGGCCTCTGACAGCTGTAGAGTTTTATTCTTTTCATGAATATTCTTCTTATCTGACTTCTTTCAGGACACTACCTTTCACTATACATGATTTTGAGAAAATTCTGAAGTCTCCTAATCCAGATGGTTTAAAATTCAGTGCTGTTGAGACAGATGCTTCTTGGGCAGATGACATGGAGGTTCTTTCTGTTGCAGTCAAATTGTTCATAGAAAAGGCAACCAATCAGGATTGGACACTGAGAGTAGGGTGGCTTAATCAGTTAAAAAAGAACTTGCCACAAGTGCCTGGTAAGTATTAGCTTTTGCATGAGCATGAGCGATCTTAATGTTTGTGGTGGCAGGTGAATGAGAAAATTGTAGCAAGTGAAAAGTCAGGGGCGCTCAAAACCAGAGCTTTTCTTGTGTGTCTGGGGAGGGGGGAGGAACAAGACATTTATTGGGCAGGAGAGTCTGGCAGAGTGGAAGAGTTGCTACCTCTGAAGCCTGAAGGTCACCTCGGATGGCAGTTCGAGCCAATCGGAAGTAACTGTGAACTGCCGATAAACACATCTGACAGAGATGGATCTCTCCAGCTGGGGAGAGGAGAGGAGAGGACTACCCCTCCAGTGAGAGTGGAGGAGTGCCTGTCAAGCCATGCATGCGAGTGGCCAGAGAGAGATGCTGGACTATGAAGGAGACCACCTGGACTGTAGTGTTCTTGAAAGTTAGAACTTTGTAACAACCCCTATTTGGGGTTGAGAAAAGCCTGCCCATGTAAACTGCCTTGATTAAAGTCAGAGGAGAAATCCAATGACCAGAAAGGCGGTATGTAAATACTGGCATTATTATTATTATTATTGCCTGATCAAATTTAAATGTTGTAGAACTTGATATGTGCCCTTCTCACCAGCTGGGCTTGGTTCTTTTTGTGGGCATGCATCCAAACTTGCCCAGGACTCCTGCTTTTGAGACTTGGAGATAACCCTCTGGATCCCAAGACATGTAATTTCTTGGCTTTGCAGCTCACAGCTTCTTTACAGTCTCTAGTTGAAAGTAGTAGTACAGGCATGCCGTAGTATCCACTGATTCAGCATCCCCACTTTCAGCTATCCACAGATACCATGGATACTGGGACTTTTATTGAAAAGACAGGGGAACATTAAACAAATCTTTCTTTTTACCTTGTTGCAGCAAAACCACTGATGTTCCCCTATCTTTACAAAGGTGTCCCCAGTATCCACAGTTTCAGGTATCCACAGTGGTGTCTAGAATGGAACCCCAGTGGATACTGGGGTGTGCCTGTAGTAGTAATTGTAGTGTGTGTGTATGGGGGGGGGGAGAGAAATGCACCAGTAATTCCTGCACTGGCACATTTGAGACATTGCCTCTTCCATACACACACTCAGCATTTGTCTGCAGCAACGAACATTGAATGCAGGAAGCATTTTTCCCTATGTGCATCACCCACTGAACGTGTGGGGAAGGTTTCATAAGTTCATTAGGGTATGAGCTAACTGGCATGCTCTCAGCCTTTCCCCACTATGTTGTTTTGGTGAATGTGGAGAAGGAGGATTTGTGACTGGCAATGTTCCAAAGTAATAGTCCAAACTACTAGTAGTCCAAAGCAGGAGGTTAATCTTCCTTCCTCATTTCCTCATTTCACTCATGAAATCTCACTTTGGCCAAGTTCAGGAGCTCCTTCAGTGCAATGGATCAGTACCAGAAGGAAACTTTTCTCACTGTCCCGTGCAGAAACGCATATCTATGCAGCATGCATGTGCACTATGCAGCTATTTCACTTGTGCAGAAGATGTGAGTCTCTTTGCAAAAAGCCATGCATTCAACTCTCCTTCTTCCTACAGATTCGGTGTATACTCAGTTGGAAGCCGGTGCTGCATCTCTGAATAATTTCTACTTCAGTCCCCTTTCAGGTGGTATCAGTAATGTAATCAAGATGCTGCAACCAAATATGACGGGTAAGATGCTTTTCCCCTCCCTTGCCTGTGCTTCACTGTGTATCTTGCGCCTGATGCTTTTGAGGATATTGATTACCCAGTACTTGATTGGTATTGTTGACACTGACTGGTGGCCGTTCCTTAGGGCTTGATGTTACTTCTCTCTGTCCTCCATGGGCATGCTGGAGATTGAACCTGGGACCTTCTGCTTGGAAGGCAGGGGCTTGGACACTGGGCTTTGGCTTTCCTGTGGTGAAGTGTAGCTTTTGACAGTGCATTTAAAAGTAGGAAGGATATGGATACTTCCTTTGAATTGCTGTTACTTTAAAATAGGCATAGCAAGTAGTCACCTCGCACTATGTAATCCCAAATGCGCTAGTTTTAAAAGCAACCTTACTTTTCTATATGCTGAAAGTAGAGCACAAGGGTGTCAAACTGAAAAAGTCCAGGGACCAGTTCCAGCCAATGGAAACTTCTAGGGCACAATCCTAACCTGACCTTGCAGCTACATCATTATGGGTGCAATCCTAACTTGGCGTTAGGCCAGCACCAAGTCCCTTGTGTCAGCCTAGGAATGTCACAAACATGCCATTAAGCACATTTGCACCACTCCTGGGGTCTTGGAGGCTGGCACATGGACATGTGCCATCCTCCTTGATTCTGAGAGTGGTCCAAATGTGCTAGTCTGGCACAAGTGATTTTTGCAGGCGTAACTTCAGGTTAGGATTGCACCCAAAAAGATATAGCTGCAAAGCTCTGCATGGCCAGTTTGGATGCCTACAATACTGTTCCAATGTCTTGTAAAACTGTTTTGAACCCAGGTCATAACAGCTTTGGGATGCTTACAAGGGAAGGAAGAGAGAGGCAGGGAGGCAGAAGTAATTGGAGAAGGAGCGGAGAGACATTTGGGAAACAGAAGGGAAATCACGTCCTGCTTAGTAACGTCACTTCTGGCAGTCAGCAGATGCCATGAGTGCTATTCGGCATTTGGTATGAAATGAGTTTGACACCCCTGCATAGTAGGTGTGTGTGTTGATCACATTCAGGAGTGTTTCCTTAATTATTTATAGCTATGACACCTCTCCAAGTATGCATTTCAGGGAGAGAGAAATAGTTTGCAAAAAAGACAAACATGAGTGTCTTCTTTTTACCTGTCGTTGTTAGACGAACACGTGATTCCTATGGATCCAAGGTGGAATATGCAGTGTTTGGATATCATTAGCAATTCAGTGGATTTTGACACAGAAGTGGAACATTCGGATCAGCTGCTTATTCTCCTGAAATCCCTTTCAAACCGGTGGGTTTAGTCTCACGTGTGCATCTATTTTTGACTAGAAAAGTTAGATTGTCATAATTACATTGTAGAATAATCTCCACTTTACGAATTCATGTGTTACAACAAATTTTTCAAAGTTTATACTCCTAGCTTTTTTTATTTTAATAAAATACGAAAGCCTGATAATTCATCAATGCCTAACTAATTTTGGAAGAAAAAAGATAGGGCCAGAAAAATCTCTGGGTAGAATCTGTCTCACTTTCATATGAAATAGTTAGGGGATGTAACTTCCCTTTTTACAGGATTTGGACTTGTCATATAATAATTTTATGACATGTATATGTTATAATTCCAGAGCGATACTATTCCTTGACCGTGAGAAAAAGAACTATGTCGAAAGGAGTTTGATCAACACTAAAAAGTCGAGAAATAGTGCCTTGAGGGCATCTTTAGACTTTCATAAAGGTATTCATTACATTTCTACTTCTTAATAAATGAAAAACAAATTCAGAATCATAGCGTTGTTTTCTGACAATCGAGTTTAATTTCATACAGCAGTGGCAGAGAATGTCTGACGTTCCCCTTTAGTTTTGCCACTGTTGATCATGTTGAGATCATGTTGATCTCATGATCATGTTGATCAAGTTGAGACTACTTTCTGTGCCTTCATTGGCTGAAGTGAGGGTATATTTAACAAGGAGCAAGGTCTTTCCTGCACTTGTTTGAAGCACTCTCTCTTGAAGAGGTCCAGAGTTGCTGGTGTTTGACTTCTGGAAAGGATGCAAAATGATCTCCATGGGAAGGTTTTGATTGGCTGAATTTGTTGTATTTTTATTGTTTGGTTTTTCATTTTATTTGCATCACTGCATGCAAACGTTGTAAACCAACTCTTAAATGTGTGTGGGATTCTTTCAAGCTGAGATTTTCAAGTGGACGTTTGTGAACATGGACTTCAGAAATCTGAACTAGTTCTACATAATTACATTAAATTCACTTTCTGTATTTTGACAGAAAATTAAAATTTAAAGTAAAACACACTCATGTCTGTCAAAGTTTGATAGGTGTGTCTAATTTTGAAACATTTATTTTTAGAAGGTATAAATCCATGTTTCCACAAGATGGAGACTTGCCACAAGGCAATTACAGATAAAAATCCATAATGCTTTAAAAGTTAAATGAAACAATACTAATAAAAATAAAAATTTTAAAAAATAGAGAAATACAGATATTTTATAGTCCAGAGACAACTGAAATAATTTACTCGGCTTTCTGGGCTAGAGCAAAATATACAAAGATGGGTGACAAAGGGAACAGGATGAGTTTTGACTAAAACTTAAAGCTTAAATTGTCAACATCTTCTAGGACATGGATTCTCTTGTGTGACATTCTGGCCTTTTTCCATGGCACTTTAGCCATTATTTGGGAACTGAGATTCTAGCTGATGCTCTTTTTTTGAGGCAATGTATCTTCAGGGGGAAGAGAAGAGCCTCTGGAAACGTACAGGGCTTCAGCCTGAAACCTCTGGAATCCTTTCACTTGATCATTTGCTTGATGCCATCAGGGTGCAATCCTAACGAACTTTCCAGCACTGACATAGCTGGGCCAGTGAGCATGTGCTGCAGTCACAGAGGCCTCCTCAAGGTAAGGGAATGTTTGTTCCCTAACCTCGGAGCTGCATTGCCCTTATTTCAGTGCTGGAAAGTTGGTTAGGATTGCTCCCTCAGTAAATGAAACAGACCTAATATTGTTATACAGGGAATTCAGAAGGACAGCTTCTTGAGGGTTGTCCAATCGTCACTACAGTATCTGGTCATGAATTGAATGATTTGTTATAAATGTGATATATGATACTTATGTATTTTTGTTTTCATCTTGAAATAAAGATCCTGGCAACCATATCTCGCTTCCGCATCCTATTATAGCCAACCTTGCTGCTTTCTTTGAAATTTGGGATGCCTTTGTGTTGCACTGGGTAAAGTCTACTCAGCTAGCTGTGTCTGATGAAAAATTGTATGAAGTAAGTACACAAATACTCTTTGTTCCAATCTTGTTCTTTAGGAACTCTCCACCTCCATTTGCTGTTTCTACTTCCCCACCTCACCCCATGCTCATCTGCCTAAATGACTTTTGCCATAGCATTTGGTTGTGGAATCTGAAAACTTAAAGAGAATCTGATAGATTTCATAATTGGTTGAAGAGCAAGTACAGCAATTTTCAACCAGTGTGGCACAGCACAGCTAGTCAATCTACTAGCATATAGAAACATCTAGTACAGATGAGGGGAAATATGGAGCTCTAGGAAAATGCTGTGGGAGCAGGAATTTAGAATTGCTTGAAATTAAACCAAGTATACGTGCCAGAATGAAGCAATAGATATACAAATGAAAGATAATCGTATTAAACCTTAAGAGCTACAGTGCCTCTGGCTTTCCACTTTGCACCTAAATGTAGTCCTCTACCAGTCCTCTGGTAGTCCTTAGATCAGTGATGGTCTGTTTATGGCAACTGGTGTTTTTTTTTGGGGGGGGGGCAGGCCGGCAGGCCTGTGAACTTGGATGAGTTGGCATATTGGGATGAGAAGGGCAGATTTTAAATGCCTTTCCATCTCCTGAACCCTTCTCCTGGCTTGAGGCCCCTGTGGAGCGTTGAGGAGAGCAATCATCACCAGCTCACAGAATCCTGGACTCTTACCCTTTCTCAACTCAAACTTAAAAAATAAGGAATGAAATCACTTTCTTCCTTTACTATTGAACTGATGGTAACTCGAGGCTGATCTCAAAGGTCATGTGTGCTTAGTCAAGGCTGGCCAGCAATTGGGTGTATGGAAGTAGTGCCTGTAAACATGGGACACATTTCTGGAACCTGCCCCTTAGGCTGTGAAGGTATCTACCTTCTCAGTCCATTCACTTAGATTGAATATGTGATTGCTTTGACCATCAAAACAGTCCTTTTCCCTAGAGTTTTAGAACATGGCGTCTCAAGGATATTCCTGAACAATTGTAGCCCCCTTTTTTAAAAGTTCACTTATTGCCTGAATCACAGTTACTTTCTGTTTCCTATCAGGCTAAATGCTCTGTGCTCTTTTTCAGACATTGTGTGCTATAATTCAATAACAATAATGCACACTTAATTCTTCACATATTGAAGTGGACAAGGCACTTCTGCCAATTCTGCTAGTATCGGAGTTTGGCTGACATTGTCAACTTCTGTATTATGCTATGTGAAATATATTACTGTATGCTTCACAGCTGGGAAAACAATAACCCTTCCTGTCTTGTCTCTAGGTACTGCGCTGCTTATTATGGCGTGATCGGTTTTGGGCAATATCTGACACAGTGGCTGTGGATTCTTCTGGCTTAGCCCTCTTGTCTCTTCACTGGCATTGGGTTGCAAAACATTTGATCAGCAATGCTCCTCAGCTTCTGAGTGGACATGAGCAACACAAGTAAGTATGTTAGTTTTGACTGTGTTCTGACAGCCAATCCAGGGTCATCCTCTTCAGTGGCTTAAATAGATCTGCTTAACGGTGTTCGTAAAACGCAAAACATAGACAAGGCTTAATTTTAAGTGTTTTGTAATAACTATACAGCTAGCATAATTATCACTGAAATGTCTCTGGGCTTACAATTGGGGATGTGGGAGTAGTGGGAAATGAAGTTCTATATCCAAAGACTAGAAAAAGTAATGGAGCATTCATATCTGGGGGGTGTACCCACAGAGAGGTACCTGTTCATACAATCCATGCACTTCCTGCCAGCAGCCCTGCATACTACTGCAGGTATTCATGGAAGGGCCACGAAGCATCTAAGCCAGCCATAGAGACTAACTAGTGTATGGTGACATGAATTTTCCACATCCATATGCTTGCATTTTCTGTCAGTGGTTATTCCATCTTGAATTTCTGTATAAAAATTTCTCTTTTCTTTCTTTTAAGGTTATCCAAGGATCTTCAGTCTGTCTCTCAGCACATTCGGGCTTGCCTGGCTAGTCCAGCTGATATTTCTGCTAATGTCAAGAAGCTGCAGAAATCTTTAGGGAAACCTCTTCCCTTCAAGGTGTGATTTCCCCCCCCCCCAAAATATAGCCATATATGGTTGAGTTTTATGAAGGATAGTTGCTGAGTGCTCCGGAGTACTCCAGAGTATATTGTTGCTCTGCCTCTTTAGGATTTTTGTTTATGGAACCCTATGACATAGAGTAGAAAAACTGCTGAAGTGATCACTGTGAATGTATAGATTCTGAAGATGTATAGATTTAGTAATATTTAGTAATATAAAAATTTTGCTGCTTGTAATAAAAATTAGGCCCGGCTTCCTAGTCCATTATTTTTAAATACAACAATTTTGCATTTAACTTTGAATAGCGTAGGGGAAGCATTCTCTGAAAGTTGAGCGCTGATTGAAACAGTGCTACTGGAGACATTGTTACTCTAATAGGATGAAATGGATGAAATACTCTAATAGGATGAAATAGGTCCCATTGGTTGGACTGGCTGTCAATCATGCTAGGACAAAGAATGCTTTAATGAATCTGTGCTATAGGAAGCAGTGTTATGCAAGGTATGACTGTACTTAAGTGCAATACTATGATCCTCAGGGGTGACCTTCCTGGGATTCTACAAATGGCATAGGCAGCAGACGGTGAAGCATACACTGTGATGAAAGCAGGATGAAAGCAGTGGTGTATCTAGAGAGGGAGAGCAAATGCTCCCAGGTGTCAGACGGGGAGGGGCGGCAAAATGGCCTCCACTGCCCTTGGTTGCACCCCTCATCATCAATCTGCTTCAGAAGCCGCATCTCTCCTCCATTTTTAAACAATAGTGGAGGAGAGCCAGAGGATCTTCTGAGAGCCAGGGAAGCCACATACAACAACCAGAAGTGACAGTTTTTGACTTCCGGAAGAAGGCCTTCTTGAGGGCTGCATGCATCCTCTCTGGCCCTCAGAATGCCTCTGTGGGAGGGTGGCAGCAAGTGCAGGGGGAGGCCCCTCTGGATGGGGATGGCACCCCTAGAGGTGTCCCCTGGGTGCCACCACCACCCCGGAACACCACTGGCTTGGAGGCCAGTGGGCCTGCATATAGCATCATGAAGCCTGTGCTCCTGCCTGTATGCCCTATACTGCTGTGTTGTCTGCACTCTGTAGACCAGAGGCAAAATGACCTCCCAGCACAGCATATTGCACGTGCACCAAAACGTATGGCAGAGTGGCCATCTCCCATTTGACTTGTGTGCCAAAAACAGTGTTGTCTCTACCATCTGTATGATAAACTCATGCACTTCATAAGCCTTTACACAAAGGATCAGCTTAAATAGTTTCTTTGCTGTTTTAACTCCCAAGTACCATGGGTACTATTCCAACTACGGAGGACGACAACATTGGCATTTCTTTTCATTTTTTAATGTAACCTTTTCAGGATAAGGAAGTGCTAGAATCTGCTGCCCAGCTGAGAAAACTCTCTGAAGCACTTAATATTTTGGAATTGAGAGCCACCACTGGAGATGATCAATGGCAAAAGGAGATACACATTTTAGAAACAGTTGCCACCAAGTGGGAGATAAAGAAAGTGATGCTTCAAGCCCAGGACCAAGTTCTCAGAGCTAATCAGTTGAATGATGTTAATTCAGGTATGTGGTTTTTCTAGTGTGCCCCTGTATCTGCAGGGGATAGGATCCTGACCTCCCCCTGGATACCCTGAAACTGCAGATAAGACGGAACCCTATGTTAAGTATAGGGTACTCCCCTGCCCCCGGATGGATTTTTAGCAACCCAGAGTAAGAATAAAGGAAGGTAAGCCCTCCCCCCCCATCCTGTGGATAAATTGAAACTGTGGATATGGGGCTCCACCTGTATCTGATAGAACTGTAGTTGGAGTGTAAGATCATAAAATCCATATTAGTTCTTTAAAATATTTTTGTTCTTGAACGTCTCAGACTGGCTTTATTTGTTTGTTTGTGCAGTTTTTTTCTTTAATCTTTTTGGATTTATTTGTAGGTAAGCTTTTAGTTGCAGGGGCATGTTCCTTTATTTCTTACAGATGAATTGTACACTCTTGTGAATGTCCTGCATTCAAAACTAAAAGAAGATGGTGCCTTAGTGGAGCCTCTCCAAACAAAATACGCAGAGGGTAGGCAGGTGGACTCTGCCTTGTTAACTTGGCTTGGTAATAGGGTTCAGCTGTGGCCTGCAATGGAGTATCTGGCAATGTTATGGCAGTATAAGCTGACTGCAGACTGTATTGCTGAGGCTGACCTGCAAAGGTGAGAGGAGTTTTCTGTCAAGAAAAAAGTACTTTTTCTGCTACTATAACTTTCTAAAGGTAATCCAGAGGCATGGTCTATTTTGCTGGCTAGTGAGATAAATTGGAAGTTTATAAAATGTGCAGTCATACGTCCTATTCATATGTGCAATTTAACAATTCGTTTTTATATCCAGCTTTTCTAAATTTTCACAGCCTAAAATCTAAACAAGCACACTGAACTCTTGTTCAGCGTGGGGCACCCAGGGATAATGAAATCCACAGGTGCCGAATTTGCAGATAATGTGGACCCCCCGTAATGTGCATGTCCTAATATGTTCTAGGAACATTCAGGTAGATTCTGTCAACAAAGTAGCTCTAATAACTTTCAGGCCAAAAATAGTAGAATGCCCTGGTTTATGGATGGTGGTAGAGTCCTGGGCTCATTTCTTTTCATTACATCAGTGGAAGTCATTGATCCTTTTATCAAAACTGATTATCAACTATGCCATAACCACTATGCCAACCGTTCCTGTTAGAATAATATGCTTTGCATTCTTCTATCCCCATGACTGTTCTGTCCTTTGAGCTACTGTTCTTGCCTAACAATCTTATACTAGAGGCCAGCTGTCAGAAGCTGATCTATAGGAATGTCCTCCCCTTGCTTTAATGACTCAGAAAGAACTACAATCTGTTGCTATTACCAATTTCTGCCCTTTTTCCTGTACTGTGTCCACTTCATGCCATCCATCCAGATGTAGCTACTACTATCCTCAGTTCAGTCCCTGACCAGGTGAGTGTTCAGTCTGCATCTGCTGCCCATATCTGTTCCTTGGGCTGTCTGAGGGTGCAGTCCTAACCAACTTTCCAGCATGGGTAAGGGCAGTGCAATTCAGAGGGGAAAGGACAAACATTCCCTTACCTTGAGGGCGCCTCTGTTCCACTACAGAATGCAGAACATGCCCCATTGGCACAGCTATGTCAGTGCTGGAATGTTGGTTAGGATTGTGCCCTAAACCATTTGGCTTTGTGTTCCTGGGATCCTTCCAGCCTTGACTGCAAGGCAATCGTAAGGTGGTTCCTCAAGCTTTCCATTCTTGCAGCTTTGACAGATGTTTTCAGCTCCTGAGCCACCCTGGCTGTGACAAATGGTTTTTATGTATAATATATAAATCCTGCCCTTCCATCCCCAAGGATGTTTTCCAGAAATTAAAATAGATTACTTTTCCAATTAGAAATAATTATGTGGCTGACACTACATCACTATATTTCCTACATAGTATGCTTTTAAAGCATTTTAAAATTAATACAAATGAGAACTTGGAATAAAAGCACATAACACCACTTTCTGCCTTTCAGATCACAAAATAGGCAAAGAACAAACCATTTTTAACCCCCCCCTATTAATTGGTAGGGATGTGGTGGTTCTGTGGGTTAAACTGCTGACTGGAAGGTTGGCAGGTCAAGACCACGCGACGGAGTGAGCTCCCGTCGCTTGTCCCAGCTTCTGCCAACCTAGCACTTCAAAAGCACATAAAAATGCAAGTACATAAATAGGTACCACTTTGGTGGAAAGGTAACAGTGTTCTTTGTGCCTCGACGTATATTCATGCCGACCACATGATTGCGGAAACTCATCAGACAAACGCCGGCTCTTCGCCTTAGAAGCGGAGATGAGCTCCACCCCTACAGTTGGTCACGACTAGACCATTCAGTCATGGGGAAACCTTTACCTTTATTAATTGCTATTATGTTTTCCTTCAGGAAAGGCAGCAACCAGCAGTTAAGCTTATGTTCAGAAACAAGGCAGTTTTTTGCATTTTGCCTTAAGTTGACACCAGCTACCTCACAACAACTCCAAGGGCTTTATTTCCTGTCAGGCCTTCATAAGGTAAGAATATGTTTAAGTTCAGTATGTTTAAGAACCAAATTGTCACCATTCTCCAAAAGCCAATCATTTTACTATGTTAATGTCTGGCAATTTCTAATGTTGTGTTATGATGCATATACTTTTATTATGCTGTAAAAAAAAGCTAGTTTTGCCAGGCTTGGATTCTGTTCTCATCCTTTGTCTGCTTACAGGCTACTAGGGTCCCCGTCTCTTACTTCAGTCTCCTCCAAACTTCTTTTAGAGTGCTGTAATTAGGCGAACAAAAGGTGTGAGGGGGGAGTGAATACGAGCCTTGCTGCTTGTCCTAATAATGCTGCAGTGGCTCATCAGCAATAGAACTAATTAAGCAATACTTTTGCATTCTGTTTTATACTTTCCCTGTGCACATTTGTCCCTTGGGGCTGAAAGATGTATTTTTTCCCATTGTGGAAAGAAATGCGTCTGTCTTAACACCAACCTTAAGAAAAGTTTCACTAAAATGTTTAGGATCCTAGACACAAACATTCCACGTGCTTTTCTAGAGCGGTTTTTAAAATAGCAAATAAGTTTAGGAGTGCTTCAGTCTCCCGTGTTTTTGTTGTTTAGGTCTCCTCAGAGGAGGTTTCCCTCTTGTGGTCAGAACTGGTGAGTGCTGCACTGGTGTCCTTCTGGAGAAGTACTGTAACTACAGACCCAGAGCGTTGGCTAGCCTGGCAGCCAACACCTCTGGAAGGGAAGAAGCAGCCCACATCTCTCATGGAGCCTCCCGTTAAGGTTAGTGTGGGGAAAACATTAAATGTTTAAAGCCTGGTCTTGGCTGGCTTTGATTACAACAGGCACTTCTATAATGTGATTGAGCACTTCATGCCTTTAAATGTTCTTACTGCCTTGTATTAGCTGCAAGTCTGGAGCCAAAGAAGCACCAGCCTTTTGAGGCTTATGAAGATTTACAGTACGGGCTCAAACCCCACATTCTTGCACATTTCATTTTTGTTCCTACTATAATTTTAATCAAAGGTGCCATTGAACTGCCTGCTAATTGAAGGGAGGTTTTCACAGTAATTGCTGTTGCAGATTGCTGCTCTGTTGTGGCATGCTGAAATCTAGACTGTCTGGGCAGGGCTCCGCAATTGAAGAATTTTAGGATCTTCGGCTGAGTTCAACAGCTGGAGGCATACAGATTGCTCCAGCGATGATCATGATAGATAAAATGTTTCTCCCTCTCGCAGCTTAAATGTGGAAATGACATGGATATTTTCTTTCATTGCTTAGGGTGTGGGTATTCTGAGCCGAGCCGTTTTCTCCAAGTGCCTCGCTGAAATTCTGACTAACAGCAGCAAGTGGAGCCAGTGGGATGTGACTGGCCTTCCTGTTTTATCTGCCTCCAACGTGACGCTGGGAGAATGGCTGGAGAGAGCACGGCAGCTTTGGGAAGTCAGTGCAGTTTTGTGGACAAACCTGGCCTTTTCATCCATGGCAGAATTTAGGTATTGGCACACAGCGATTGCTTTCATACTCTTGTCCTCTGAAGCTAGAAAAATTAGACGGTCAGCACTCAACAACTAGTCTTAAGAGAAACATTTTAAGGATGGAGTGCGAGTTGGTGGGTTAACCTCTACTCAAATACGCTGCCAACAAAGCCTGTTGCTACGGCCATAGCTTTCTCCTGACACTTCTCTTGCCTTTGTGTTGGCAGCAGCAGGCCAGGTAACCTTCTATAGGCAGATGGATTTGGTTCTGGATTCCTACTTCAGATTTGATTGAAATATCTCTCTTGCCTTTGGGAAGACGTCTCTCCATCTCTCTTGTCTTATCTCTCTTGTCTTCTTCCAGGTCTACAGATTGCAGGTTGCAGTGTGCAGTGTTGCATAGGCAACTGGTGGCCCTTAAAGGCCTGATTCCAGCCCAACAGCAAGAGCTGTATCTCCAGAATTGTGACAAGCTTTCCTCCAAAGATCCTGCAACTTTTCAGTACCTTTGCAAAACACTCAGGGATGTTGCTGCTCAAGATGTCTTGCCTGAAGAGCTCCTCTGTCTTTGCCTGGCTTGTTTGCAGCAGTTATTTGAGCAAGAAGGGGGACCCCGGCCTGAAGCAGGTCGGCGAGGCAGTCTTTGGGTGAATCTCGGTCTTCTGCAAATCCATTTATGGCTTCCGCAAACTCAGTTTGATCCTGCGGTGAAAAACGAATACAAACTCAAGTATGCAGAGGAAGAGGTATGTGTGTGGAACTAATGTGTGTTCCTTTGCCTTATAATTTAATATGATTTAAACATGTTATTGCATTTCAAAGCATGAAATGTCTGTTAAAAACAGTAGCAACAGGTTATACGGTACAAACGAACTAAAGTGGCATTCCATGTTTGCTGTCATGTGTGGGTGGTGGAGGAGAATAAATACAGGTATAGGGTCTGGTGGTATGGTGGAGAATAAATGCAGGTATACCATGAAGAAAGGTATAGGGTCTTATTAATTTGCCAGAGCAGAAAATGAACTTATGTCAGTGGTCAGATAAAGCCATGTCAGATGAATTAATGTTTTGCTTGAATATTTTCATATATAAACTATAAAATACTGAACTTTTGGATTTCCCCTTTGGTCATCGCTAAACACACCTGCTTTGGTCTTATTCTTTCAGTTGCACCGCCTAGAATGTGAATGGAAGACCCACACTGTGTCAACTCAGTTGCAGACAGGGAAGGATCTTGAAGATGAAACTATCAGCAGTCACAGTCACCCTCATATTAGGTAACGGTTATTGTTGTGGAGTGAGGCACCTTGGGAACTTGGTCTTGTTGACTGTCTTGTTTCCAAATTGGAAAGGATCCTTGTGGACAGCTGAAGCAGGCCTCCACTAAACTGCGGGTTCAAATCCATACTTAAGTCAGAGCCTCGGGCAGTGACTCTCAAATTGTAGGGCTCTCTTCATTTTGCCTCTCATCCTTCATTTGCTATCTCAATGTGGACAGGGAAAGATGACTGGAAGCGCAAACTCAAGCACTTGTTTGACTCAAGTCCCTTGTGCTGGTCTGGGAGTGCCACTGAGGCCAGCCCAAGGACATGCGCCCATGCCAGATCCCAGACCTGAGCCAGTAAGGAAGCACAAGGGCAGCCAGCAGGGGGGTTGGGGAGGGTGGAACGGGGCCAGGGGAGGGAGGGAGGGCCAGTGGGTGGACCAGTCCAAGAAGGAATTTGGGACCGGATCCCAACCCACATCCCCACCCAGATGGCTTTACCTGAGCTGCTTGGATTTGCCTCAACAATTTCGCTGTACAAATCTGAGTAGCCCCGTTGAGGTGGCTGCTATGCGGCATGGAGTAAGGGGAAATAGTTCGGCCATTCAGCCTGCCTACTCCAGCGCAGGCTAAGATTGGGCTTCCCTTTACATAATTACTGTGAGAACAGACATGTTTGTCTGGTCATTGGTACTCACCCAGTTTCTACTTTGGATGAAAGTTAATTTTTATATGTTGGCTCGTATAGCTATGGAGGGTTTTGCTGGAGTTTTGGGAGCCAAAACAGAAAAATGAAGCATTAAAATTGGGGAAGGGTGGCAGTGCGTAGTTCTCATTATATCAGGAAGGTGATTTGTTTGCTTTAGAGGCTATTCCGGTAGTATCTTTTTAACCATGATGGAGGACCTGACTTTTAACATCCTTCAATTTTATCATGTCTCAGGATGTTATGCCAAAGAATCCAGAAGCTGAAGGATGAAATTGCCAACCTGAGTCGAAAGCGAGCCTATAGACCACAGGTCCCTTCGTACCACTCCTTGTACCAAGACGTGTATCAGTTTGCCAGCAGTGTTGCCCAGATTTCAAAGGTCCAGGATCTGGTCGCTCGCCTTCTGCAAGTCCTCCATGGGGATAAACCTCAGTCGCTACAGGCGGTACAAAATGTGCTGCGAGAAGAAGCGGTCTGGCAGGAGTCGCACCATCAATTTAGGAAACGTTTGGCAGAGGACTATGCTGCCTTCCCTGATGTGGTTGCACCATTGCAGGCTGCCATTTTGCAGGTGCAGCATGGCCTGAGACTTGTGGCTTCTGAAGTCCATCGAACAGCACTGAGCACGTTTGTCTGCCCAGCGAAACTTGGCACCGTGGTTGCTTCTCTGCTGTCGTTTCCCTCTGTGGATAGCACCTTCCCCACTTACCTGTCCCATGCAAATGCTTTGTGCTCCGTGAACTCCCTGGATGTCCTCCATGGCCTCAAGAGAGTCTCTCTGAAATACTGTGCCGACGGCTCTGACAGCGAGCAGAGGATGTGCCTTACCCAGGAGCAGCTGCTAGTGAATGCTCTGTTGTACCTCCGTTGCCATGTGCTGTCAAAGGGAGAACTGGATCACATATCGCTTCAACTTTTTCAACATTTGTGTCAGGTGTGATGTCCTTTTTTAAGGTGCATGTATATTTTTGACCCCTAGAAGGGAGAGTATTACCATTTCCCCCCTCCATATCTCTCAGGGAAGGTGTGGGGTTTTCCTTTGCAACTTGGGTTAAAATGCAGTATAGGTGCATGAGCTAAATGGAGGTTGACAATTCAAGCACCACTGCCTCAGTACTGGTGCCAGACATATCTGGAATTGGTTTGCAGTAGTTGGGACAGACCTCTCGGTTTTCTTAATTTCTTAGGTAATAATAAATGAATGGGACGAACAAGAGCGTTTGGCCCAGGAAGAAGAGGAACAAAAAAACAGTCTCTTTAGATATAGGACCAAGAGCCATGGAACTGGCCTGACTGAAGAAGAGGAGGAAGAAAGAGACTTCAGGAGGACATTCCCTCTTCATGAGAAGGTAGATGAACAGTGCTTGAAACAAAAATTGTGTGTGGAATTCCTTCCTAGAAAAGAACCCAGTTTACAGATTAGAAAAATTATAGGGTTGCTGAGATGTGGATTAAATGGAAAAGGAAAGAATCTAAAGTGAGGACCATTATATCTAGTAGGTAATTTTTGAACCTTTAGGTTCATATCTTGGACCTGCTAGATGTTCTTCAAGAAGCCATTTTGTATTGGTCTCTCACTCCACCCTTAGACTGAGGATGTCATCATCTTAACTCACAAGGTAGTTCTGAGCACGCAGTGTGTAAAGCCTGCAGATTGCGCATCTGGGAAAGCCATAGGAGAATACTGTGATAACACACTCTGTGATTAGAGCTGCTATGTATTGATTGCGTAGTTCTACCTCTGTGTGTCATTACTCAGAAATAGGTGTTTTTATAGAACTATGAGCTCTGTAAACTTTTGATGTCTGATACAGTACTATAAGTTGATGCTGAATGGATCTTTGAATATGACAACAGGACTTTGAAGATATAACAACTCAGGCAAGCCTTGAAGGAGAAATGAAAACTGAAGATGGTTTGGAAGATGAAGCAGTCCCTGAGAAGCCTCTTCTTTCCCATCACTCAGTGAGAACTGTTATGATGGTTCATCAACAGCTGTGCCTCAACTTTGCACGATCCCTGTGGTATCAGCAAAGCCCCCCCTCCCATCAGGCCAAGCACCGTTTGAGTGCATTTCTTTCCTGTTACCAGACTGGCACTTCGCTGGTGGCTCACTTCTATCCTTTGATTGGTAAGGCTTTTGTCTTTGTTTCAAGCAGTCTGTGCTTCTATAGTTTGCAGCATTTCCCCTGTGGGCAGCACATCTGCCTGCCATTAATATCATACACATCCCAGCTCCTTGTTGCTGTTCCGAATCCTGTTTCCAAATCACTCCTGCTTGCGGTGTTTATTGCCAAATGTGTAGCCAAAACTGACTTGATGTTTTCGCTGCTTAAATGATAAAACCTATTTTTTGGTTTGCTTTCTGTAGTTGTATTTGTAGAATACTGTCAGGCAATAAGGTAGGAAAATATTTACTGGGCTGGGTAAATGGAACTGGTTACATTAATGGAAAAGGGACTCTAAGGCTGCAATCCTAGACACACTTTCCTAGGAGTAAGCCACATTGAACACAATGGAACACTTCTGAGTAGACATGCAAAGAATGGGGCTTTTAGTCTCGTCTCCCCTTTCATGAGTCAGCTGGCTTTTTCTTGGTGGCCATACTTTGTGGTGGCCATTTATCATGTAATCCTGGTTTCAGGGAAATAATACATTCAGTGTAGGGAACCGTCTTCCCCATATATTCCTGCACGTCCCGTGGTCTTCAGAGAGGGCCCTTTTTAGGATTCCATCACCATCTGAAGCCAGGGTAGGAGTAGGGCCTTCTCAGTTGTGGCACCCCACCTCTGGTTCATTCATAAAGGACCAGACCACAGACTGCCATTTGGCCAGATGATGCATTTTCCTGCAGAACTTCACACCTTCTCCTCCTCCTCCTTCCTCTTTAAATCTTAGGTTCTGAAATGAATGATAATCTTCATGGAAGCCAACTTCTGGCAAGCACAATACTGCAGAATACACTTTTTGAAGAAGGGGCTTCGGAGCTTTCCCTGCAGCACGAAGGCCCCTATGACTTTTACCATCATCCTAATATTCAGCAAGTACGACAGTGCCAGCCTGTGCTTGAAAACCTCACTAAAGAAGTGAAGGTGCTGCTGCAAGAATGGCCTGAACACCCTGCACTTGTGCAGGTAAGAGGTTTCAGCTTTCAAGGATTTAAAATGGGGCTTGCATGTCGGCATCAATGGATAAGGAGAATGTTGGTGAACTAGCTGCTGTCTCGTTGACATTTGTTTTCATATTTTCGTCAAGAAGGCTTTTCACTGTTGACATGATGAGCTGGCATTTTAATGACTATTATTTTAATAGTTTTGTATAATCCATTGGAAATTGGTCTTCCTTGTTTTAATCATATTTATCTTTTAGTATTGCTTTAATCTTCCATTTTGTATTGTGTTTTTATGTTGTAAGCCACCTTGGGTACCCCTAATGTGTGGGAGAAAGGCAAGATATAAATTCTATTAACTACTATTGGCTGGATAATACCTGCTCAACAGCCAAATATACCATTTATTGTCCAATGCCCACTGGGTTCAGTTGGATTATTCTCTCTCTGGTCTGCAACCCTAATTTGATAGTTATCCATCCGACAAAATCAATTGTGCACAAGTTGCATTCCAAGTCTGTATCCCTTCTGAAACAGTTCTATTATTCAATTGGTTCAAAGTTTTTAGAAAGCGGTAGCCAGAAACGTTGTCTTTCATTTTGCAGCTCCTGGTTGTGATGGACAGAATTCGTAGCTTTCCACTCTCCAGTCCTCTCTCAAAGTTCCTGAATGGATTAGAAATTCTGCTGTCCAAGTCTCAGGTCAGAAATTGGAGAGGCCAAGAAAAGGCTTTTCATCCTCTTGTCATAAATTACAATGGTTTTTGTTTGAAAATTATTCCTTCCTCTTCTAGGACTGGGAGGAGACAGCTAGTCAAGCTGTGTCTCTGAGGAAGCACCTTGATTCGGTCACTCAGCTGATCATCCAGTGGCGTAAACTAGAGCTGAAGTACGTAATGTCGGCTTTATTCACTTCAAACATTTACAAGCCATGATTATTGGGGGTGAGCTGTGTGTAGTATCTAAAGGAAACTCAAAAAGTGCAAGGGGCTTTAGTCCCTTTGAGTCCCTTGACACGACAAATCCACATGGTTTCCAAATTTGGTAACAAAATACAGTATATTGTAAATACATCACATTATTTTGCATTATTTAAAAACATTGATTATTGATGGTTTTAGTTTCTATATTGAAGAATTGAGTCTATTGTTGGTGCAGAATACACAGATACCCACTTTGTTTCTGTAAAAACAAGTTTCCTCAAATAGGAGTGTGCATGTCCTTAAAGTGGCATTTATAGATTTGTGGTTGTTCATTGATCTGAATTTTTCCTCTTGTCTTGTCAGCTGTTGGTCTGTTAGCCTGGACAATGCAATGCAACATCACACAGAAAAATCTATGAAACACTGGTTTTCAATCTATCAGATGATTGAGAAATATAGGCAAGAAGAAGAGGCGAAGAAAAATGAAGGTAGCTATTTCCAGTTATCCTTGTTTTAATACTGGTGTTACAAAACAAAGGCAAACGGTTCGTGCAAGCTATTCTTGTATCTCTATGAACTGTTAGAAATATATTCTAATATATATAGGTATAAGGAATATATACATCGTATACATCATATACACCAGTGTTTGCAGATTTGTACCATATTGCCCATTTAAACTCAAATACAAAACTTCTCTCGTTGCATAGCATATTGAGAGATCAGCTTGCCTTATTAGGCATACATTTTCAAAGTGCTTCACAGGCAAAAGCTTCCCACAATAAATATTAGCAGTCCAAATAAATTTTGAGAGCCAGGATGGAGTTGTGGTTTGGGAGTTGGACTTAAAACTTGGAAGATCCAAGTTTTAATCCCTGCTCAGTCATGAAGCTTTCTGGGTACCCTTGGGCTAGTCAATATCTCTCGGCCTTGCCTACCTCACAGGGTTGTTGTGAGGATAAAAAGAGGGGAGGAATTATGTAAATACCCTGAGCTTCTTGAAGGCTCATCTAAAAACGTGAAAAATAAGTTTTAGGATGGCCATAAAAATAACCTTGTTATATCTGAACAGGCCTTTTCTTGCAATTTAAAAGTGTTAATACTCTAGAATAATGAAGCTTTGGGTACAGATTTCTGCCACTGAATGTTTTCATGATCTTATTTTGTCAATGGCTCCATCTCAGTTTTGGATTTTAAAAATGGTAGCCTAACCTTAAAAATATTCACTTTCTCCTTTCACTTTTCTGTCTTCTAATATCCCCTTGTACCATCAAAGTTGTAAAAGGGTTGTATTGGTTCTGGAAAGTTGGATTGGATTGGCCCTTAGATTGTTGCTTGTTTGCTGCTCCATACTTAACCGGGGGGGGGGGGGAGTCAAAATCAGTTTGAATGATGCATCTCTCTCCTCTTCCCTCTCTTTTTCCCTTTACAATTTCAACTGACAATAGAAGTGAATCTAGCAGCTGTGATCACTGCACTGCAGGCTTTCATAGAAGGAGCCACACTGGGGGAATTTCATGCACGTCTTCAAATGCTGTTGGAATTCCACTGCCACATCTTGCTGATGCCACAGGTGGAAGGAAATGGTCGGTGTTTATTTTAAATGAGCTAAAATTCTTCCTGTCTTTGATCAGGGATAGACAATGTTTTTAACGTACAGGCGCAGTAGCTCTTCATATTGGTTCTTACAGTTGGTGGCTATGATCATTCATTTTTGAATTATTTGGGAATTTTGAATTGGATAAGGAACCCCTTTCTCCCTGCTTGATACCAGCCAATGATTCAGACCCTGGGGCATCATCTCCTTTATCCACTAAGAAGCAGGATCTTAATGGAAGACATGGCTGTGGGTGTGGTGGGGTTATAGTCTCCTAATACCTGTTTCAAGCAACTTCCTTCTGCTTCATTGCAAAAACCTACACTCTGGTATTGTAAGTTCAGGCACCTAAGCGTGCTTAAGTGAAGTTATCTGCCTTTTTCCCCTACATGGAATTGTATCACTGCATTTTAGCAGGGCCTGTTACCAGATTTTTAGATAATTACAGTTTTTCTGCATTCAAACCCTGTGGTCTATCTAGCTTTAAACTTGCTCAGTTCAGATATAGTGCCACCCTCATGATTTCCATAAATAACTATTGTTGAGAACTGAAACTTCCAAATATGCAACAGAAAAACCAATCATTTTGGAGCCACTTACCTACTTTCATTTTCCATCTGTTCATAGTACATGAACATAGCACATCTGTTCATGTTCATAGTACAATTCCATGGTGCAGCAATTTCTGGAGAAAGATCAATAGCTGTAACTCTGGTTTGGCCTTTTAGACATCACACCAAGCCACAGTGAGCACATGCTGTGATTCGCAAAGCTATGTTAAACCATGATTCCTAATCCTAGTTTGTCAGCTTGATCACGAACTAATGTTTGTTCATTCAGGCATTGCAGCAAATTGCTCAACTTCCTTCTTTGAATTGAGTTGGTCTAGGCTGAGATTTCCAATGTAAATGCTCAATGCATTTTAAAATAAAAACAAAATTTCAAGCAAAAAGTTATTGTTCCTTATTGTCTAGATGTAACACCACGTATTTAGATTTTGGACGGCTACCAAAACTTTACTTTAAAAAGAGAGTGTTAAGTTGAAAACAGTAGCTTTATCCAGCAAATGAACAAATATTGGCATTTGTCCTACCTACAGAGAGAGAACAATACTGCCTGCTGCTTACTTCATTGTTTTCTCTGATTAGCATCCTAAAAAAAAAAAATAGGGCTGTCCTGCTGTATAGCTAGAATTCTTCTCCAGCTCTTGGCAAAACATTTGGCAAGAAAATGGGAAGGATCTTGTTCGGCTCTGCATACCATTAGGGATTGCCTCTCCAAAAGTGGCTGCTGCTGCTTCAAAGGGAGTGATCCACACTGCAGCTCAGTATGTCGAACGTAATCCCGCCACTGAATTGCCCAAAGAATGGGTGGATCATGTTCTATGTAGTGCTGCAAAAGAGACTAACTTTTTTGCTGCTTCAGTTTACCTCCCCCCCCCAAAAAACGTGCCATTCTTGGGTCTATTTTTGTGGTGGATGAACTTTGTGTTCTGAAAAGGATTCAGTTAAGTTCAGCCCTACTTTAATTATTTCTACATGTCTGGTAGACCTCTGGGATATTGTTGTTGTTCAGTCGCTAAGTTGTGTCCGACTCGTCGAGACTCCATGGACCACAGCACGCCAGGCCTCCCTGTCCTCCACTAGCTTCCGGAGTTTGCCCAATTTCATGTTCATTGCTTCGGTGACACTATCTAACCATCTCATCCTCTGTCGCCCCCTTCTCCTTTTGCCTTTGAAGTTTCCCAGCATGAGGGTCTTTTCTAAAGAGTCCTCTCTTCTCATGAGGTGGCCAAAGTATTTGAGCTTCAGTATTTACTGGGATATTAGGAGAAAAGTAATATTTTTGAATGAAATATATTTTTACTTTCAGACATGCTGTGCAATGTACTGTGGAATCTATACAACTATTATAAGCAGTTCTCAGAATGTATCCAGGCCAGGCTAACCGAACTTCGGCAACCTATTGAAAAAGGACTGAAGGTGAGTGTAAAAGTTCTTGACAAGATAACTGACTCGTGGTCCCTGGCTGTCAATGATGAAGTCACAGCTTGGGTAAAACCAACTCAAATAGGAGTGTAGTGATACACGAATACATGCTACACTGATGCAAATAGGAGTGATACACGAATAGATGCTACACGGATGGCTAAGGACCTGTTTTTAAATTGGAAGCATGTATTGCCTGACAAATAGTTCACTGACTTGTTTTACTTTGCAGGAGTTTGTGAAAATCTCTAAGTGGAACGATGTCAGCTTTTGGGCTGTAAAGCAGTCGGTGGAGAAGACTCACAGGTTAGTCTAATGTGTTGAGATATCAACCATTTTGGACATGGATGTGCTTAAATTGGACATCCACATGAACGGGATGCTGTTCTCTGTTTAGAGCCATTCTCCCAGCTTTTCCTTCTCAGGCTTCCTTAAAAGCTACTGTGATAAGGAAAGATATATGCAAATTAAATCAATAATTCTACCATTTTACCATCTTGTCATGCCACTGTTACACGCAGATCATTCTTTTTTATCCTTGTGTTTTTTTATGGTGTTTAGGGTGCTTTTCAAATTTATTAAGAAGTTTGAAGCTGCTCTCAGTGAACCTTGTCGATCTGCCTTAGTGGAGACAGCCAAAGAACAATTAGTTTCTTTGCATAAGCAGGAGGTGTCTGAAAATCAAGAAACTAAAATCCAGAGCTTGAATGACATGCTAAGGAAAAAATTGACTGCTAGAACAGATGCTGCTCAGGTATGTGCAATGTTTACCTGCATTCAGGTAAGCTGTTAAGCATTTTTACCTGTATGTTTGGGTTCCCTGTATGCACATACAAATATCACTATGTGTTTGTGCACATGCAGTGATACTAAGGAGAGAGGAACATAATTTTTTTTTACTCTTGTCCTACTAAAATGTGAGCTCATGTTGCTGTTAGGACTACATGCTCTCACATTTTAGTAATTTAAAAGTGGTACAGAGTTCTTGGAACTGTGCAGACTACAGGTAAGGTGGAGAATTGCATGTTCAAATTTTTTAAATAGAAGAAATTCCCTGTGCATGGAAAACTGGAATGACAAAAACGTGTTTTATTCTCGTCTTCTGGTGAAGACTGACATTATTGTTTAGTATGTGCAAAGAGTTCCTTACTTTAGGAGAGGATTCAGGCATGCAGTCTCCCACCTGCAGTTTGAAATGGTGCATTCCCAAGAACTCCAAACCACATAATTTCTGCATGTCTAGGTACTATTGGAATACTTCTATCTGTGGTGTTGAATGCTGAGAAAAGATGGAACAGTTGTCTTGTCTAGAATTATAGTAATTTGGTTGGGCAAGAATAACATTTAACTTAAGAAATGGTTTGCTTATCAGACCACAGGTATATGTTGTCTAGAATTCTTTCTCCAGTAGAGGCCAGGCAAATGCCCCTGAGAGGCTGACAAACAGGGCGTGAAGAAAATAAGCCGCCTTTATTGTCTGAGGTGATCGATAAACCTTTAGGTTATATATAATACAGCACAGCACTTTGATTTCTCTCACTTTGCCTTTCCTGCTGTGAACCTTTCCCAGGCTGCTCATTTGGAGGAATTCCAAAGAGATGCATTTCATCCAGAATCCCTTCAGGGCCGCCTACCAAAGCTTACAAAGCGAATGAAGAAGATATGCACAACTCTGGTGAAGAACAGCTCCTTTTTGGATCTCATTGAGAATCTTGACCATTTCACGGGTGAGCACTGCAGAACTACTATAATGGGTGCTATCCCACACAATAAAATTCAGGACTGGAAAAATACAAGACAAAAACATTTTTTTGAAGTTGTTTTAATGTTGGACAGCTTTGTCAAGTGTTTTTGTTGCCAGTTTCAGAATCTGGATGAGTTTGCTGAAATTATTGCTATTTCAATGCTTTTTACTAGCTCTCTTCCTCTTTTTTTCAGGTGACATCATTTCCATTGCCCAGGAACTGAAAAACATGTCAGTGAATCCAGCAGCAGATAAAGAAAAACAGAAGTCAGAGGTCAAACATTTACTTGTGCAGAAACAAAGAGCTCTAACAGAGCTCTTTAAAAACCTTGCAACTACAGGTGCGAGATGAAACTATTGATGTTTAATATGACCAGTGAACAAGTGTACAGTAATCTCCCCACCCCACAATAACATTCAATCTTGTTATACATCTGTATGCAAATGCAAATACAATCTGTCTGTACGCTACCTTTTTGTTTTATTTTTCGCAGTAGATGAATCACATGGTTGAGGCATACTAGTATATAAGCATCAGATCATCTAATGCACAGTGCATTTGATCTTAATCACGGCCTTTGTAACAGTGCATTGTATCTTTATACATCAAATTTTGGTGTTATTACTCCCATTAACTAAGAGCTCTTCCAAAACGAAATTTGTGCTTAAGGAATATCTTTAAAATTATGTATACTAGGAAGCAACTGAATCTCATATCATTATCTTAAATCTCAAAAAGAAAATTACTAAGTGCTATTTGTATTTGTCTTCCTAGGGTTGTCCTATCGCAAAGGCCTTGCTTGGTCTCGTTCCAAAAGCTCCCAGGATCTGCTTTTTCTCCATCCATTGGATTTGCGCAGTGCATTAGCCTTGGTTAACTGCTCGCACAAATTGGATGCAGCGTACGTGTTTTCTATTTTTAAGACTATAGCGATGACTTTGAAGGACAGGAGTAGTTTGTTGGGCTTTCTAAATTTGGCTCATACGAAATTTAGTGTTAATGAGATTTTCATTGGGGTGGTACTTTTTAACATGACATATGCAAATTGAAATTATAGTAGAACATTGGAGTTGAAAGGAACTCTTGGGATTAAGGTTTTAGTCGGTGAACTTCTATTAATAGTCATAGCTTATTATGAAAGGACTTTGAAGTTGCATAATCTGTTTTTAAAAAAACTTGAGACTGAAAGTGTTGTACCTTCCAGGTTACTTTCTGAGATCTCTTCATCCTGGGATGGATGCCAAAAATACTTCTATCAGTCTCTTGCACGCCACTGTAGACTTCAAACAGCCTTAGTAACACCTTCAAAGGTAAATGGGAACTCTGGATGAGATTTAGTTTAATCTTCTCTTTTAACAGTTTTGAATAGGCAAGATTGGCTCTTTTATCATTTAGATATTTGACACTTCCTTTCATATCAACACAGGTTTTTCTGAGACGTGTTCATAGGTGATACACTGTAGATATTGGAAGGAAATAACAGACAAGCCTAATAGTCTTATCTCCAGTTCCTAAACTTATACTCAAATGCTTAATAAGACACTGAATTACAGAATTTACTTTGGTTGGTTAACCCCTTTAGTATACATATCCGAGAAAATGACAGGTGGACAGGCTGGTGGGATTTGGATTAGGTGATGCTACTGTCAGGTGGTTCAGCAGCTGGCAGACAAACCATTCTTAGATGAGGAGCTATTGGCAAGTACTTTTTTAATTTTAGAAAGCATTGTGAACCAGCTAATCAAAGAATAAGAATTTTCTTTATGCTGTATTGCAAGTTCAGTCCTTACAATTTTTAATGTAGAAAGGGTTTGCTTTGGATGAGAGATACTTCATCCTGTATCTCGCAGACCAATCCTATGCTATCCCATGTGGGGGTGTAGCAGCGCCAATGCAGACTGCAGTGTATCCCACGGGGTAGTTTTGGCATGTTGAGGCCTCCTTGGGGCAAGGGAACATTTGTTCCTTTGCCCTGGGATAAGCCCCAACAGTTGCCATGGATCAACTGAAACCTATAGCTGGTGCAAGTCCACATTGACTTGTGAAGGCAGAGGGGACCTGGGAAGGGAGCTAGGATTTGACATGCACTACTTCCACCAAAGTACCCAGGCCCTCCACCTCCTTCCCAGGCCCTATCTGCTCTCTTCCCTGCCTCTGTGGCCACCCCGTTCCACAAGCCCACTCCTCCATCCCTCTATGCCCCCATCCTGCCCAACCCGTCCCACCTCCCCTACCAGCCTTGTTGACGGACCTTCAGCCAGCATGAGGGAAACAGCTCTGGCTTCCCTGCTGATAATCAGGCTTTGCATGCTGTCAGCAGCTAATTTACGACAGCCATAAAGGTATTACCACCAACTCAGTGCCTGTTCCACTGGCAACCAGCCCACATCGGTCTGGGCTGTCGGGCATTCATCATCCACAGACTCTAACCCTGTGATCAGAATTGGCGCAGTAGGAATTTTGTTTTCTGTAGCTTTTAACTGTGCACTAATTCTGTTATTTTTAATGTAGACTCTTTAATTCTGCTTTCCTGTCTGTGTAACTTGCCGGAAAACTGCCTGCAGGCTGCAGTGCATGTTTACCTTTGTGCATTCCATTTATTCTTTCTCTTGAGTAAACATGTCTAAGACTGAGCAGCACAGTAGCTTGCTTTTGCTTTCTTTGCAATGTTGATAACAACCAAGAGTAAAGTGTCATTCATTTGCTCATGTCAGTAGAGGACTTTGTTGGCAAATACCATACAAGGATAAAACTGCCTGTCTTGTCCCTGCAGGAAATTGGGCTCGGTACTATTGAGAGATGTAAAGGTTTCACTGCCCACCTCATGAAGATGCTTGTCAAACAGAGGGGCTCTCTCACTGCCTTGACAGAGCAGTGGATTATTCTGAGGTACTTGTCTTTTTGTTTTCTGTGCTCTCTGTTAGCTCCTTGGTATATTCAAAATCAAAATGTGAGCAGCTGTTTTACCAACAAAACCATTTACATAGATACTCTCAACAAGTAATTAACCACTAGAGCTGAGAAAGATGTGCGGTTTCTAGGGTTGCGCATGCATTGAAGTCTCCTCAATTTTTGATTTTGATTACACCTCTGGGGGTAAGAAGTTCTAAAGACTGTGACCCCTTGGCTCTAGGCCACAAGCTGAGAATCACATGTTCAATCTGTATTTTGTGCCATCTTTTTATTCTTTGGTAATTGATTGATGGCATACTGAGAGCAGAAGTATCCTCTGTGGAATATGCTGAAATGAGCTGACATTTTAGAAATATGTCCACCAGCTTGCCAAACAGCTGATCGTCTGTTGCTTATTGAGATATCATGTTTAATATTGTGGTTGAAAATGTTTTATACAGTACTGATAGCCTTTATTTCACTCTTGCTTTTAAGTGGCCAGATGACTTGCCTGCAGTCTCTTACACCTACAGGCCTACTTTGTGTTATGACGTATTAATGCAGTTACTCCCAAACCTTTTTGCACACGGACCCACTTTTTAACTTACTACCTGGGCAAGAGGCACTTTTTCATATGGTTTCCTCTTATAGTTAGCAGGGAGAGAATAACTGTCCCTCTTCACCCCAGCACAGTGTCTTTTCTAGTGGCTGTTGCTGGTGGTGGTCTGCATTTTTTAAGATTGTGAACCCTTTGGGACAGGGAGCCATTCAACTTTATTATTTTTATTTGCCTGTAAACTGCTTTGTGAGCTTTTTGTTAAAAAAACAGTATATAAATACTGTTTGATTTATTTTTAAAATGATACTTTATCAAGACCTACCTAGCTTTATAAAACTTTAAAAAAGGTCATCTAGTAAGAAATATTTTTATTTACAAGTATCTGTTTTATTTGCAAAGTAACTTGATCCATTTTTCGCAATGAGGGAGCTGTAATGAATAGCCTCAAGGTTATTTCCTTCACCTTCACTTGCTCCCACTACCTTGATGGACTTGGAAAAAAAAACACCTGAAAAAGACCCTCAAGCATTTATCTTCTATATTTAGTCGGTTTGCAAATTGTGAGAGCTCAGCTGTTTGCAGGGCAGTTAACAGCTGTCTGATTTTGAGTAGCCTCAGGGCTTGAGGTGATTAGTTATCCATTGCCCATTGTTTCATTGGAAGCTCTTCAGGACTCACCAGAAATTGGGTCACAACCCACCAAGTGGGTTCCAACCCACAGTTTGAGAAATACTGTATTAATGTATACGACTTACCTGATCACAGCCTTTCGAGAAAGGGCACCTTCATATAAATAATATAAACTCTTAAATATTAAGTTGTCACCTTGCACTTAGCGTAGTGTCAATCTTGTGCTTTTTAAATATCCTGTGGTAATTTGAGGCTGAAATCATTCATGTTCTTAATTCACCTCAGAGTATTGCTGATGCAGTTCTCAAGAAGAGAATAACATTCACTTTACAGGGCAAGCATAATTGAGAGTGCAATCCTCACCTGGAGTTAGGCCAGCAAAGTTTGGCCACCGTAAAGTGTGCTTGGACCACTCTCAGAGTCAGGGAGGATGGCGCATGTCTGTATGCTGGCCTCTCTGACACCAAGAGTGGTCCAAACATACTTTATGGTGGCCCTTGTGCTGGCCTACCTCCAGATTAGGATTGCACTCTGATAGTCTCTGTATTCACAAAGGGCACCACCCAGGCCTTTTGCCTATCAGTGTGCTCTTGGCAGTTGATCCTTCTGTGAATGGAAGCAGAGCTGCAATCATGTAGAAGGTATTAGTGGAAGCAGTTCGGATCTTTGCACAATCAAGTCTTTCCATTTGTGGAGGGAGCTTTGGCTGAGGGGGTATCACTGCACTAAAGGTTTCAGTGCTGCCCAGGTAAATAATTTTTCAGATCTACTTTTGAAAAGGCTTTTTCTTGAGAAGTATCATGGCTTTTTGCAAGTGCCACAATTAACTCGGCTACTGCATGTTAACTGAGGTGCAGCAATCATGTTTTGAGTATCAATGAAGTTCTTACCTTTGTATCTCTAAACAGCAATCTTTTGAGCTGCATACAGGAGATTGACGGCAGGTTGAATGCTTCCAATGAATATGAAGTAGCATTTCCGCCTCAAGATGGGGTCCAGCAGTGGACTGACAGGTTACAGTACCTTGCCATGCAGTGTGTGGTGATTCTGGAGCAGCTGTCCTGGTTTATAGAATGTTGTCCTAAAGGCCAACCCTTGAACAGTGCCGGGACAGAAGTACAAGCTGAAGAAACTGAACTGAATCCAGCCACTGTTCCGAAGACAGGGTCTGGGCTGATACCTTCAGAGCTACAGTATCTCACGCCAGTGGCTCCTGATCAGCTGCCCTCAGGCTGTAAGATGCGAAAACATGATCCACTGTGCGAACAGCTGGCTTCCAGAGTGAAAGAGATGCTAGCGGCAGTTAAGGCAGTCAAAGCCAACGTGGACAGAATAAGGCAACTGTCTTGTGAGACTCTCTTCCATTCCTGGTAAGTAAAGATGTGCACAGTCTGGGGCTGGAGAAACGTTTGTCCTGCTTATTGCTTGCATGCATGCACAATACCTCGGGGCGTATGAAAGTGGTGTTTTTTTCCTCAGATATTGTGATTTGAAAGGCAGAAGGCAGCGTTGTGTTTTTATTCTAAGTACTCATTCCAATGTCTCGTTTTTAGTAATTTTACATGCTTTTTAAAGTGTATTAGGTAGATGATATAGAATAGGCAGCTGCAGTATTTCTAACTGGAAAAATAATTTGTTTTAAATTTTTGGAAAATATCTTAGAACGCCTGTTTGAGCCTGTAGTGGCTTTCACAGGCTGGGGGTTCTTTGGGATCTGAGGAAGGAGCCAGTCTAGTCCAAGGCTGAGGAGGCAAAGCTCTTTATTCCGAACCAAGGCGAACAAGACGAAACTTACAAGGTGCTGGCAGGGTGGTGTAAAGGTGTTGAGGATCGGGGCTACTGCTAAGTTAGTGCAGGGCTATAAGGGGAAGTGTTCACTTAATTGGTGTTTACTTGGCTAAAGTACAATGAATGATGGAAGAGTAGGGCTGTTGCGGAGGTGATCAGGCTGCAAGCAGGAAGGGAACAAGGGCATTCCATGGCCAGGGAGAATGGGCCTTTGGTAATGAGGACTGGAGGATGGACTCGTCCAATCCACACCAGCCAGGGCCCTTGGTTTGTGGCCAAGTCCCTGCTGCCTCCCATAGCAACAGAGCCAGCAAGGACTCAGGGATGTTGGGAGGCAGACAGATGGTTCCTGGGCACTGCACAACGCTAAAATGCAGTGTTGTGTGTTTATTCAGATATTTTAACACCAAAAAGGTGGTGGTTGTGTTTTTATGCGTTTAAACAAACACCCATAACAATTCCTTATACCTGCATACACAATGGTCACTGTTGCCAGCACCATCAGTCAGGGGAGGCAAAGGAAACCTGCAAATGAGGCCAACCAGTGAATAGTGCTTGGGAGCCGGACAGCCCACCCATAGAGGTCTATTGGGCAGTCACCTGCATGCCAAAATACCAGGGGGCACCTGTGTCAGCTTTGTTAAAGTGTACTGGGGCGAGGGCTGTTGCTAGTTCTTTTAATAGGAGGAATGCAAAAGCGATTTAGCACTCGTCAGCTGGGCGATATCATCGTGCTCCCAGGGGATCCAATCAAGAACCATTACTGTAGTAAGCATGCTTTGGGAAACCCACACAGAAGCACTAAACCAGAAAGATGCGCTTCCTGTCTGCCTTACTGATGTTTGTGTCTGTTTGTCTTGTATTCTTCTCCTTGCTTTCCAGTAAGCAAAAACCCCTGATCAGGAAAGACATAGTTAGAAATTAAATGTTGAAGTTTTTTATCCATAATTTCTTTATTTATAAATTTATTTCTGACATCAAATCTCTTCTAATAGAAATAGTGTGTTGTGTTGATCTGAGCTCAGTAGGTATGTGGTGGTGGTTGTTTTTTGTTAAAGCAAATATTCAAATTAAAATGTGGTTCCTTAAATGTGTAATTTTTTGTATTACAGGAAAAGCTTTGAAGTATGCTCATCGGGGATAGAATGTTTGTTGAAGATTTCAACCCAACTGCAGGACATCGAGTCCTTGTTTGTTCTGCCTGAGATGGAAATCAGTCAGGCTGTGCCTCAGATGGCCTTAATCAGAAGTCTTGTATACATCCAGGGAGAAATTAATGAAAGTGTAGATGACTTCGCTATCTGGAGAACACAGCTGTTCAGTTCAATTTCACACTGTGGGGATGGTAACTTATTTTTTCCCCCCTCTTCATTTAAACAGTGGGCTTGTTCATTTAAGTTGAGATGTTTGCATGTATGACTAACTGCCCAGTCTGATCCCCCGCCATGTTTTAATTTATTGGAAACTTTTATATCCCACCTTTCCCATGCCAAAGCTCTAGAGTTCTCTTTACTTGGGACTATTCAATTCCAAGCTTTGTTTTAATATTAGCCGAATTCTCAGCCAGTCTTTTACTTGTACCTGTTGTCAGTTGTGATTTTAACGTTTTTTAAAATTACCTTACTTTTTCTATTGTGGTAGAAGCATTCTTTCTTTGTGAGGCCATTGTCTAGCTGCTGGAAAAATCAGGTAAGCGTCTAATGAAGACTTCTACTGTTTCTTTAAGGGGACCAAAGATCGGATGATGGATTTGTAGAGCTCTTCTCAGAACAAGTAGAACTTGCAATCCAGGCTATTCTGAATGCTGTTCAATGTTTAGTAGAAAGGAAAAAGGGGAAAGAAGAGGCTGAGACCTCCATGAAGGAGGATGGTGAGTCTGCACTTTATCATTTTGTTTTCAAACATGCTTCCTGGTCATGGAAAAAACCCCAGGTGTGTCCTCTGAGCCTATAGACGTGAGCTGACCCACATCACATTTACTGGATGGAAGAATGAACCAGAAACATACTTGGGCTTTAATGGTCTCGTATTTTTCTCAGCTAAAAAAAGGGGTGATGCTTGCAGAAATGTGGCTTTGTATTTGGTTATAAGAAGACCGTTAACAAAGTGGTAGCTATTTTGATCAAATAATTGTACCACTAGAAATTGGCCCTCTAACATCTCAAGACCAGACAATAAGATTGCAGTGGTGCAGCTTTTCTGGTTAGACACCTGGAGGAAACAAGAACAAGGCCAATTCCATGCTCGGAATAATAAAAATGGGGATTGAAAATAAAACAGTATTATATTGCCATTGTACAAAGTGATGGTAAGGCCACACCTGGAGTGTTGTGTACAGTTCTGGTCGCCGCATCTAAAAAAGGACATAGTGGAATTAGAAGAAGTACAGAAGGGCTGGGGCATTTCCATTACAAGGAAAGGTTGAAGCGTTTGGGGCTCTTAAGTCTATAAAGAAGGCACTTGAGGGGTGAAATGACTTACAAAATTATGCAGGGGTGAATAGAGTAGATAGAGGGAATCTTTTTTCCATCTCACACAATACCAGAACCAGGGGACATCCACTAAAGCTGTGTGTTAGTTAGAACAAACAAAAGAAAATACCTTTTTACCCAGCCTGTGGAACTCCTTGCCACAAGATGTGGTGATGGTGTCTGGCCTAGATGCCTTTAAAAGAGGATTGGGCAGATTTATGGAGGACATAGGTTACAAGCTATGGTGGGTATCTTCAGTCTGAGATGGTTGCTCACTGTGAGGGCCAGGTAGGAATTTATTTTCTGTCATCCACATTGGCCATGGATGGCAGTTTTTTTGCCTACCCCAGACTGGCGAGGAAGGGATGGTGTGTTCAGTCGATTCCATGATTTAAAAATTGGTCACTTGTGTTTAATAAAGTTAAACACCTACCGCAGTCTGCTGTTTTCCTCGCTGGTAGTGCAAGGGTAATGGGCTAACTCAGAATGCCGGATGCAGGGGTGTGGCAGCAAGACAAAAGGATCTGGTTGTCTTGTGTGTTCCCTGAGGCATCTGGTGGGCCACTGTGAGACACAGGAAGTTGGACTAGATGGGGCCATGGCCTGATACGGCAAAGTTTTTCTTATGTTGTTAAGTCTAAGCAAGTCTGGTAGTAAATCATTCAATTCATTTCAGCAGTAATTTCAGGTCTGTGGTTTATTTTACAAGCTGAGCTTTTGCTCAAATTTTGCCCATAATATTGCACCATATTTCCACTACTGTGCATGAACATAACCTTTATATGCTCTATTAACCTCAAAGATGAGAATGGATGGATGAGAAACCAGTTGAAATGTGTCTTTGGTAACTTTTTATTTGTGCTCCTTATTCAAGGGGAAGAGTCCTCAACTGACAGGCTTGTGTCAGGGCATTTAACGAAGTTCTTGGATGAAGATGTCTGTGCCGATTTGAGTTCTTTGCACGTACAGAAAATAATTTCAGTCATTTCAGAACTTTTGGAGCGATTGAAATCCTATGGAGAAGATTACACAGCCTACAAGTGCAAGGTACAGTTCATCAGCTGAGACTCTTTTGGCTATTTATTCATGATTGTTTGGTCTAAGGAAAGGCAACTTGAGATGTTTGCTAGACTTTTTCTTGATTGTACTTAGAAGTACTTTAAATTCTTTGTCTTGGCCCAATTCCCCCCTCCAATTTTTCAATCTATATTCTTTTTTTTTAATTTCCACAGCTTTTTAATCAATCTTGTCACTTACTGGTGCGACTAATGCCAATACTTCACAAGTATTCCAACCTTCTCTTCTTCTACCTCATCATTGCTTTGGTTACACATAGGAGTACTGGAAAATTGCTGTCAGTTCTAGCTAACATATTTACTGAACTTGCCCAGAAGGTAAGAAATTCTTGCTTCCTTTTTTTTAAGTGTATATGGAGAAAGGGCATTGGAAAGTTGAATAAGAGCTTTAATCTTTGACTCTATCAAAATTAGTTTTTTACTTTTACCACTCTTTTGTTCCAATAAGAACAAAAACAGAAATGATCAGAATTTTGCTATGTGCTGTGCAATTTTGGTTTTCCAATGGGCATAAGCTGCATTTCCAGAATATTAAAAATTCCAATTTTAACAAAACGAAAAGTTCCCACTATTGTGTTAGCCTTTTTGGCATCCCACAGTTGACTATGCATCTAAGAAACTCACTTCTAAAAGGTAAACTCAATCCATTTTAAAATGAGCCAGTGGTGCTGGGCAGTGCTTCAAAAATATAGAAGTCCAAAAACATGTCTGTGAAACTTTTCTCATTCCCTGTGAAAAATAAATATCCCACAAGAATCACATTTTTAACAGATGTCTAAAGTACAGTAATTGTTAATTGATAAAACAAGGTGTGCAGGCTTATTATATTTATGCTGTCAAGTGCCGCTTATTTGAAGAGAAAATACACAAAATGGCACTTCATTAACTTCAATTGCATCGTAATTGATTTAATTATACTGAAATAATATCCTGTGGAAGCATAGGAAGCTCAGTGAAGCGGTTACTATCTGCTTAATAAAGGGGTTTGTTTCATTATTAGGGGTTCTGTTTACCAAAAGAACTAATGGAGGATGACGCAGGAGAAGGAGCCACAGAGTTCCATGATTATGAAGGAGGTGGCATTGGTGAAGGCGAAGGCAAGAAGGATGTGAGTGACCAGATAGAAAACGAAGATCAGGTATGTGTCATTGGGGTTTGGCGAGGTCCTTCCAGAATAGCCCGAGTTCTTATTTGATGTGTGTGATCACTTACTTTTGTCAAAAGTAAGGCTTTGTTTACTTTTCTCTTGCAATTTTTCCTGTGAGTGAATGCTATTGAGCTATTGTCATGTGATAGTTTAATGGGTTTCATAGTAACTTACCCTCTTTTGTAATTTAAAAAAGCAGGCTGCACTTCTTCCACAGAAAATGTGTAAAGAATATTAAAAGCCATTATGGAAAACATCTGCTTAGGGGAAGAAAAACCATTGTGGTGTGTTAATTAGACTCTGAAACAGTATAGGTCCAACCTTGGTATCTGTGAGCAGTTCGTTCCCAAACACACACACAAACCCTGCAGATACTGAAACACATGGATAATTAGTTTGTGGACCAACAGGGAACTTTAAGTGCGACTAGAAGTTTATTCCGGTCACACCCAGAGCCGTCCTGAAGCCCTCAGACAGCCTCCCAGACACAATCAGAATAGGCTTCTGATCATGCCTGGGAGGTCCTCTGTGGGTTCGGAACCCATGGTATGTCAAAACTTCAGATGCCAAATCAGCAAATAAACCAGAGCACAATCCTAACCTGGAGTTAGGCCAGCAAAGTTTGGCCAGCATTAGGGCCACCAAAAAGTGCATTTGGACCACTCGCAGAGTCAGGGAAGATGGCGCGTGTCTGTGTGCTGGCCCTCTCTGAGCGTGGTCCAACCTCACTTCACAGTGTCCTTTGTGTCAGCCAAAGTATGCTGCCCTAACTCCAGGTTAGGATTGCGCTCCCAGTGTATTAATGTTGCTTTAGTAAGATAGTTGCCTTTTTAAAAATATATATATATATATTGCTCTTTTCAAAATAAAAAGCACATCTCAGAATAATTGGTTTTATAAACCAGGTTGAAGATACTTACCAGCAGGGCCAGGAAAAGGAAAATGAAGATCCAGAATCTAAGCCAGATATCAAAGGAGAGGACAATGCAATTGAAATGTCAGAGGATTTCGAAGGGAAAACATATGATGGAGAGCAAGTAAAGCAAGGTTTGGATCTTGTTCTGTGGCAGAAGTTTTGTCTTTCTGGCAGATAAATCAACAAAGATGTCAATACACAAAGAGTGGAAACTAACCCCTGTTCCCTGAGTACACGTGCACATATTTTAAAGTACATAAAGTACATGCTTTTGATATTTTAAAATCAAAAGCAGAAACTTTCCATCTTCAGCATGTGGACGGGAGGGTGAGCCGCTGAAATGCCCAAGGGCTTGTCCGCCATCATAATTTAGATTATGGTCTGCTGCTGCCCACTGAAAGTGCTCTTGGGGCTTGAGCCTGATTGTAAGGTCAGTTTAGTCATCTTTTTGCTTTGAATAAAATGTTCTTAGTCTCATCGTGTAACCTCATTCATTCAAGATTGTTTGACCAGCCTATTTGAAACTCCAGTCTGGATTTGTTTTTCTTGCAAATGTTTGACATCCAAAAGAGCTGGAAATATGTGTACAGAATTGTTATAGAATGTTACTCCACCAGCTTCACGAACATAAATTGATATTTAAATAGTTTGATGATTCACAGTTCACTTTCCTTGATAACCTACATCTACGCAAAATCCAGAAAAACTGAAGTGCAGGATCATGAAAATTGTAATGATGTTCTTAAATAGTATAGGTTTGCCCCAGTATTCACTGTTTCAGTTATCCATGGATACTGGGACACCTATTGATAGGGGAGCATTAAATAAATCCTTTTTTTACCTTGTTGCAGTAAAACCACAGATGTTCCCCTGTCTCCCCTATCCCCAGTATCTATGGTTTCGGTATCCACAGTGGGATCTGGAACGGAACCCCAGCAGATATCGGGGCATGCCTGTAATTAAATAAGTGAGACATATTG
The DNA here is from genome assembly GCA_029204185.1 of Lerista edwardsae. NCBI lineage: Eukaryota > Metazoa > Chordata > Lepidosauria > Squamata > Scincidae > Lerista > Lerista edwardsae. The sequence goes on from JAJKFI010000012.1 coordinate 2,339,938, forward strand.
TGATTGTAGCTGCTCCTGGTCAAGGGCCATATTTTGAACCACAAGCAGCAGCATCTTGCTGTTTTCAAAGTGACATACAATGGTCAAACTGTTGATCTGAATGTTTCTGATTTTTCTGAGGTAGTTAGCATTCTGACATACAAATGCATGTAGCATGGCAGTAGGATCTGCATGCATATAGCAGAGACAGAAAATTAATATTTCCTTACTTATTATTAATGTTGGTACATATAAGTGATTGATATCAGAGTAACTGGTCTCCCAGCCCGGAGGGCGGGGGAAGTGGCGGCAACGGCGACAGGCTTCCGAGCTGCTGAGTCAGAAGGGATTGAGGTGTCGAAGCCTCCTGGTTGCCCGTTTGGCTTCGTGGCACCGCTTTCTCTGTTGGGCGGCCGCCGCGGGCAGCTTCTGAGTGTCCGAGGCTGCGCCACCTGCGATTGAGCAGGAGGAGAGGGAAGCGCAGGAGCTTCTGATTTGATGCAGGTACTCTCGGGAGTTCTTACGCTGCCGCTGTAAAGCTTAGAAATTGCGCCAAATGGCAGTCTCCATGTGTGAGAGCGGAGATCGATGATCACCGGACCTAACCTGCTGGAGGCTAGGCCAGAACTGGGATGGCAAGGCAGCCCCTCCCTTCATGAAGACCTGATCACCTGACCTGCCTAACCTGAGAGGAGGAGCTACCCACTATCCATTGCTGACCCCGATGTAGAGTCCACTGAGAAGGGGGATTCACAGTCAAGTCCAAATCTCCCCGTTTTATGCGATTTGCCTTCAGTCATTTGAATGTGTTGTATATGCCTTTTATACATTGAGATATGTTACCTTGTATAGAGGATGATGAAAGATCTGATGAAGATGAAGACTTGGAGAAACAGATGGGAAATCTTGGAGATGCTGAGGCTGACAAATTAGATGAGAGGCTTTGGGGAGATGACGACGACGATGACGATGATGAGAGCGACAGTGAGGACAACATAAAGGAAACTGGACCAGGAATGGATGAGGTAAAAAGAGAAACAATTATGGGCTCTGTTGAGAACATACTGTAGCCAGGAAGTTGAACCGAACTGAGAGCACAGTCCTAACCTGGAGTTAGGCTGGCACAAGTTAGGCCAGCAAAGTTTGGCCAGCACAAAGGAAACTATCAACTATGTCTGGATCACTCTTGGAGACAGAGGCCAGCACATAGACATGCGCCATCCTCCCTGACTCCGAAAGTGGTCCAAACACGCTTTACGGTAGCTCCTGGGCCAGCTAAACTTTGCTGGCCCAGCTCTGATTAGGACTGAGCCCTGAATGTGTGACTATTAAACCATTTTTTGGTGTGTAGACCCACCTGTAATGGGTTAACCAGGGTTTCTTTATAAAAAACAGGTTGAATGCTTCTTTTGGCTTGATATTGGTGAAACAGTTGACCTCCATTTGTGTATCCAGCAGTGTTGATAGCAATTACAATCAAATAGATCTGTGGGTTATTTTTCTTCTACAACTTTGGGCGATTTCTTATCGTTTTTATTTCCAGCATCCAAGTTGTCATCTTTTGCCACAAGTTCTGAATCGCCCTAAGAGGAAGAAAAGGAGAGGCAAGAAGATGATGGAAAAAACCAAGAGAAAGTCCATGAACAAATAGATGAGGTAATAAGAGAGTGTTCACAGCAAGACTACTTGTAAATCCTGAAATAAAGCTATATGTGTACAACTCCCATTTATTGCAGCAGAATATGTGCAAGTAACTGTATTTGCAGTAGCAGCCACATGACTCCACAACCTCTGGTTTTGCTAGTTCAGACTAAATCTTGTACTTGCATTATAGAGGAATTCAGGGAAGAGGAGCTATGTGCATTCCAGTATTGCTATACTAAGGCTGCAATCCTATCCACACTACTTGGGAGTAAGCCCCATTGACTATACTGGAACTTGCTTCTGAGTAGACATTCATAGGATTGGGCTCTAAATCACTTGCTTTCTAGTATGTTGTATGCCTGTAAAGACTCTCTAGAAGGTTTGTTTTATATGTAGTACATATTTGTTTTGTATGTAGTACATACATACTACATATATGTAGTACATATATGTAGTACATATAAAACATATATGTATTTCTGGATTGGGATGTAAGTCCCCAACTTACATGCAAGTTAGGTTCCATGGGTATGTACTTAAGTTGAAACATATGCAAGTTAAACCACATGGTTCTTGCCAGCCCAGCACTATCTAATCTGCCCCCAAACACCAACTGTATATTGTGCCTTTTCAAAAAAACATTGGTGCAGGCTGTCTGTAACTTGTATGAAATTACAAAACGATCTTTTGTTGTTTGTGTGTGCTTGTCAGAAATCTAAGTTTATTTGTTGGTGTGGTATTCTTATGATGCTTGCTATATATGCCCTAATGAGATGAATGTCATGGATATTATCCTTGATCTCAGTGTAGCCTCACAGAAGATGTTATTCACAGAATACTCTCTTCTAGGGACACTGTTAGTAAAACCAGCTAAGCTTGTAAAAGGATTGGCCTTTTCCCTTTTCAGAGCTAACACTTTCAATAAAGAAGCCTTGTCAAAGCTTTGAAAAAGAGTGTAACAAGATGTCAGGGTGATAGCTGAGTAGAGTTCAGACTGCCTTTTCCCCCTGTGGTGAATATAGCTGTTTCCGTGGAAGAAACTTCCCTTCAATGCAGTGTGGGATCCTTCTTGTTTGGACTGGCATAAACATGACTTGGAGTCATTATATTTTGACTTGGAATCGGTTTTCATTTACTTTTTCTCCCCTCCACTCTTCTCACGACATGCAACTTCCTTCTGCTTAACAGCGTGAATATGATGAAAATGAGGTGGATCCATATTATGGAAAACAGGAGAAGCAGCCTGAAGCTGAGTCATTAGATCTCCCTGACAACTTGAACTTAGAGAATGGAGAAGAAGATGGTGAGGATAAAGATGAAGAAGAAGGTAAAGCTGTAAAATATCCTGTGTATTTTTGAGGTTTCCCACACAATAATCATTTTAAAAAGTGAGGGGCTGGAGGGGAAATTCAGGTGCACTTGTTACTCTCTCAGCCCCAGTAATGTGATAGGTTATGGTGAAACCTTCTCCTGATGAGGTTCATTTTGAGGTACTAGTACCAAGAGTGACTGAAGCCTGCTGCAGCCCACCGTCTTAAATGGTAGCAAAGTGGAGCTTGTCAGCCTTGTCGTTCCTGATGGGACAGTGACTTTCCCAGGCAGTCTGTTATACAGTAAACCTGCTTAGGATAGATCATGCCCTGTGCTTCGTGACACCACTGTGATACTTTCAGGAGGGCTATCTAATTGCCACTGTCTTTAGTAATAGCAATGAGATTGAGGGCCCGATCTTATTGCGCATATTGTGAGCAGTATGAGCGTATTGCCTGCAGTGGTGTAGTAAAAAATGCCGTAAGGCATGTGCAACGTGGGCAGTAAGTGCTTACCGCTAGCCCCTCACAGCCTGAAGTAAGATTGCCTCATGCCTGTGTTGCAAGGATTCTGGGGAGGGTGGGAGGAATTCCTGGGTCGGGGAGGGGTGGAGTTGGGGTGGGACCGGTGGTGAGCTTCACCACTAATCCCAACCTCCATTTAAGGATGTGCGGCCCTACACAGAGGCTCTCACTTCTGCACAGCTAAATAGCCAGCGCAGCAGCAAGAACGCTCGCCCATCTGCACCCTTATCACAGGGAAAGGGGTCGAAATTCCCCTTCTCCTGCGGAGCCTTCTGTGGCTGCCTGGTCCAGCCAGTCAGGCAGCTTAGGACTGGGCTGCCCGTCAGATGCTGGTTTTTCTACTGGACTTGGTTTGTGTCTGCAGCCCTAAACGTGTGACAGGGAGATAAATGTCCAGGACATAAAGCTGGAGAGCACTGTGCATGTCTGTCATTTTGTCTTTTCCAGAGTTTTGAGTTTTCCTGAAAAGTTTTGAGTTTTCCTGATATTTCATGGTGTTTAGTATTACAAATGATGGTGTGAGTAAGTCAAATATTCTATGTCTAATGGATTGGCTTCTGAGATTAATATCAGATTAATATCAGACCCATATTCAGGCTTTATTACAGCTTTTTACTGTAATACTGTTATTACAGCAGAGCTGTACTATCTAGAAATCTTAGAAAATTCTTCTTCTGTCTTAGCAACTGTTCTTTATGCAGAGCACAGTCCTAAGCAGGTTTAGGCAGAAGTAAGGTCCTCTGTGTTCAGTGGGTCACTCCCTAGGAAATCTGTATAGGAGTGTGCCTTAAACTTGCATTCTGTCATTATTCTGAAAGTCGCATATTTTGTATTAGGAGAAAATCCCTTTGAGACCAAAGAAACAACAATGGATACAGATGAGAGCAAGATGAATGAGGAGGATTCTGAAGATGTGACTGAAAATGGTCAAGATTCTGAGCAAGCTGAAAAAGCGTCCTCTGAAGATAAAGGTGAAGAAGACAAAATGGAAGAAGAAACTGAGGTAGAAGAAAACACAGAGCATCCCACAGAAAATATAGGGGAAGATGAAGAAAAGTCCCCAGCAGAAGATGAAAAGGAGTCCACTGAAGAAAAGAGAGAGAGAGGCATCCCTGATCATGACCAAGGCCTTCACCCACAGGTTTTGTTTATTTCTTTTATTAGTAGAGGAGAAATTGTATCCTTTATATGACTTCGTTTTCTCCTCAGGTGGCATATGAAGAATAATGGTGGAAATTTTTACACAGCTTGAAGGCTAAGCTTCCAGTAATTGTGTGGTGGCAATAACAGGCAGTCCAATCCTAACCAAACAGCCTGTCCTGCAATGCAGCGGCATCAAAATGGCTACTGCTGAATCCACTGCAGGAAACAAAGCTGTTGGAGGTTTCCCTGAGGGAAGGGGACAGTGGGCCCCTTGCCTGGGAAGGCCCCAGTAGCCATTGGCACAGGCCCAAGCTGCCACCCTCCCCCATCCTGTTAACCCCCACCACCTTCTTTCCCCTGTTCCATTCTGCTTCCGCACCACTCAGCGCTGCGCTCACCGTTCACACCCCTGCCATTGCAAGAAGCCACCATGCACCTGTGCAGGACTTCGCACTGGTGCCTCCTACTGCCCAGTCATCACAAAGCACCATCTGGCACTTCCAAGATGGCCATCCCCTGGCAGCCAGTGCTCAACTGGCCCCGATGCCCTGGAGGACTGAACCATAATTTTCTCAAACAAGACATAAGCTTTGTGTAGATTAGATAAATGTCTGTCTTCCCCAATTGTTTGTATTACTAACTCTCAATAAACTCTACTTGCTTCAGGAAGAGGAGGTTGATAATCCTGACAAGGATGAAGAGTTGCCTGAACCCCTGGAGAGAATGGAGCATGAATCAGACGGGCAGGCTGGAGAAGAGACCCTTCAGAGTGATGTCGCTGTAGAGCTGGCTGGAACAGCTTCTGAGAAGGACCAAGCTAAAGAGGTGAGCTGGGAAGGTCCTTCTGTACTGTGCCGACTGCAGTTTTCAATACTTTTTTAAATTTATTTTATTTAAGAAAGGAAGTGGTGGTATACATCAGGTAAGGTTGACATAGGTCACACACAAGGAAATTGCAATACTTTGAAAATCACTAGTTATAAAATAAATAACTTTTGGCCCCGATCTGAGGAATTGTAAGCACAGTTTAAAAAGCTGTGCACCCTCTCCTCAGCTCATGGAGTCCTGCTTTGCCTAAGGATGTGCTGTTCTCTTTATGTTAATGCTATATATTCTGCATATTCAGCACGTGTTAATATGAAACTCCTTTTGTCTGGCTCAGTAGGTCAATAGCCTGATCCTAAAAGCATATACTTAAGTAAAGTAAGGGTCATGTGGTCACCATGTGTGTGGCTAGCCATGTTTCTGCTGCCTGATTGACTGAATAGTTCAACCCCAAATTGCAAGCCACATTTGGAAGATTTGCAAAATTACCATTTTATACTGGGAGGAAAACAATTCTCATGATAATCCAGCTACTGGTGCTGTGCAGTCCAAGTAGACAAAACATGCCAGGAAGCCTAGCAATAACTTTATAATGATAAAGGATTCATTATAAAAATATAATGACATGAGAAGTTCCTTCGACAGCCAGTAAAAGGTTGGCATGACTTTTGGCATGTAAATACAGGCATGCCCCCATATCTGCTGGGGTTCCATTTCTGGACCCCACCATGGATACCTGAAACCATAGATACTGGGGACACCTTTCTAAAGATAGGGGAACATCAGTGGTTTTACTGCAATAAGGTAAAGAAGATTTAATATTTCCCTATTTTTAATAGGTGTTCAGTATCCATGGAATACTGTATCCTGTGGATAACTGAAACCATGAATACTGAATCAGTGGATACTGGGGCATGCCTGTACTGTACTGTTAATCTAGATTATGGTCAGGAGAATTTAGAAATCCTAGTGATTTTAAAATGAAACTATGCATACGTTCCAGGGTCCATCCCCCAATCATATACTCCAAAGCATATTGTGTTATAATCTACTTCAGGAGTTCCTGCACAGCATGGTAATTAATGCATAACTTTGTTCACAGAACTGCAGTCTAGCATATCTGCAATAATCCAGTTTAAGCCTAGAATTGTGCTCCCTTTTAGCAGCATGTGCCTTTTTTTTCCCCAGGAGCATGGAAGTGGAGCAGCTGATGCAAATCAATCAGGAGGGCATGAATCTGAGTTTATGGCGCGATTGGCTTCTCAGAAGCAAAGCAAACAAAATACACAGGTTTTTAATACTTTTGAAATAATTTTTATAATAGCACTTAAAAACACTGCACAACCATTGCTAGACTCAAAAAAGCCCTGCTTTGCCTAAGTTGTGATCAGTAAGCTAATGTCACTGACAGATTGATCATGCAACTGAGAGGGGTCAGCTCCTCTGAATCTGGTGTTCTTGCCCGCAGCTTGGCCTAACTTATACATTGCTAAGAAACACAAGGCTGTGCTTATAAACCCCTGAGGGTGCCGTCCGAACCTGGCGTTGTGCTAGTGCAGCGCTCTTGTGCCAGACCAGTGCTGTTGCGAGCGTGCCATAAGGCACGTCTGCCCTGCTGATTTGGCCACGCGGCCAGCACAAGCAGCAGCGCCGGCTTAGCTCTTCTTGTGCAGGGCCACGCTGAGGGCATGCCAGAGGTGGGCAGGAGGCATAACAGGGTGGCACCATGGGTGGAGAGGGGGGCGGAGATGGGACACAGCTGGTGGACTGTATCCAAACCCTCATCCCCAGGCTGGACGGGCCTGATTTGGGCCGCTCTTAGCCACATGGACTTGCACCAACTATTTTGCTGGTGCAGATTTGAACAGCCCCATAGAGCTGGCTGATGCTTACCCTGGAGCAAGAGGAAGACATCCCCCCTGCCCCGAACTGAGCCACTGCTGCTTCCTAACACTGTCAGCATGCAGCATAGGTGAGCCAGCCTGCCTATTCCAGGACAGGTTAGTATTGGGCCCTGAGAGAGTTTCCTAGTTCATAGCTTGGGAGGAGTCATCACTCAGTGGAAGAGCATCTGCCTTGCAACCAGAAGTTCCTGTGTTCCTGCATCCTCATCTAAAAGAATCTCAGATAGGAAGATGAACAGTACTAACCCAGTAGACGAATTATGTGCAAGGCAGCTTTATGTGCTTTGTACTGTGACAGAGCTGATCCCTTAAGGAGTATGCCACTTGCCCAATTCTGGCTGTGTTAGATGCAGTGGCTTTTCAACCTGCACAAGCATTTTCAACCATTAGTGAAACCCTCTTATGTGCCAGTTACCTTCTCTAGAAAACAAGACAGGCTTTAAAGCTCCTGAATCTGTTTCTTGTTTTTTTTTCCAACAAAAATGCATGGTTGGACCTGCTCATTTTTCCCCCCAGAGTTTTAAGAGAAAACCTGGAGAAGCTGACAACGAGCGCTCAACAGGGGATCACAATCAGCATGTCCAAAAGCGACTGAGAACTGTGGAGGCCAGCAGCGAAGCAGAGCAGACTCCTGTTCAGTCTGAGCACAGTGTGGAAGAAGCTGATGTTTTTGAGCACATTAAGCAAGGCAGCGAGGCCTATGATGCACAGACGTATGGTATGGCAGCATTTGCAGAACATCAGAGGGTCCGATGAGGTTTAATTTTCTCCAGCATTATACTTCTATTTCTGTGAAAATGAGCTTGCCTTCTTCATTACAATAAAAATAAATGATATATAAGAACATTAGATTCACATACCTCATGCTAGGAAATGCATGCTATAAATTTATCTGTTTATATTTATTTTCAAGGAACGTGTTTGCCCTGGTCTCACAATTAATGTTCTTTAAATCCAATTTTATTTTCCCATTGCAATAACCAGGTTTAACTAGAAAACAAATCAGAGCAATTTAAATACTAATTCGTCTTTATAATTCCTTTACCGCAGTAAAATAGTATTTTACTGCCCAACTGCAGGTCCTTACTTGTTGCGCAGTAGACTGACAGCCAACTTCTATGGACCTTAGCTGCCAATGGATTGCACATTACAGCTGAAAACAGCTGTAAAGTGGTTTCTGGTAGCACACTGAAGGGTGTGCTGCCATAGTGCCAGCAAGAAGGCCATACCTGCAGAGGCCCTCCAAGGGAGGGGTGGAACTGGGCAAGGAGGGGGGGAAATAACCTGGGGCAAGGAGGCTGCGGGAGGCGGTGGATCTGGTGGGGATGGCATGTGCCAGAAAGACATGTGCCTTGCTGTAGTTCCTCCACCCTCTTTCCTCAGCCTTGTGCAAGTGAAATAGCTAGTGCAGGCCCAAGGATAACAATTGTGGATCAGTTTAAAATGCAGTTTTTCATAGTTATGGCCTTTTCTCAAATTCACCATTTTCTAGAAGAGCGTGTTTGAGAGGATGAACTCAGGAGGCCTGTGATTTGAGTTAGGGAAGTGACAGCCTCCCATCTGCTATATGGGTGTAATAACACTGGCTTTCTTTATTTGAGGGAAGTAGTCCAAGGATTACAGCATAATGTGTTGAGGCACTTTGAACATTCTTGAGCAACATATAAATACTAAGTTTTAATTATTTCTCTGACAACATTTATTATCTTTTGTCTTTCAAATACAGTTAATACCGTTCAAATAAGAGTATAATGAGAGATTCAATCTAAAACCCAGTCTTAAGATTTTGGTTTGGTGTTTTTGTCATCACTAGATGTAGCTAGTGAAGAACAACAAAAAATGACACTGCCTCTCGATGAGGACAATGAAGAACCAATTTCTGAAGATGCTGCTATGGAGACAGATGCTCAGAATTTGGAGGATCTTAAACCAGTAGAGAAACTGAACCCAGAAAAAAAGATGTCTGCTGCTTCCAAATCTGGTATATTTGTGGGCCTCTTAGCTTCATTATTTCACCCTTCAGGAATAATGATTGCACTTAGTTTGCTTGTTAATGTTTCTAAAAAAAAAAAAAAGTTCTAAGCATGCCATACTAGCGTAATAGGCAAGGTGAATATAATACAAAGCCATGCTGTATTATGCTTGTAGGACCTGATGAGGCAGAATTAGAGGTCCAAGTGCTGAACCCTGAAGATGACAAAGAAAGAGGAACAGAGAAAGCACCGTCAGAAGTAAAGCCAGAAAGGAATAAAGACTCTACTATACATACCGCCTATCAGTTCTTGAGAGACCCCACTTTCCAGGTAAACCACCAGCTGTACAATATTGTATAGGTTGGATGCCTTTGACCTAACTATATGTAACTATTACTTGGTCATAATAAACTGCTGTAGTTGCAGTTTATCTCAGATTGCAAGGTCTCATCTTGCACTGGATCAACTGTTTGAATTCCGTTAGAGGCAATTCCACCTACAAAACCGTAGAGCAGTGTTTCTCAAACTGGGATTGCAACCCGAACAAGGGTTGTGTGAATGTTCCTGAAGGTCGTGAGAAGCAGCATTCCCTGTAAGCTGTGCAGCCACACAGCTGGAATTGTAGCCCTGTGCAGCTTCCCTCTTGGCACTCCGGAGCTTGGTGATGATATAATTGCCAGACACTCCAGAGTGGTTTTTATTGTTCTTAACATGCACCAACTCCAGTTGTCACTAGATTGAGAAACTATATTTAGGGTTAGTCAAACCCTATGTTGAGAGTTAAATTTGGGAAACACTGAGGTAGGGGGATAGGATAGGAGACACACCAGGGTCTGTGCTGTTAGGAAGGACAAATTATAAGTTTGATCTGCATTATTCAAACAGGTAACTTATGCTGCATGAAGATAGGTGGTTTTGTAGGATGACGTTGTAGAAGTTTGTCTTCATAAGTTGTACATAGGAAGATAAATGGGCTACTTCCAAGTACCGGGTGCAAGGGAGTGGCAACAGGATGCAAGCATCTTGTTGTCTCATGCCTCCCTGGGGCACCTGGTGGGCCACTGTGAGATACAGGAAGCTGGACTAGATGGGCCTTTGGCCTGATCCAGCAGGGCTCTTCTTATGTTCTTAAATCAGTTGTGTTTACCCACCTATTTAAGGACCCGGTACATACTGTACACATTATGATACAATAGTGTACTGTAAGTGGATAGCATCCTGAGCTTATGCTTGCACACCTCTCTTCCATGGCTTTTAGGTATCCCTGCTCCTGCTGCCATCCCACATGTTGTGCCCCATGCTGTTGCCAAGGGCCCCCACCCTCAACAGTGGGGAGTCAGGGGCTTTAGATGAAGCGCAGGGAAAGGTGGCTTTTGCTCATGCAGTTGTTTGGGTCAGGGTACTACCCAATTGACATTTGTATATGCAGAGAAATAGACTAGTTTTGTTACCGGTTAAGTAAACATCTGTCTGATAAACATAACTTTCAAAATTTTGTTTGCTTAGTTTAATTATATGTCCTGCAAAATGTTACGTTTTAATAGAAAAAAATCCTCAATAGTCATGTTGTAAAAATGTACATCTGAAACCATTATGGTAGTACAAGATAAAGTAAACTTTTGCTTTTAGATTTGTTATTTGTATATTGTACATTGCAATAATTTATGTTGCGATACTGTTTGACTTTAATCACAGTTCCTTATATTTAAGCACAATATTAGGAATCCTGAAGAGCTAAGACAAGAACTTGAGAAGCAGCTAGAAGTGTGGCACACTGGAAGCATCACTGAGGTTAGAGAAGTTTTTAATCATGTGCATCCTTTTTTTTAGGATATGCAAAATTTTCAAGCCTTGTTTTAACAACAATGTAACATATTGGGTATTGGTACTATCAATGAAACATTTATGGAGGCCCCAATAATCTTCAGCGATATATGAGTGATATTTATAAAAGAAGAGTTTCCTAACTAACTACTTGGAGATATACTCAAACATCTTGAAATAATTGCAAAAGCATTGATGCGAATGTATTTACAACTGCTGAACCTTGAATTAAGAGTATTAGGTTTTGTATTTGTGATTCGGTACAGTAGATTGTCTCAGAAAATGATTTTGCAAGTTCAGCACTGAAATCTTGAGATTTTGTAGATACATGGAGATGAAAGAGATTAAACACTGCCTCCTGCCTTTTGGCAGTTGTTAAAGCACTGACTTGCTACCTGTGGTGCTTTTTTATCTCTAGAATTCTTTGTAGTTTAACCAGCCAGAGGAAATGCAAAAATAAGTCTTTCTACATGAGTTCTGATACTGCATCTTTTCATAAACCTGCCGCTTCCTAACTTCAAGTTTTCTTGTCCCCAGGGGATAACAGCACAACATTTCACTTGTTTCTGATCAGTTTGGTGGGGATTGTTTTTTGTGTCAATGTTGCAGGAAAAGGCGGCATCTGAGATGTGGCAGAGATACCTTCTCCTCACAGCACCTCTGTCACAGCAGCTCTGTGAACAGCTCCGACTCATACTAGAGCCGACTCAAGCAGCAAAGCTGAAGTAAGTTTGGTCTCCGAAATCTGTAATGCAGGGCCTTTGCCCTGTAATACCTCAGACTGCCAACCAGGTAATCTTCACAGTCAGAGCGATTTAGGGACCAATCCTATAGGCCTCAGTGCTGGTGGTACAAGCATACTACCAGCGCTGGCCTTGTAAAAGTGCCGTAAGGCACTTCCCGTGCTGGCGGTAAGCTGTTACTCAAAGTACCTGGAGGGAGCAACACAACACCGGAGGCTAGTGAATACAGGGCCTGCTGGCATTGCATGTTTTCTGGGTGGGAGGATGTAACGGGGCAGGGGAGGGGCAGAGCAGGGTGGGACCTGCAGTGACCTCCACCGCCAGATCCTATCCTCTGTGTCGGGCCACACAGCCTGAAATGGAGGCCCTCATGTCTCCACTGGCTAAATAGTCAGCACAGATGTGAGTAGACCCCGCGTCCTTACCCCCAGGTTCCCCAGCGCCGGTAGAATTCAGCAGTAGCTATTTGGTAACTATTGTGCCTCCTCCGCATGGGCAGCATAGGATCGGATTGCCCATCATGTCACCGTTCTGATTGTTGAACAATTACTATATATTTACAGTATTTTTACACTTAACTGACTTTCTCCCCAAACAGACCCAAGGCTATATTTGTAAAATAATTCCTTTGAAACTTGTATTCGGCGAACGTTTCTTTTCTTAAAATGTGCATGCTGATAATACTTTACGTTCTCTTTTCAACTGTCAGAGGCGATTACAGAACAGGAAAAAGACTGAACATGCGTAAAGTAATTCCATATATTGCCAGCCAGTTTCGAAAAGATAAAATCTGGTTACGAAGAACCAAGCCCAGCAAGCGACAGTATCAGATTTGCTTGGCTCTTGATGACTCTGCCAGCATGATAGACAACCACTCTAAACAGGTAAAATGCACATTTTGAAGAAATTAAATGGTGCACCACAAGCCAGGTGGTGTATTGGTTCTGGACTTTGACTTAGAAGATCCAGGTTCAAATCTCTGCTCATCCCTAAAGCTTCCTGGCTGAACATGGGCCCGTCATTATAATTCAGCCTCGCCTACCTTGCAGGGTTGTTGTGAGGACAAAAGGAAGGGAGGAACTGTTTACACCACCCTGAGCTCCTTGGAGGAAGGGCAGTTTGAAAATGTAAATAATTATATACAGCAACTAACTATTTGCGTAGTTGCCACCTCATGCTGTTTTTCCCACCTTCCCTCTCTGCCCAAGCAGAGCAGCTTCTTTCCCACTACTACTATGGGTGTTTCCAAATATGCCAGCTCGAGCCTAGGACTGTGTGTGTTTTTCTGTGTGTGTGATATCTCAGCAGCAGGGACAGTTGTATTACCTGAAAAAAACAGCTACTGACGAAGGGCAGAGATTGCACCAGTGGGGGTATATTACCCTTTAACTTCATAAAAACATTTTAAATATTTGTATCCCACATTTCTGCCTCATTCAAAAAGCTGTGAAGGAAGCTAAACAAAAACCAGATATTCAGTAAAACAATTAAAAAGAGATTATGAACATGAAAGTCCATGGAGGTTTTAGGGTGCAATCCTAAAATCCACAGCATGAGGTGGAGTTAGGCCAGCAAAATTTGGTCAGCACAAGGGTCATCATAAAGTAGGTTTGGATCTTCTTGGAGTCAGAGACGCCAGCACACAGATGTGCACCATCCTCCCTGACTCCAAGAGTGGTTCAAAGGTGTTTTACGGTGGCCGTTGTGCCAGCCAAACTTTATTGGCTTAACTGTGCAGGCCTAACTCCAGGTTTGGATTGCACTCTTAGAGCAACAGGGCCAAAAACAAGACGGAACAATCAATGAAAAGCCTTGAAGACAGGCAGTCACTTATGGCCCAATCCTGTCCAACTTTCTATCACTGATGCAGCCCCAAAATACGTTTATTATAAGAATTTATACCCCGCCTTTCCCATGCTGAAGCAAATGAAGCATTAGAAACAAATTCTACCTTGGCAGCATTAGAAACATTAGAAAGGCATTTCTAATGCATTAGAAAGGCAGCATTAGAAACAAATTTTACCTTGAGGAGGCCTCCGTGACTGCCCCCAAACCACAGGATGCAGAGCATGCTCTGTTGGCACAGCTGGATCGGCACTGGAAAGTTGGATGTGTTTGGATCCTGACAATTTTTCTACAATGATATCAGGTAACTCCGTGTTTCAGGAAAGGTTCCCTTAAGAGATTGCATTTTACAATATGTCACTGGGTTAACTCTTAATTCTGTGCCAGGTATTGCATATTTATATAGTGGACACCATCTTAATTCAACTTGTTTTCCATAGCTTGCTTATGAATCTTTGGCAGTGATTGGAAATGCCTTGACTCTTTTAGAAGTGGGACAACTAGCCGTATGCAGGTAAGCATGCATTTATTTAAAGCTTTTTATATTGAAAATTAGCGTAAGTTTTGTACGCTGCATACCTTTAAACTGCACACCTCAACTTATTTCAGCTTTGGAGAGACAGTTCAACTACTACATCCATTCCATGAACAGTTCAATGCACAGTCAGGAACCCGGATACTGCAACTCTGCAAATTTGAACAAAAGAAAACTAAAATAGCTCAGGTATTTCCCATTATTAACCCTTGAATGAATCGTATTGTGATTCTCCTTAAGTTTTTTAATACATTTTTAGCTACTGGAATAGGTGGGAAAGGGGGAAGAAAAGTGCTGTATGTATGTACATTGTAGATGAGTATACTTTGAACATTTTGGAAAAAAAGATGGATTTTCCCTTAAATAGCTCATGTAGAATCCCCAACTGCCTTTCAACTTGATTGAAAACAAGTCAGTTCTCGAATTAGTTTTCATTTGTTATTTGCATAACTCTTCATATAGCGTTACTAGAGAAAAAATTCATCTTGCAGCACAGATCTGTTACATGCTGCCCACACAGATGCCTGCTCTGCTATAAAGCATTCACAATTCTAGCAGATATTTGACCCTCGCAAATACACATGTCATAGGCCTGGTCTATATCTGCCACAAAGTATAACGGCAGAGTGGACAAGACTACTTCAGAGGATTGAGAATAGGGAGAATACCATTTTAAAAAAAGTTACATTAGCATGGCAGTAGGTGGACTGAGCTATAATCTTCTCCCTGCTGTATTAGTTTTTGAGTTGCAGGGAGAGTTTTTTTACATCAGCACTCAGAAATGTGATTCTTCCTTTCCTTATGGTATAGTACGGTCTTATGAAATTCCATGTTGAACAGTATATAATATGATGGTATTATTCCTTAAAACCCCAATTTTAACAAATCACAATTTTATAATATGATGGTGGTATTCCTTAAAAATGTAATTTTAACAAATTGCGATTTTTACAAAAGATGTTGTGTTTTTTGGCCATAACATTTGATAGAACAAAGATATTACATTCCCATTTTTTCATTGAATTTCTTGTGAAATTCCACATTGAATGGTATATAACATGATGGTGTTATTCCTTAAAACCACAATTTTAACAAATCACTATTTTCATAATTTTGGCCGGAAGTGTCAGCTCCCCCATGCGTGTCACCTGGTGCCATCTGCTCCCTGCCCCCCCCCATGCCACTGGTCTCAAGGTGTGAATTCCAAAAACCTCAAAACTTTACTTTGCCCTCTTAATTCCTTTTGGATGGACTGCAATTCAAGTGCATGCACTGCTGCTTAAAAAGAGCTGCACCAAAAGTTAATTGGACTGTGGGATGATATCCAGCAGCCCACTCAAAGTAAGGTCATTTGTTTCCAAAAAATTGGTATCACTGTGTTAGGAGAGATGTTCTTGGCTTGTAAATAATACCTCCAATAACTTGGGAGAGCCATTCCCACAAAGCCAAGCACAGTCTGAAATAATGCTATAGGAAGTGGTTGACTATAAGGCAGGAAACTGGCAGTCATCAGCCAGAATACACTGAGTTCATTGGCTGCAGTTGCTATCTGTCTAGGACAGAGAGCTTCAATTAAACAGCACTAAATTAAGCAGTGTTCTCAGAGGTTTTGCTGTAGTTTAACTTGTTCTCTTATTTCTTCAGTTTTTAGAATCATCAACAAATATGTTTGCTGCAGCACAGCAGTTGTCTCAGAACATGACTCCAGGTGAGATGTTCCCTCATACTAAATGCATTGTCATACCAGTATAATTTGTTTACACAGAGTCTAGCAGGTGTGCTGATCTCTGACCACAATGCTGGTGATTTAAATAGAAGTTGATTCCAACTCTTCTTAAAATAGTGAAGCAGCGTTTGAAAATTTGGTACTTCACTCTGTTTGTGCTTCCCAAAATACGTTTCAAAGTACTGGCCAGTTTGTTCTATATTTCTTTTGTGGCTCTCGGAGCATTAATTCCTATTATGAATGCTATTTTCAGTTAATCATTTTAAGAAACAAATCTTACATCCGACTTGGGCCTGTAGTCTTACAGACACATGAGACGGGGACTTCCTTGTGACTTTCAAAAAGTGTCTTTCAATAACTGGGATATCCAAGCAATTCAAGCTGTGATGAAATGTTGGTATTTGTCTCTGTTTTAGGTGTGTGCCTTGTCTCTGCTGCATTGGCGTCTAGACTTACACGCCCTTTGGGGAAGGGGCTGGTCTTACCACTCTGTGTACAGCATCATTTACATTGATGGTGCTATATAAGCAATAATGAAAACCATGATTGTGAAAACTGAATTTCTTTCTTTCTTAGAAACTGCTCAGCTGCTCTTAATAGTATCTGATGGGAGAGGTCTTTTCCTTGAGGGCAAAGAACGTGTCACAGCAGCTGTTCAGTCTGTTCAGAATGCAAATATCTTTGTCATTTTTGTAGTGTTGGACAACCCTAACTCACGAGTAAGTATGTGAACAATCAGCCAGTAGTACTTGACTGGGTGGGTTGGATGTAAATAGGTCCAAGGCATACAAGAGAACGTTTTTCAGTAGTCTGCCCTTAACATGCCCTGTCTCCAGAAGAGAGGAAAAAGTCTCTCTATTGGAGTCTAGGTTGGGCTCTTCTCTCTCAGTCCTGTTGTAATTGCTAAATTCTAGTGTATGCTGGAACTTCGTTACTAAAATTCCTTGCCATAATACCAGTGCTTTGTATTCCCATTGTGGTAGTTGCTATCCAGATACCCAGGGGGGTAAGTGTAGGCAATTTTAACTATAAAGAAGTGTCTGTTTAATAGACCAGCGCATGGAAACTTATTTAAAGAGAAACAATAAATAAAACAAAAGTAATCTGGATAGTGACAGCCCTAAGTCAGTGGTATAATTCTTCTTTTCCTTGATGTGAACATCTCATTTTAGTCTCCCAAAAATATTTTTATATTTATGTGTAAGAAAGCTGTATATAAGAATACTGCTTTCTTAGGTCAGAGTTTGCTCCTTTGGAAACCAAATCCATCAGCTTTGAAGACTAATGTAACTAGGGTGTGTGGCAGCATTAGTTTTTAGATATGAAAATACTTTTGGGGGGAGAGGTTGGGAGGGAGATGAAGGCAGGGGGAAACAACTGAATGTTTTCAGCTACCCTCTTACAACTGCCTCAATCTTTACATGATCTTTGTAGAATGAGATCATGCACAGTGCTCTAAATATGGTACTTATGTCACTGGGTTCTGCTAGGCTCTCAGCTTTGTCGTTTTAATTTGCAGGATTCCATCTTGGACATTAAAGTGCCTATATTCAAAGGCCCAGGAGAATTGCCAGAAATAAGGTCGTACATGGAAGAATTTCCCTTTCCTTTCTACATTATTCTAAGAGATGTGAATGCCCTTCCAGAGACTCTCAGTGATGCACTCAGGCAGTGGTTTGAATTGGTGACTGCCTCTGACAGTCTGTAGAGTTCACCAGGTCAGGGGAATACCTGGTTGCCAGTAAATGACAAGAGCTCATCATTGCAATGAAGTTGCAGATCAAGTGGGCCAGAAATCACACCTTTAAAACACAGATTCTCCAGCATCAATTCAGGAGACAATGCAGACTGTTTATAGACATCCTTGTCTATATCTGGAATCAGTGGGAAAACTACCATCTCTGTTTTGTTGCTCTCTGAATAATTTATTCTAAGGTTTATTTGGTATTTCCATATCATTAAGGAATTAGTGATTCTTAAGACTTGATTTCTATAGTATTAAGAAGCTCGTTTTGCTTCTGAGAAAGAAGTCATGACTAGAACTGCTTAATGGTAAGAAAAAATATTCGTTGGTTTTAGGTTAACACATGTGAGTGGACCCTGTATTTGGAGGGGAAGGATGATTTTACACAGCCAAAAAACACAGAAACTACTTGAATACTTGAAACTCTTAGATACTGAGGAACTGATACTGAGGAACTGTTGCTAATTGTCTGATAATGCCAGAAGCGTATTTTTTATGTCATGAGAAACTCTGCATTATCATTTTACACTGTGAAGTTTTGCCCTCTGTCCTAGGCAATGTTAGACACACATTTTGGTATCCCAAAAGCATGCACAGGACTCTTTTTGCCCCTTGCCCCTTTTTCCATTGCAAAAACTATGCATCAGTTGTGATTACTAATAAAGATGTTTTGCTATTTGTAAGTGCAGTTTCCATTCTTGGTCAGAGTGACTGAAGTGGTAATAAACTGTAATTTGGGCTTGGTTCAGATATAGCACAAGACTGTAGCGTGTTCTCGAAAGTGGTTCCCAAACCCAAGCCACCAGCTGGTGGCTCACTCAGCTGGCTGCAGCCAGGCTCTGTATTGGCTCATGGCCAGGCTCCTAGGCTTTCAAGTACTTGGGGCCCCTCCAAAACTCATCAGGAAAGCAATACAATAAATTATCAGTTCTCCATCACCACCCCCTAAAACAGCAGAAACACAGGCAGAAATCTGAGGGGCAAACACCCGAAAAACCAAGCACTCCTAAGTTATTCCCCAAAAGGAAACACAGAAGGACCCAGGCTTGCATGGAAGCTCCTCAGTGATGCAGCCTCCATGTGCAGCTCAGCTCAATCCCTGGAGGCGGGGCTTGCCCTATGCAGTTCTTCGAGAGCTCTGCAAGAGCTCTTTGCCTTTGCAGTCAGGCTTGCTGTAATCTCTTGCCAGCTGGAGGGTTGCCAAATGGGAAGTCCCCAGAGTCTGGATCTGGAGACCCATGCATTAGGCTGATGCCTAGACATGCCAACCTGATGGGCCCTCATCCCTACAGGGCCTCTAGGCTTCAGCCTACTCAGCCCATCAGGGCTACAATCCTATTCATTGGATAGGGTGGCAGGTTTTTCAGACCGATTCTGCAGTTCCCCTGGCTGGTTTCTACAACTCCTCAGCGAGTACAGAAGAGGCGGCTTCATCTCATCATGCACTTGCACTCTCTCGTTTGGACAATGTGGCAGTGAAAACTGAGCCCGGCTCACAGTTTGGAAACCACAAGTGCAGGAGGCTCTTTACGACATTTGGCCTTTGGAGGGCTCAGTTTATGTATCTCACCTCAAGTCATCCCAGTCTCCCCCATCATGCTGCTGAGAGATCAAATAAAGAGTATGGTGGTGGCAGATTCTGCTCATACACACCGTCTCTCTCTAAGTGGCACCATGAGAATGATTGAGCCCTTTGGCATTATTCGTAGAGTATAAGCTTCTGCCCAGGGGCCACAGCAAGAAAATTAGTTTCAATTAGTTTTGGATAAGTCCCCAAGGGTGTGTCAATTCTTAGCACAGTTGGCTTTTCATTTATGAAAAAAATTGGATTAAATCTAATTCCCATGTGGTGAGTGATTTGTTTCCCCTGCAAGTTGTGCACTTCTCTCCACAGCATCACAACAAACTATTTGTCTCCATGCTGCTGTTGCTTGTGTTGGCCCATACATACTCACTGGGCCTTCAGGGTAAGATAACAGTTTTGTGGAATTATTTAAAATGGCTTTAATGGAGGAATACACCAACCTTGTGTAATCGTACTTTTTTTTGTAAAATTGTTTTATATATTGTTCTACAATTGTTGGCCACCTTGATTATTTGCCCCTGCAAAGTGAAAGGTGGGATACAAATATTGAAAATAAATAAACTCAGGGGCAGAGGGAAACACCTGCCCTGTCATTCTTCAGCCTCAATAATGTGCTTATAACTTGAGTGATATTCAAACTTTTTAGACTGGGACCCACTTTTTAGCATGATGTCATTAATGTGGAAGTGATGTTGTAACATAATAAAATGACTTTCCTGAAATGTAAATTGACATGCTTGGACTGCAGCAATTGTACAACCAGGAAACATCCCTGACAGAAAGCAAGATTGGGACAAAATATTATGTAAAAGCACTGAACTAAAAACAAATTTTTAAAAAACCCTCACTTGAAAATTCAAACTGTTAACACTCACAAAAAGAATATTGCAAGAGTAAGGTCTTCAGTTTCCAGGATAGCTGCTCCCAGCTTTCCATGACCTGTCTGACATCATGGCACGACCCACCAGGTGGGTCCTGGCCCACAGTTTGAATAATATTGACTTAAGCTGTTGTAGTGAATGGAGCTCCTTTTTTGAGACACTGATCTTTGAAAACTTCACAGAAAGATACTATGTTTAGCAAGAGAATCATGTCATTCTATTCTGTGGATGATTCTACTACAACATTTCTGCTAAGGCCTCTGTCTAAAATAATGAAGGATCTCTTAAATCGTATTTGGACAGCGTGACCAGATGTCCTCTTCTTCCAGGTCATGTCCTACATTTCAACCTTCCTGATATGAGTAAATTTCAAGATGTCCTACATTCCAAAGGCAGCCAAGGTACCAGCAGCACTTACTGGTATGATTGTCTTTGTTCCTTCATTTGTTGGGTTGCATTAGAGGACAAGGCACCCCAAAATCTATATACGAGTAGCTTTTTTTTCTTTTTTTGGTAATGTCCTACATTTTTGGGTACTGTGTCCTCCTTTTATGACATCTGGTCATCTTGTACTTGGGCCAAATCCAGCACTGGCTAGAACAGATTACTCTTGGCCTTGATGAGACAAGGAGTGTGTTCTGCTTCAGCTGGACCAAGGACGGTGGCTAAATTGTTGAAGCTTGTTACTGACCCACACTAAAACTGTAGAGGCTGTAGATTTGGCCAGAAAGTGGCATCAGTGAAGCTGCTCCTCCTCTTCCTGCTATGTAAGGCTGCCCACAGCTGCCCCTTTCAAGTTGAGAGAACTACCTTTACTACTACAATGACAAGATGGCATTTTATGTAGCAATAGCATTTTAGCTTTCCCATGGCCTAATCAAGCACTGGACGGCTGTCCAAACGCGGCTGAGAATGTCTGTGCAACCTGTGCTTAGCGAGGGCTTTTAATACATGAACCTTCGGGCATAAAGGCGGGATATAAATTTAATTAGTAATAGTAATAGTAACAACAACCAAGAGTAACTCTGAGCACGTACAAAAGGCCGTGCCCTTTACTACAACAACTCGGATTAGTAACGAGGCTTCCTCTTCAGTGTCAGACTAGGCTAGATCGGCGGCTCCCCTTGAACTCTGAAAAGGCGCTACGGCGCGACAGGTTTCCTCGCCCGCCCCAGCTGCAGGCTCGCTCTGCGGTCCCTCCGGGGAGCTGCTGACTGCGGGGAGCGTGGCCTGGAGCCCCAAAGCGGCGGAGTTGCCTGCAGAGGCGAAGCGGGATCTGTGCTGCTACCGTCCGCGGAGCCTTTTGCTGCAAGCGGCCGGAGACGACCCCAGGGCGGGGCTTCTCTCGTTCACAGGACCCTGCGCCGCTGGAAGGAGCCGAGGAGGAAGCAGGAAGCGGCCGAGCGCCTGTCTCTGCCCACCACCCGCCATGGCGGCCTTCCGGCTTCCGCCGACCGCGCTGTCGCTGAAGCAGGTGGGGGCCCGGCCTGACCGGCGCGGCGACTGCTCGCCATTCCCCCCCCCAGCCCGCCCCCGTCCTCTCTGCTGGGTGCTGCCGAGTGGGGAGGGCGTCAAGCAGGTCCCCCTCCAGGCGCCCCCCTTCCACTGGGGGCTTCACTGGCAGGTGGGCAATCGCGCGGAGCCCCGACCTAGGTGGTGGGAAGCGGCGCTTTCTGGTGGCGTCGCTGATTCTCGCTGAGGGCTTCTTTTGACCCTGCAGTGCAAGCGTTGGCAGCGAGGAGCCTGGCTGCGCAGGTATTCCACGTGTGCCAGTAGGAACACCCTGATTGCAAGTCCTGCCAGGCCTTATTACCGGTTCAGTGTCTCTTAGCCAGACTGTGCAGGTCAGGAAGGTGCCTGGATTTCGGAATAATTGCATGAACCCAATGAGAAATGCTTCCTCTTGCTCTTGTCGCTGTTCCCGATTTGGGTGTCTGCTGGCCTGGTTTGACGTTTTTCAACACTGGCACACACTATAGAGCAGAGAATAGAACTTACAGCCTGTACACGGGAATGAGCACAAGTTTAAGTTTTTTTTTTTTTAAAGCCTTGGACAAAGATATCTGGATTTTGGCATAGTTTGTGTTTTGGATGTCCAGATAAGGCAGTGGTTTCCAATCTTGTTTGCACACACCCCCTTTTAGGTACAACCAGTTGGTCAGGCCCCCCCCCCCCAACATAGGGCGCATTGTGCTGACAGGACCAGAAGCAATGACATTAAACAGGAAATGAAGTCTTTGGAATTCTTCCAACTTTCAAAAAGTACAAGTTATTAAAAACAAATTCTCTTTAGAATGATCTGAATGCTTTGTCATTAACTGAGTTAATGTGTGTGATTCAGTGATTGATTGTACCACTGAGAACAACATTGTACAAAACGCATTGTGGCTTGTCTATGCCATTCCTGATCAAGGTCGTAAAGCCAAATTTTAATCTTCTGAGTATTTACGTTCCTCTTCACCGTGTACTCTCTATGACCCCCTGAAACATGTTCAGGACCCCCATGTTGGGAATCACTAGGATAATCACTATAAAGCAAAACAGCATTCAAAGCCATAGAGTTATCCTATTCACACACAGAGTTTCACACCAGGTGTGCTGCTGACCTGCTAGCTCTGCGAGTGGGCTGGCTTAGATGGGAACTATATACTGGTAACTCGTTAAATAAATTTATTTGAAGTGAGGTTTGTTTAGAATAGCCATGCAGTCAAACATCAGCATCTGCGTGCCATAACAGCATGACTGGTAAAGTAATTCCTAAGTAGATGGGACCTGGTGAATATTTACTTAGCAGTCTTCAGGAAACTCATTCTGAAGCTAATTACAGGAACCTTTTTCTTCACTTTTGAAGGTGGGTGTTAGTACTATTGTTGCACTTTTAAAGGGTGATGTGTGAATGTTTTGTATGGGCTTCAAGATGTTACATTGTGCAATGCTTTTTTGTACTCTTGAAGTGACTGCAAGCAGACAACAGGGTAACAAGAATTGATTCATGGTGGTTCATTAAAAAGAACATATAGGACCATAGCTCAGTGGTAGTGTGTGTTTAAGCACTGATTCCAGGTTAAAGCCCAGCATCTCCCTTAAAATGGAGGAAACCTTAGAGAGCTAGTACCAGTCAGCATAGATGGAGCTGGGTTGGATGAGACGAATGGTCTCAGTATGGCAGGTTCATATTCTTGTGGAAAGTTCTGTTTCCTGAGACAAAAGCTAATACTAGGTCAGTCCTCTGTTTCATTTACTATATTGCAGTTCTTGAGAAGGCAGCAGGTTCTTCAGTTGTACAGGAAAATTCTGCGGGCTATTCGTCAGGTACCTCATGAAGTTGATCGTCATTACCTGAGAGACTGGGCAAGGACAGAGTTCAAAAGAAATAAAGATGCTACAGAAGAGGTAAGAAATAGTCATCTGCGGACCCATTCAGTTCTACTAACTTGCTGTCTGCACAGGATCTTCAAAGTTCTGTTCAAAACAAAATTAGAAAAAAATGATCAGTTTTATTCTGTTACATCTATGTGATGGACCATACAAAATACATTTGGAGTATTTCTCTGATTGTCCCAGAGTGGGAGTTACTAAGGCTGATTGTGATACATTAGACTAGCCCCTCTAGTAGCTTACTGATGGCTAGAATTAGTATTTATGGGGTGGTGGTCTTCTGCTGTGTCTCAGTAATTTGACAGTTAAACCAATCCAGTTTCACGAGGTGTGAAAAATGCAGAACATTGTAGCAGGGGGAAAAACCTAGATTGAACTTTTAATTGGACAAAACTGCACATTTTCAGGCAGGCGGATCATGATATTTTATTGTGTTTATTTTTTTAAAAAAAATGTGCATTGTCTTCAGTTAAAAACAAACCATGACAGAATAAAATAAAATCTATAAATTAAGCTCAAACCCAACAAACAATAAAGCAAAGTAAATTAGAAGCAAAATTATGGGGCTCACTTTAGCTGCTGCAGTGGAAATATGTAGTCATTTCTATTCTAACACCTCAAGCAACATTCTACCTATGACAAAATGGGGCAGAACAGACTCACTTCATCCCATCCACTGTATACACTTTCCTTACTAATAACACCTAATCACCCTAGTAAAGGTTGGTGACAACAACATCCCATGAGCATCTTCCACTCCATTCCAACAGCACCTTCCTCATGTTTCCAGGTTTGAATTTGCAAGGTAATCATTTCTTTGGGTCAGCTTATCCAGAGGTCAATATGCTTCTAAGAGCATCTGCTTGGTGAAGTGGAGGGAGCGACTGGGCTGAGAAGCAGGATGTGGGGGTGGGGAAGGAGCAGTTTTACTTAGCAGTAATTGTTCTGATACAACAAGAGCAAACAAAACAGTAGCCATTTTAACTTATTCTCCAACCAGGAAGGAAAAGAGATGAAGGCACTTATAGGAGTTTTAGACTTTTTGAGGAATACGGTACTTCCATAGTAGTAGCCCTCATAAAGAGTACAATTCCCATAAGCACCATTGCCTCTATTCCTGTTTGGAGAATAGCTCCATTTCTATTGCTGCCTCAGAACAATTACTGGTAAGTAGTTTTCAAAAAATGTCATATACTCCCAAGTTTATTCTTTACCTAGCCATGTATCATAGAAAATTCTGTTTTTTAGCTTAAAACTTGCTTATCCATGAGATAGATTTATATATGTGCAATCAAAATTATCCTTAAATAAAAAATACTCTTTTTTAAAAAACTAAAATCATATGAGACATATTCGGGAACTTTGTCAATTGAAGGAGCCACAGATTTATTCTCCCATCTCATCCCCACTCTGGGGAACATACAACACAATCCTAAAAGGCACATAGCGCAGACGCAACGTCGTTGCATAGTGCTACGTGCTTAGCGCTGACGCGCCAAGCAGCATCCCCGCGTCGGCGCTAAAGCTCTGAACCCAATGCTACTCGTAGTGTCAACTTCAGAGCGCCGAAGGAGAGCCTCCCTTGCGCCAACCGAAGCCGGTCGGCGCGCAGGAGACTCTGTGCTGAGGCGGCACGGGGATGGGTGGGAGGGAGGGAGGCGGGGACAGGATGTGGGCAGGCTCAGGCGGTGGCCGTACGGCCACATCCTAAGCTTAGCCCTGATTCAGGCCATGCGGTCTCCTTGGATCTGCACCCGCTCTTTAGCGGGCACAGATCCAAGGAGCACATGGAGGAGGCTGGAGCCTCCCCCACAGTAAGGGAGCACACACTCCCTTCAGCCTCTCTTAAAACAGTGTCGGATATGGTGCTAGCCCGTTGGCCTTGCCAGTCTGGCGCTGTTTAGGATTGCACCCTCAGTGAGTTGAATGGTAAATGGAGTTCCGTGCACTATTTAAACTTTTATTGTTTTTCTCTTTTTTGCTAAGCATATATATATTTGAATTTGTGCGTGTAAAATACACATATAATGCATCCAGACTGTACTGCTATTCATTTCATAGCCTGAGTATTTTGTCCATCAAAATAAACACAGCTAACATTGTGTATATGTGAATGCTTTTTATCACGGAGTTGTCTAGTGAAAATACCATTTCTGTTTTACAGGATGCGATTAGGATGATGATCATGCAGGGCAACATGCAGCTTCAAGAACTTGAGAGAACACTGAAACTGGCAAAATCCTAGCATTGACTCTGCACACTCACTGAGTCAATACAGAGCTTTTGTTTTGTTTTTTAAACATAGTATAGATGCCTGAACTGACATTGAATTTGGAGAGTCCCTCAAGAAACCCTAAAAGTGAATCCAGCATGAACTTTCTAAGAATCAGGGAGAAGAGTTAGGCAGGGTGTATAGGATTGGCTTATAGGATTGCAACCTTAATCTTCTGGATTTCTGCTTGTTACATTTATATTAGAAGAACAAAAACACATTAACAAGCGGGGGGGGGGGGACTGCTGGAAGCAGACGTTTACCAGCGCTTTATGGGAACAGTGTTTTCTGAATCTCTTAGATGTTTAAAAGAAACACCTGTACATTTTATTGAGAATTTAAGCTCTGGGAAGAGCCAGACCCGTACATTTAATATGGTTTAGTTCAGTACAGGTAATCTAATAGGGACTGTATCTGTGTTTTTCTTATAAAGTTTATTATAGTTAATAGGTAATATTTTAGTTCCAGTTTTTTTACTTACAGCAGAACGCACATCTCAGTTCCTGAACTCAATTTGTTTTATTCACTGTTTTTAGAAATACGTTTCTATTGGCCATTTGCTTTGAGAAAGCTAGTAATGATGGGGGTAATGGAAGAACATGCAACATTTGAGAGTAATAAACCTCACTTTCATTGGATGAGTCACGAGTGCCGTTTTGTTGGCTCCAGCAAAGCTTCTTTCAGATTCTTATAAGAGCCACTTAATTTTAGCCTGTAAAGTCAGAGTTGTGCTCACCAGTTCTGGGGATCAGCTCCATAGCAGAAGTGCTCCCTTTTCAGAAATCTAGTGAAAACTGGCAGTAAGAGATAAAACTAAAAACCGAGGTAAAAAGTAATTTCAGAACACTGAAGGAGAAAAGACACGGCAGAAGCGTTCCTCACAGTATAGTTGACAAGAAACTGAAAAACTGGAGTTAAGTGCAATGCAAACTGCTGTCAACCAGCATAAATCCCTTGCACCAGCAGATGTGCTTTATGGTACGTTTGCACCAACTTCAGAGACGGCCAACCAAATCTGGCCTCTGTACCACTGCGGATGGGTAACTGTTCGCTGGCTGAGTTTGGACAGCATGGCAGTTTGGGGTAAGGTAGATCATGGCGAAGGGAGGGTGGAGCCAGGAGCTGGCAGAGAGGCCAGATTCTAACTCCCATCCCGGGCAGCTGGGCTTGCTCCAGGTTGCTTGGATTTGCAGTGCTGGCATCAGCCGTGCAGATCTGAGTAGCTCTATTTGATCCACTGCCATGTTATCCAGGACAAGGGGAATTGATTCCCCTTTCCCTGGATTGTGCTGCAGCCGGTCTTAGCACCACGCTGGATATGGGACAGGCCAGTTGGCCTGCCTATTCCCGCACATGGTTAGGATTGGGCTCTGAGTGCCCTACCCATGCTTGAGGTACACAGTCATACCCAAGTCCTCCCACTTGAGCCTAAGGGTAATGCTCAAAGCAACTCTGGAGGTGCACCAAACTACACAGGTGCCTGCACAGAGACCATGAAGAAGAATGGTAATATAATAAGGGGCCTGGAGACACCTATTAGGCTAAGGAACAAAGTCTCCAATAGAATGCACTAGTCTACACTCTGTGTATATATTTTCTTTAGCAAGTCACAGTGGCCGCTCTATTAGAGTTTTAAAAGTGGCACTCTGCTGTACCATTTTTTAAAGCAATTACATTAGAAGTACAGTATACCCATTTCGGTTCAGGACAGCTAGACACTGGAAATGCTCCAGTAGAGGATGAGATACTAAATGTTCTAATGAATGTCCTAGAAACAGCTGGAGAAAAAAAAGTACTAACATAATAGCTTATGTTTTTTGTTCTCCTAACGTGAATCTCATTTAGTATGTACCTATGAAGGTTATTACTTATAGGATTGTTCTAGCAGGGTGCTTCATAGCCAGAACTATTAGGAGAAAAATACAAGGCTGAAATCCCTGGAACATTAACTTGGGGAGTATTTTCTATTAAATCAGGAGTCTCCAAACAGCCTGTGGGCCAGATCCAGCATACAGGGAAAGCCTTACCCTTCGTGAGCGGTGCGGATCGTTCCACTACTCTGCCTCTCCATTTTCCAGTGGATCGGCTGGAAGGGACACTCTGGGCACTTGCATTTATACCCTTGCATTCCAGAAGTCTGTGCAGCAGGATGTCAGCCATAGATGCAAATGCCCAGCGCATCCCTTCCAGCTGATCTGCTGGAAAATGGAGCAGCAGTGCAATGGACCGATCCACTCCGATTGGGACAGGAAAGGCACTCTGTGTTCCCTGTACACAGCAGTCCGCAGACCTCTGTATTAAATCAACTACTAGAATAACTTCCAATACCTTTCTTCAGAGTATTGGGCCACATGACATTTAAAGCCTTGAAGCAAGTTGCAGCATCTTGTTTGTTTTTAATTACAGTGGGCCCTCTGTATCTGCGGGAGTGTGGTTCTGGGACCTCATATGAATGCCAAAATCCATGTCCACTGGTCACGCTGACAAAATGGCATAAGTTTACCTAAATTGTTGGGAAAAGGTTCAAGCTGGCAGATCTTCATCAAGTATAAAAGGCAGTTTAGACTGCGCATGGAAATCCACATCCAGTTCCTGGGGATGTATTGTTAAGCATCTGTTTGGGCAAGAGGAGGGGAGTAGATAGCAATTTCAATGAAAGTTGTTCCTAGTTCTGAAGGTTCTGTGAGCCACTTACAAACAAATCTCTCTGCCAAACCTATACAATATAGCTTCAATTAAAAAATGTCTACAGTATTTCCCCAACAATAAGACCTAACTGGAAAATAAGCGCTAGCATGATTTTTCAGGATGCTCTTAATATAAGTACTACCCGCCAAAATAAGACCCAGTTAAGATTGTTGGCCAGACGGATGCATTTACGTAGCATGTTCGTTGCAACACACGACGGACGTATTGAATTATAAAATAATAAAATATAATTAAATATAAATAATATTATTGACATTAATATGTAAAATAAATAATATAAATTATAATTAAGTATTTGTAAATACCCAAGCAGGCATCTTTGAATGAGAGGTAAACGCCTACGTAAGCAGATGAACTTGAGACTTATTGCTGAATGACCAATTGGAGTACAGACACAACCGACGAATAACGTGCGCACTTGTTAACAAACTGGTTGTTAACTGGTTAACAAACTTGTTAACCACGTGGTTGTGTCTAATATGAACCTTCATAATTTAATTCGCTGTGTGTTGTAACGGACATACTTAATGCACTCGTGTGAAATAAAGAAATGAATAAATGTAGATTGTTGTAAATGAAAAAATAAGGTCCCCTGAAAATAAGCCCTAATGCATCTTTCGGAGCAAAAATAAATATAAGACATTTTCAGAGAAAAATGGTAGCTTACACTTACCTGTATGTTCTGGTGAGACTTGTCCTAAAGGCCCTACTACTTACTCCAGCAAGGTTTCCCAGTTCATTGCAATGGCTAAAGCAAATCTGTGTGCACACTCTTTTGCATACCCACATTTCCTCCCTACTCTAAAGTGAATGCAACAGTGCATTCACTTTAAAATGAAAAGCACCTAAATCTAGTTGAAATTGTATGGGACACTTAAATGTCCTAATGATTTTAAGGTGCAATCCTAACCAAGCTTCCAGCACCGGGGTAAGGGCAATGCAGCTCTGAGGTGAGGGAACAAACATTCCCTTAACTTGAAGAGGCCTCCGTAAATTACTACTACTCCACTGCAGGACGAAGCACACGCCCAATTGGCACAGCTATGTTAGTGCTGGAAAGTTGGTTAGGATTGCGCCCTTAATGCAATTTGTAGATACCTTACATTTCCTGGACTGCACCCTGATTGACAGGTGCTAATGCACAGCTATGGGATGTTGCTGTTGTCTGACAATCTTCATGCAAATATTCACCCACAGATCATATGCTGATTGGCAGAATCAATTGGTTGCAGCATCTTCTCCCCCAATAGGCTATATCAGTAATATTTGATCTGACTATACAGTTATTTGCAAGGGACCCAGGCGCACAAGGATCATGGCACACACATCCCTGAGTGTTACATGTGGGATGTTTTGCTCTGGCCACATTTGTGTACAAATGATGGAAAAGGGGATGATTTAAAACAATCAAGTACTTCTAGAATGTACAGAATGCAAGCTATAAAAACCCCCACAATGTTTCTCCATTTGTATACATTAAAAAAAAAAAACAACACTTGTGATATTTGCGGCAGTAAGACAGTTTCCAACCCTTGCAATATTTACAGCCCAATCCTATACGTGTTTGCTCACGTTTGGTTCAGCAAAGATTACTCCCAAGTAAGTATGCACCAGATTGCTGGCTTAAGATGCTTATATATTTCTGGAATGCAATAAAGGAATTAAATCTATTTTGCTCAAAAGAGGGTACAAGTCATAGGAACTAAAGGCCCATTTATTTATGAATGTAGACTATGTGAATTATGAGACATGAGACTTTATGCATAAAGACCTTTTTGTACTTTCATGTTCATGCCCACCTTTCCTCTTCAAGGGCTCAGTTCAAGACAGTTATGCTTTTTGGTGATGGTGATTTATTTCCAAACAGTACATTTTGGTTCCAATGGATGGAGATGTGCATCCCACTGAAAGCAATGCAGTATAGATGGATGTGAGGGTACGGTCCATTTATGGCAGCTACTGTATTTCCAATCCAGCAAATGATACACATATTTAAGTCTGCTTATTTCAATGTTGTTGTTTTTTAACATCTGCCATAAAGGTAAAGGTAAAAGTTTCCCCACGACCGACTGGTCTAGTCATGACCGACTGTAGGGGGCGGTGCTCATCTCTGTTTCAAAGCCTGTAGAGCTGGCATTTTGTCCGAGGACAAGCTTCCGTGGTCATGTGGCCGGCATGACTATACGCCGTAGCGCACGGAACACCGTTACCTTCCCACCGAAGTGGTCCCTATTTATCTACTCGCATTTAGGTGCTTTCGAACTGCTAGGTTGGCAGTATGGTCTGCCATACTGTGATGTAATTAAGTACTTCACCATATGGCAGATGGTACTTGATTCCCCTGAAGCTGAAGCTCAAATACTTTGGACACCTCATGAGAAGAGAGGATTCTTTAGAAAAGACCCTCATGATGGGAAAGATTGAAGGCAAAAGGAGAAGGGGGCGGCAGAGGATGAGATGGTTAGATAGTGTCACCGAAACAATGAACATGAAATTGGGTGAACTCAGGAAGCTAGTGGAGGACAGGGAGGCCTGGCGTGCTGTGGTCCATGGGGTCGCGAAGAGTCGGACACGACTTAGTGACTGAACAACAACAACACTTGATTCCCCACCCACCCCGGCCATGACAACATGGCCTAGCTGAGGCACCTGGGACAGTGGTGCGCACCAGTGGGCAAGATGTGGCTGTGCAGCTGCCCGGCTCTTTTAACTACTGCGTATTTGGGGTAAGGAAGGTGCAAAGTGAAGTCCCAGCTGTGAGGCAAGCCACTCACTCCTGCACCTGGCTGCTGCCTCTGGTGATGCTTGCAAAACCAGCACCCACAAAAATAAAAGAAAACAAAAGCCCCGGCTTAAGTACATACATCTCCTTAGTTGGATTGGGGCATTTAAATAAGAGAAGAATGAAGGGGCTTGCCCACATGACATTCTAATATTCCCTGCAGTTAAAGCACTCACAACTTAAAAAAAAAAACTGTTACCAAGAATTTTACATTCTACAATACTCCGTGTTTACGAAAGTAAAACTAAAGTAGTCCCCTGTATAAAGCACCAAGTCATTATCAACTCATGGGGATGATGTCATATTTTGACGTTTACTAGGCAGATTTAGAGCGCAATCCTAACCTGGAGTTAGGCCAGCAGTTTTGCCAGCACAAGGGCCACCATAAAGCATGTTTGGATTACTCTCAGAGTCAGGGTGGATGGCGCACGCCTGGTGCAGGCCTCTGTGACTCCAAGTGTGGTCCAAACATACTTTAGTGTCCTTTGTGCCAGCCAAACTTTGTTAACCTAACTGTGCTGGTTTAACTCCAGATTAGGATTGCGCCCTTAGTTTGCCATTGCCTTCCCCAGTCATCTTACTTTAGTCCCAGTGAGCTGGGTAATCACATTTTACCAACCTCGGAAGGTTAGAAGGCTGAGTCAACCTTGAGCTGGCTACCTGAGAACTTGACTTCTGCCAGGTTCAAATTCAGATTGTGGGGATTTTGACTGCAATACTATGGCCTACTGCTCTGTGCCACATGAGGCTACAACACTCAAATGTTTATCAACATTAGCAAAAAAAAGTTTTAAAAAATAGGCAAAAATCCCTCAGACTGCCCAATCTCAAGAGCAAATGGAGCATAATAGAAACCTTAGAGTACAATCCTGTGTGTGTCTATGCAGAAGTAAATCCCATTGAGTTTAATAGAACTTACACTAGGAAAGGACTGCAGCCTTAATGCAGTTTTTTTTTTCTGATTGTACTAAAGGATGTCATTCATATGGAGAAAGAAGACAGATTTACTCCAGGGCAGGAACTGCTGATTTCTACATTCTCTGGGACCACTCAGTTCTACAAAATTCTACAAACAATAGTCTGTGGACTAAAAGCACACCTTGTTGCTCTAACTCCTTAATTAAGTTGCTACCATCTAGCAGTCCTTGCTTCCTATAACATCCAGCTGTGCATACTTCCATAACAAAGGCCGACAGACATATGAAGCCTCTCTCTCTCACTCACTCACTCACTCAGAAAACCCGTGGCCCCCCCCCCCGCATAAGCAAAACCAGCACAGTAGCTATCTTACCTTGATTAAAATGTGATCCGGCCACTAAGAGCCATTGATCATCAGTTGACAACTGTTGTTTGGATCTGGTATTAATATTTCAGAGATTTCCTATTAGGCCTAATTTTCCCAAGAGTATTCTTTAAAATCAAATATTTCAACTATGCAAGATTTGTCTGTGACTGAAAAACATGCTAATCAGCCTCGGAGAAAGGAGGGGAAAGCAGGCCTGCTGCAAAGGCATCACAGACACAGGGCCTGTTTCTATGCACAATTCTCCAGTTAGGGACATGCACCTGAAGACAGGCTCAACCATCCCTAGCAGGTAGAACAGGACTAGGACTGGAAAGCACCGGGGGTCGTAAAAGGGTAGTGTGCCGGAGGAAGAGGCAGCCTTGCTAATGTTCATCACTTATTTATTTTTTATACATGAGCACTCTTGAACTTAAATGGTACAGCAAGAGAATGCTCAGCTTCCAAACAATTTTTTAAAAAAAAAATATGTACAAAATAAAACTTAAAAATACTCAAAAAAATGGCACAGGCATTGGTGGTGATAGGAAAGGAACAAGAATTGTGGCACTCATCCCTCATGATATCACATGTATTGACAGGTCGCACGACCACGTTCTACATCGAATTACGGTCACAACTGGCACACTATAAGGGGATTAAAGGCCCCCTTTTTTTCCAGCAAGGAAAAAATAAAACTTTTCCCACAAGCGTACTTTGAGAAATCTGGCCTCCCTTGCAACAATTGCCCGATTATTGCGTGAACAACATTGTTGTGTGCAAGTGTCCCAAATCCAAAGGCGGGAGAGAGCCAGCACATCCCCAAAACTAGCTTAACTGCTGTTTGTGAAAGGATCCGTTTCTCAGCATCCACATGAGTGACGCTAAGTCCCCTTCTGCAGTTTAGTCCTTAGCTTATACAGTTCCTCTTCTAAACTTCTAATGTGTTCTTTGAGGGCTGTTTTATCTGCCTGGGCTTTGTGGTCAGCTTGATTCCGCGCTTCTTCTATCTTCCTTTCATACCACTTCTCCATCTGACTGGAAACGGCCTCAAAGAAGTACTGTGTGATCTCCAGCGCTTGAGAAGCACCTGCCAGCTGAGGGGGGGGCCTCCTTTCCTCCAGTGGCAGCAAGTGGCGGCGGCTGCACAGGCTGAGTGACGGTGTGTTGGTGGGGCCGGTGCTTCACCTGGCCGCTTCTGCTAGATTTCTTGGTCTGAGTTCCTTTGTCTGTGAAGTACCCACTCTGTGATTCTGTCTTTGTAAATTCAGCAGAGGCCTGGGAAACAGTCTGCACCTTAACGTGCCTTAATTTGGAACCTAAGTATTCGGACGGTGGTGGTTCTGGCGGCAGTCTGCTGAACCCCGCTTTGTCCTTGGGCCGAACAACCTGAGATGGTGCAGAAGGAATTGGTCCAGCACCAACCAGCTGCTGCTCCATTCCTGTAGATAAGAGCATGGAAACAACAGTTAGGAGTATTTGTTCAACGTGCAGTGTTTGGAAGGAACAGGTGCCCTCATTAAAGCAAGGCAGAGGGTTGAGTTGAGAGGCACATGTATGAGTTGCTCACCAGATGATTGCAACATCAAGTGAAGACTTGCATCCGTGAATGCTACTGTGCAGAGCATTCACATTTACAATGCTGCCAAGTGAGCAAACTCTTACTAGACTGCCAGTAATAAAGTGTACAGTAATCAAACCCAGAAGTGAGGAGCTCCACTGTCACATTGACACTTCGTAGACAAGGCATTCTCAGGGATGAATGCGTAGACGCAGGGACTTAGTTTTTAGGTAGACTGACATTAAAGAACAAGGCAAATTGTTTAAGGGTAGCATTGCCTGTTACAATTATTTGTGACAGGTAGGCCACATTCTCACCATAAACCATGACTGGTTATTATAAACACATCACTACAAGCTTTGGCTTTACATGATTTCCCTCTCTTTGTATACGCAGTTGTATATGCAGGGACATAAGAACATAAGAAGAGCTCTGCTGGATCAGGCCAAAGCCCATCTAATCTAGTTTCCTGTATCTCACAGTGGCCCACCAGATGCTTCAAGGGAGCACAAAAGGCAACCAGATTCTTCCATCTCGTTGTCACTCCCCTGCATCTGGGAGGACATTTAAAGCTTCCCATTTTGTCTGCATATGGGAACAGCAGTTTAAACAAGTAGTTAACAGTCCATTAACAAACCAGGATGCCAAACCGGAAGAAAAGAGCTAGAACAATAAGGAAGGTTATATATTCATCACAGGATGATTTGGGTTGGGGGATTCCAAACTTAGACAGTTATTATCAGGCCTTTCAATTAAGAATGTTATTGGAAATGGAAGGTAGTGGTATAGAAAAATGGGTGAGATGGGAAGATGCAGTAAATAAGGGAGTAGGGAAATTTGGAATATTCACATCAAATATCAAAAATGAGATTAAAAATACAATAGGACCAAGACATACAGTGTTAAAATATGGGATAAATATAAATCTAAATGGCTGCCGAATATTTCTAAATGGGCCCCACTTGAATCCTTATATGAAAAGTTAATAGATTCAGATAAAAACTTCTGGGTTAAATTAAAGGAAAAAGGTTATAATATTGTTAAAGATATGTATAATGTGCAGGGAACGTTATATCCGTTACAAGAATGGTTGAGAGAAGTTGGAGGGAAAAATTGGTTGCGGGTAACTTCTTTGTATAATATATTGAAACAAAAAAAATGTCATTTGATAATAAATAAGGAGGAAACCGAGCTGGAAAGAATATATAAGAATAAAAAGGAAAATAACAAAGGGATAGCAAAAAAGATATATACATTAATGAATAAAGATCATGTGGCACTGATTATACAAAATCAGTGGGAAAAAGAATTGAAATTGTCAAAGCAGGAAATTGATAGATTAATAACAGGAATCAGGAAAATAAAAATAGAAAAATTTAGAGAACTTGAGATGAAACTTGTATTAAAGTGGTATAGAACTTTGCAATTATCTCATATGTTTAAAGGGACTAGTCCAAATTGTTGGCATTGTAGAAAGGAAAAGGGATACTATATTCATCTTTGGTGGGAGTGCCCAAAGGTAAAAAAATTTTGGAAGCAAATATTAGAAAAAGTGGAGGAATTATGTAAAATTAAATTAGAAAATGTAAGTAAAATAATATTTGTGGGAATACTGGATAATAATAAAGTACAAGAAAAAGAACTGTTAAAAGCAATAATAACGGCTGCACATGCAGTTATAGCAAAGGGATGGAGAGATGTAACAAAATGGAATATGGAAGTGTGGAATACCTACTTATATCAATGGATACAGTCAGACATATTGTCAATTCTGGGACAGGAAAAAACTTGGGAGGAAAAGCAAATAGAGATAAGAAGGAAATGGAATGGATATATAAAGTGGGTAAAAGAAGACGGGGCCAATAAGGATATTTATAATAAAATCCAAAAGGTGTGTGTATGGTTAAAAATATAAGTTAATGGTCTTTCGATCTCGCGGGGGGGGGGGAATATGGGAGAAAATGCAAAAAGAAGTATTGTCAGTATTAAAGCATTATATGAACAATAGTAAATAAAAATGTTGAATAAGAGAAAATACATGTAAATAGGTAAATATGTGTAAAGGGGAAAATATATGTATATGAAATACTTGACATGCAAATAAAAAATAAAATAAAAAAAAAAACCAGGATGCCAAACCAAGAAAACTTTGTGCTTTCCTTGTGGACAGAAGAACTTCACACAAATAATAGTGGAAGATCATATCACATCTAAGCAAGAGTTAATTTTCTTACAATGCATTATGGAAAGCATTGAGATCTGAAGCATTTTATGACTAAGTTCCCCCTGCCCCCAGCTTCAGGGTTTGTCTTGTTTCCTGACTTTCCAGACTTTATAGTTCATCTATATGAGTGAGTGAGTGAGTGAGTGAGTGAGTGAGTGAGTGAGTCAACTGCCACTTCATAACCACACACTGAAAACAGTGTGTACCAATATCTACTATTAGCATCTTCTAGAAACCAGCACAAATTCTACCCTTCCCTTTCCATTTGGTGGGAAGAGGATAGGGTGGCAAAGGAAAGGAATATTAGCTCTTGTCAAAATGGATACAGTATAACTTGAATTCAGGTTGACAGTTCAGTTCTGTGTCACAGGATGCTGGCATTTTTATTGCACCAGAACATCTCCCCCCCCCCAAAAAAAAATACCTGATGTAGTGGGTTGTTGAACAACAAAATATTGTTTCCCAAAGCTTTGCTCTGTTTTTGGCACTCTGCTCTGTCTGTTATCTTCTGAGAGACTATTCTGAAGAGCACTGCTAGAGTGCTGTTGTGAGGCATCTGACTGTGGAGGACTCTGGCTGATTTTACACTCCTTGGAACTTGGAAGATTCTCCGTATCCAACGTTTCAGTGAGTGACTCGCACGTAGACAGAGTTGACTTGGGTCTTGAAGATCTAGAGTCCCCAGAAAGCTTCAGCTCCAGGTTCTGAATTTTTAGCAAGCACCAAGCTTTCAATTCACCCACCAATGAAATCTGCAAGAAAAATCCACAAGCAAGTGAGAGGGCAGCTACATCTAAGCTAGTTCTCAGCTGCTAAATCAGAATAATCTTGCAGCCTGTTTTATTACTTGCTTCTGTGCGCCATCAGCACAGCATCCAAATAGAACTAGGTTGTAAGTCTTTCAGAAGTAGGTTTTCAGCAGTAAATATGACTTTGGATATTAAATTACTTTCAAGCAAAGTTTTTAAATATCATGGATTGTATGCCAAGGTTTTTCTTCCTCCAGAGAAAGCTTTGGACATATTTCCAACTACACTATTAAGTTGGGGAAAACAAAAAATGAAACTGTTTTGCACAATAACAGAGAAATATAGATGGCTATGTCAAAAATGCAGAGGATGAGATGGTTAGATAGCACCACCGAAGCAATGAACATGAAGTTGGGCGAACTCCGGAAGCTAGTGGAAGACAGAAAGGCCTGGCGTGCTGTATTCCATGGGGTTGCGAAGAGTCAGACACAACTTAGCGACTGAACAACAACATGTTAAAAATGTCACCTAAATACTGTGGCTTTACTGTGTAACTTAATGGCAATTATCAAATTCCTTCACATGCTCGCTATATGGAGCACTTATGAACTAACCTACCTGGCGTTTCTCCCCTTCGGTTTTTTCCAGCTCAGAATGTTGCTGAAGGCGGTGAAGGCACTCTGTTCTTTCCGCTGACAGCCTCTCTGCCATCAGTTTGTCTAAAACACGGAGCTGGGGAGAAAGGGTTAGCAGAATTGATATCAATCCATAAATTATCACTGACTCTACATCCCCTGTGTCACCTCCAATAATCTGCAAGCTACCATGGTAGCCGAGAGAGAGAGAGAGAGAGAGAGAGAGAGAGAGAGAGAGAGAGAACTAAGAATACTAGTTAATATTGATATCCCTTTTGTTCTAACAGCACACAATTGGTCCAGTACTGGCACAAAATAAATGTATTTTCCAAGAATTTAGAGAGAATGTTTCCCAGGGTGGACTTTGTATTGGGAGGAGATTATAAAACCAGATTAGAAGATTGCAAGCATTTTGATCTTTATGGTATTGGAACTAGAGAACTCCTGTGTTCCAGGAGGCCTTCTTGCCTATTTGTGCTCTCAACAGTTGGGCCAAGGACAGTTGTTCTGCTGGGCTCAATGTCACTCAGATTTTTATTATGTGTTATTGGTTCTTTTTTCTCTTTTTGCCTTCCCTTTGTATGTTCGTCTGTCATATGCCAATAAAGGTTTCTGATCTGGAAAATTATTGAGCGCCGTTATTCGTTATTTTTATTTGAAAAATTTATATCCCGCCTTTCCCATGCTGAAGCAAATGCCCAAGGCAGCTTGCAAAACTCCAAAATAAAATGTACGATGCATCTGAACAACATTCAACAATAAGAGCAACATTAAACCCAAATAGAAAAACAGACAAAAGCCTAACACACACTATCAAGCCATTATTGGGGGAGCCAAATTAGTTCAGGGAAGCAGTCAAATCATAGCAAATCTGTCTCTCAACCCCTTCTTGTTATTGATTTTACTAGTCACAGAAACTAGACCAAAATATATCTAAATCCAAGAACAGTTGAGAAGGACATTGCTTTTTTTAAAGTGAATAAAATATTTGTTTCTATTTTTTAAAAATGTCATGCACTGCTATTATTTCAGTTGGCTGCACACCTAAGTCTAGTGAGCAATGGCATCACTAAGGTTTCTGTCACCCTGTACAAGAGCTCATTGCGTCACCTCCATGATGGACCTCCTCCCATACCAGGTCATATTGAACACATTACAATATCATATATACAACCTAAATGCAGTGCATCACTTGGATTGATTTATTTTAATATATGACAATACAGGTCGCCAAACAAATCTGTAACCAAAAAACCCCCAGTGGCTAACTTGATTACACACAACTGAATACGAGTTCTAATATTAATTTTGATACATGGAAATGAGAGCTGACTCATACTGACACCTTATTGCTTCCCTGCTGTGTCATAACAACACCTCATTGGTGTTCCATCAGTCTCAAACGTCAGTTCTGTTGGCTATAACGTTTAATAGAAAACAGGTATTTCGACATGATTTGTTTCATTACGTTCTGCACTGAATTCTATATTGAATGATATATCATCATGGTATATTTGAAAATATATTTGAAAATAGGGACGTGGTGGCGCAGCGAGTTAATCCGCTGTTGCTGGACTTTCGACCGCAAGGTTGGGAGTTCGAGACTGCATGACGGAGTGAGCTCCCGTTGCTTGTCCCAGCTCCTGCCAACCTAGCAGTTCGAAAGCACCTAAAATGCAAGTAGATAAATAGGGACCACTTTGGTGGGAAGGTGGCATTCCGTGTGCTACAGCGTAGAGTCATGCTGGCCACATGATCGGACAAAAACGCCGGCTCTACAGGCTTTGAAACGGAGATGAGCACCGCCCCCTACAGTCGGTCACGACTAGACCATTCGGTCGTGGGGAAACCTTTACCTTTACCTTTATATTTGAAAATACCACAATTTTACAATATTGGCCAGTAGAGATGACTCACAACACACACAGTGCATCACCCAGTGTGGTCTGCAGCCCCACACACTCCAAGCAACCCCTCTGCTGGCAAGTGATACAGCAAAAAGATATATCCATGTACTTTCAATGTCAAGGCAAATGTTTGTACTCTCACCCCTAAGTATTTTCTTACCCTGTTTCTGATATTCATAGAAATGTCTTATCTCTGGTATGCTTCCTTACCCGATGCTGAGTTTTGTTTTCCACCTGTCCTAGTTTGCTATTCATCTTATCCTGCACTGTAACAATCTCAGCTTTTATTTCTTCCACTGCAGCTGCCAGCTGATTCTCTACTTTATTTATCAGTGGCTCACAACGGCATCCATTTATTGGGGCCTGTAAAAAATGAACAAATGGAAAAATGTATTGTGATGATACATTTCTTTATGTGAGTCAAGTATATCTAAACAACTTTAACCTGCTAAGTCTAGTACAGGCAACCATTGCAATCGTTCTCCATTATTTCCCTTTATACGCTCTTCAGGCTTACAGGAAGAAAATAACCAATATACAGATTATATGTACAAAAGCATCTGTTGGACTTGTAAATAAATGGGTCAACCATGGGCTATAGTGGCTAAGTGACTGAGCCATAAATTAGGACTTCTCCATGTTGAAGCTTGCCTCTTACATGAATTTAGCCCCAGTCTTCCCCTTCTGCAACGTAGAAATAATACTTCCCCTTCAGAGTTGTTGTAAGGACTACATGAAAGTAACACCTGTGAAGCGCTATACAGGTGTGCCCTGGTATCCGCTGATTTAGCATCCATGGTTTCAGTTACCCACAAATACCATGGATATTGAATACTATTAACAAAATAGGGGAACATCAAACAAATCTCTTTATTTTTTACCTTTTTGCAGCAAAGCCACTGATGTTCCCCTATCTTTAAAAAGGCTTCCCTTTTTAGGGAATCCACAGTTTCAGGAATCCACCTGGGGTCTGGAACGGAACCCCAGCAGATACCAGTACATACCTGTATACATGTTGCGTATTAGCAAAATGGTGCAACTTGTTAAAAAATTTTAAAATTATTGGTTGCAATCCTGAGTTTAACAAGGAATTAACTTGGTAAGTTTTCAGAAATATTTCTGTTGCGGAAAAAATGCGTTTATAGTAAAACCATATCATTTTTAAGGCAGATTGAAGGATATCTGTGTGCTCTGTTTAAGGTCATGCACATGTGGTTATGATCTGGTCTGTGTGATGCCTTATCAAAGCAATGCCACCAACAAGCTGTCCTGTCTCCAATTAAACAGAAACCTAATCCAAAAAAATATTTGGGAAAGAATTTCCCATTGAAAATATAAGCTCTCAAGAACAAAGACTGAGATCAGTGCTTTCTAAAGCAGCTAAAAATAAATGAAACTATTCCAATGTAGATAGCAGCAGTTTCTAATTGCCCTCCACTGCCCTTACGCTGTGGTTACAACTAGAAAATAATTCAGAAATCCAAACCATTGAACCATGAAGGCACAGGTTCATATCACTGTACCAGGGGTCTCCAAACTTTTCAGTACAAGGGCCACATCAAGTATCTTACCCATTTTCGCAGGCCGAAAAACATCAGTTTTATAAATGAATGAATGAAATTTAAATCAATTAATTTGTTTTATCTGGATCTTTTTTGGGAATCAGCACAATAGGATTCAGAGCAAAAGAGAAATTACAATTACAAAGAAGAAATGCCATGCTTAAACGGAGAAATAATATATAATGAGTAAAAATGTCAAACATTAGCAAATGCTCTGACAAGTTGCTGTGGGCCGGATAAAATCTTATGGCAGGCTGGATGTGGCCCTTGGGCTATACTTTGGAGACCCCCGCTGTACACAAATCATTAAGGCTACAACATACAGTACATCACTTTCCTGAAAATCCCTTCCTGTTTTATTTTCCCAATAGTCACCCTAGGTATGTTCCTTTTGATCAGATTGGAAACGGCATGGGTTTCCAAGCTGCAGGTTTGGTTTGGTTTGGTTTTTTACCTGCATGATTTTGCCATTCTTTCCACGGTAGAGCGTGTACAACTGGTAGGCCCTGAATTCATGGGGAGGGGGTGGAGATGCGCAACAGCGTTTACGTCTGTGCTTTGGCACGTTCTGCTGTGTTCCAGGAGGCATCTGCTGGTCAGCTGGTGACGCAGGATCAGAATGTGCTGACATCTGATTGAAATACACACAGGCGCTTCATTAGCATCCCAGACGCTCCGTTCTTCTGTCTTCCATAACAAGGTCTAATTTAATCTCATGACCTGCCATATTTCACAGATGATTCAGAAAATCTCCATTTTAAGGCAAGATCAGAATTCATCGTTCATTGTGTAGTTCTTTAAACAAAATTGTTGAAGGATTCAAGCATACTATGCAGAACTTTATTTCTCTGGTTGCGCTGACTACCATGGCCCAGTAATGACTCCTTTTAATTAATAAATTGGGAAGAGGGCCACAATACTGTATTATTTTAAAAAATCAATTCAACCTTACAGTACAACTCATCACATCCTGGGAGAAAAACAATATCTGAACAATGGGTTGAACATGGCACAAAGCCTGTTAAACACACCCCACCTACCATTGGGATTTTGTACAGACTTCAACCTATATAAAAGAGTTATGCAATCCAGCCAGAAACCTAGACTGTCCTGTGAACCAGTCTCCAAGAACCTTTTTCCCCAGAGGGCAACAGCAGTAGGCACAGGTGAAAAGCCTATCCATGAAGAAAGAGGAGGGAAACCCTGCCTGGACCAAGAGTGTCCTCTCTGTCTCTTTACATCTGCTTGTACCTTTTCTCTTGGTTTCTTCTTTTTGTTTTTCCTTCCTTTGAGCCCTGGCAAAGGTGGTTGTCGTCCATCTTTCAAGTCACCTCTCCCTTGAGGAGCCTGGTCACTGCTGTGAGAGTCATCAGCAGCTGAGGCACTGTCCTGTTGCAAAACAAAGTACACACACACAAGTTAGATTTAGATTTCTGCTCCCTGATAGTTCTGATCATGATGTTACATGAATCCCAAACCACGGAAGGCCAACAACAACTAAGAAGAGCATAGCTATGGTGTTCAGTGTCCCAGTTTGCCCAGGACAGTCCCAGTTTATGCCTGTTATCCTGGCGTCCTCTTCCAGTTTAGCATTTGCCCCAGATTTGCTATGAGGGCTCTGAGGTTAACCGCACTGGTGCAGCTGCAGGAGGGGGTGGAACCTATCCAGAGCTGTAAAACTGTGCTGACTCCTGGGCAGGGCAGGGCAGGGCAGGGCAGGGGGCCTCTTTGGTTCTATTTATTTGAATTTACTGACTGATAGCTTTAGGGGATCAGATTTAGAAACAGGGAGAAAAAGAGTTGTAGGTGCCTGTATCTACAAAAGGAAGAAAGACCTCTCGCTGTTCAGAACCTGGGAAGCTGCTCTTGTTAGCCCCATAGCTTTGAAGCTTGGTCAGCAGGCAGAACCTCTTGACTGTGCTGAACCTCTGCATTTCTGCCAGGGGAGGGGGATTTGGGGGGGGGGGGCATGTTGTTCAGAAGATTTGGGGCTTCTTGCCATCAGTACCTAGATAATGTCAGACTTGGAAACAGTTCGGCAATTAAAAACGAAAGAGACATAGCTACCCATGGGTAGCTATAAGAATATTTGATTGTGTGCTCTCCAAAATGTCCAAAGATAAAAAGAGTTGAGCAAACAACTTGTAAACAAAGCCTTCTAAAAGATTTGCTATTTAACATTTCTCCCCCCCCCCCGCCCCATTGCAGCTTTAACAAGAACTTACTAGTTTAGGTTCTATACAT
This sequence comes from Lerista edwardsae, assembly GCA_029204185.1. NCBI lineage: Eukaryota > Metazoa > Chordata > Lepidosauria > Squamata > Scincidae > Lerista > Lerista edwardsae. The sequence goes on from JAJKFI010000012.1 coordinate 2,383,429, forward strand.
TTCTTCATCCTGCCCCCTTTATAATAAAGGGCTGTATGTGTGTTCTTTCTTTGCTGTCACTTGATTTTAGTTTTATTTTCGTTCCCTTTTTCTTCTGCCCTTTTCACTCTTATTCTTTGACCATTTTACTTGTTGCCTTTTCATAAAGGCAATTTTTATTTAATGGTTTGTCCAGTTAGAGGAGTTTCAGACATATATATTGTTTCACATTTTAGCTCTGTTTTGTTGGCATTTTAACTTTAATTGGGGGCTTGGTTTTGTTAATTACAGTGTATGATGGACTTAAAGGTTTGTTTCTTAATCAGGTTTTAATACTTAACATAATGTTTTGAGTGGGTTGGCTTTTTTTGTATCCGGTGTATTTATTTGAAGAGGTAATTATATAAATTTAATAAAAAGAACATATTCATTATATTTCAATTGATCAATTATTTTTTAAAATTTATTTTTAGTGCTCTTTCACTCTCTTGTCCTGGCTGGGATGATAAATTATATGATCATCTTAAGCATAGTCCATATAGATGCAGGTATTTTTCACCAGGTGTCTACAGTATAGTAAGACAAAAGGTGAAATTCCCAGCCCAGGTTCAAATACTTTCAAGAGGCGGAGGGCTTCTGCTATAATCAGACCGCATTCCTTGCCTTCTAAGTATGCAAAGATGGTTAAAAACTGGCTGCACCTTGCTTTGAACCACTTCATCTCTTGGCACAGACTGAGCTCGTCTTTCCTCTTTGAGCCTCTCCCTCTTCTTCCTGAGGCTTCTTCCACGATTAAAGCGCAAAATCTGTGTATGGCAACAGCTCCAATTAATACCAATCTCCTGACCCAATCATCCTAGGTCAGATGGCAGGAAGGAACGTTTTAAAATATTAGCCAATCCAGAGGAAAGCAGCAACAAGTTAAAATTCTACAATGGACAGAGAATACAATGTCCGAACTAGCTGCACTAAAGACTACTGAACACCTAAGATGAATGCAGGTAAGGTCTTGCATTTTAAAAATCAAAACAACTTCCCGAACTCCAATTTCTGTGCATCAACAAATCAATACTTAATGACATCTGAAACACAACACCAGCTTCATTTATGTGTGGGACATTCATTCCAGAGTACTTTTGTGACATCAGGGGGCAGGAGGGTCCGGCAGAGTGGAAGAGTTGCCGCCTCTGAAGCCTGAAGGTCACCTCGGATGGCAGTTCGAGCCAACTGGAAGTAACCGTGAACTGCCGATAAACGCATCTGACAGAGATGGGTCTCTCCAGCTGGTGAGAGGAGAGGAGATGACGACCCCTCCAGTGAGAGTGGAGGAGTGCCTGTCAAGCCATGCATGGGAGTGTGAGCGGCCAGAGAGAGATGCTGGACTGTGAAGGAGACCACCTGGACTGTAGCGTTCTTGATAGAACTTGTAATTGTAACAACGCCTATATGGGGTTGAGAAAAGCCTGCCCATGTAAACCGCCTTGATTATTAAAGTCAGAAGAGAAATCCAGTGACCAGAAAGGCGGTATATAAATACTGGTATTATTATTATGGTTCTGAAAATTACCAATGAACACTATTAATTGTATTGATATACCTGCGGGGCCTTGGTGAGCAGAAGGGCAATCTCAGGATTATCATGCTCTCTGGCAACTTCTAGTGGAGTCTGACCAGTCTGCAACAGAAAAGATCACATGATTCTCTTCCAAGGAATCAACAGATTAATAGCTACTGAGCAATTATGATGTTTGCCCTTACACTGATAAGCATGTTTTATTACAGAAGAGAAGCTTATAGTGCAAGCCTATGCATGTCAATTCATTTCACTGAGATTTACTCCCCGGTGCCTCTAGGATTGCACATGAAATAGCAGAAAATTACAAATTCATATATCAAAAAAACCTAGAAAATATAGGTATGTCTGAAAGCTACCATTTCAGCCAACATTTCAAACAGAAAAGACAAGAAAACAGAAAGATAAGAAGACAGACTTTAGTGCTTACATTATTGACAACTGTCCCATCAGCTCCTGCTTCTAGCAACAGTTTGACCACTTTCTTATGATTAAGTGCAGCAGCTACATGAAGTGCTGTATCACCAGCCTAGAAGTCAGAAACACAAAATTCAACGTGCATGGAGCCACCTTGGACTTTCACATACAGCCTATCCTGTGTCACTCACGAAGACATGTGAAATGCACCTTTTATCTTCCACATTCAGGCGGCATTCAGGTTCCTTCCCCCCCCCCGTGTTCAACTGTACTACCATGCAGTAGGAACCAGATACTGTAATGTGCTCCAGCGGAAACCACTGTCAATGCTTGCTGGACATGCTGCAAAAATCCTGCACGCTAGCACGGTAATCCAGTTTTACTTATTTTAGGACAAATGAGCTTCTGTCAGGGATAACACGAGACTGAGTGCATCTTGTGGCAAAGCCCTGCATTGGGTTCCCCCATGGCACACACTGGCCACTGCCACTGAGGGTACTGAAGGTTCAGTCAGGTGGACCCTCTCATGGGCAGGAGTCCTCAGACAGTGTCCCAACCTTGTATAGCAGAAAGACAGATGAACAGGCTAAACTGAATTTATTTATCAAAGCACTCATTAATTTAAAGGACCCACTAATAAGTTATTTGGAAGGGGGGGAAGCATTTTAGTCCCTGAAATGCAAACATCTTAATTATGAACATACCAGCATTTCTCCACAACCTCCACCACCATATTTAGTGAAATAAAATATTGTATCAGTGATAATAAGGTGGGCGTGTTGAGTTACCGTGATTAGAAATTTAAACCTTTGAATCCAGCAATTTGGTTTTGCAACTCTCATATAAAGTTTATTTCCCTGCTCTCTTCACATTTCTACTGCAAGTGAAACTTAAGTATTTGGAAGCAGTTACTCCACATAATTCTCTCATAATTCACACATAATGGTCAAGTCGAAATACAGTGGTCCCGCATTATCCAAAGGACTTCTGTTCCAGAACCCACTGTGGATAAGGAAACCTGCAGATACTGAAATCTTAAAAACTTTAAAGCCTGGAGGTGAAGGGAGCTGAACATCCCTCACCTCTGGAGGCTTTTCTGAGGCTCAGAGATGCCATGGGCAACTGTCCATGACGTCTGCAGGCTTCAGAATGGCTGTTAGGCCAAAGAAAGCCACCAAATGTGACTTTTTTGTCATAAGATATTCTGGGACCCGGGGAGGCATCAGAATGCCTCAGAATACATTATAAGGGGAGTCACTTCTGGTTTTCAGGCATAAACTAAAAGTAGCTGAGTTTTTGGCCTTAGCAGCCATTCTGAGGCCCAGAGAGGCCGCAGGCAGTCTCCCATGGCCTCTCCGGGTCTCAGAAGAGTTTCCGGAGGCAAGAAGAGTTCAGCTCCAGTTGGGTTCAGTGGGTCCAGGTGGGACTCTCCTCAGCGGGTTCAGAACCTGCGGATACTTAAATCCACCGGTTCTGAATCCACAGATATTGCAAGCCCACTGTACTGCCTGTATGCTGCATATTACACCATCCCATCTCTATTTCATAAGTCTGTAACATTAGCATAGCACTGTTGTTCATTAGTATAAGCCATTACGGCTGGTGCAGAAAGTCTGGGTAAAGCCACTGTAATTCTTTCGCATGCCAGTCCTTGCTTTATGTGCTACCTAGCCAGAATGAATAGCAAGGGTCACATATCTGATTATCTGGTGCTTTGTTTCAGAAACAAAGTTATATGATTAAGCTGATTTACTGGCTACATTTATAAGTGGAAAGGCATTCTAAAAATTAAGCAAGTAATAAATGTAAAGATAATGGTATGAGAAAGTGAAGGATACACCATTTCTGTAAGGCGACTTTGATATTAAAAGAATACCTATGATTCAGCAAAATACTACTTTAAACAAGGAATATGTTCAATAGCCTTCTACCAGGCACAACGACCACTACTTCTATTACAAAGAGCTTATACTGGAAAGCCTTATAGAAAATGGGGCATAGTGACAATGAAGTTCATGCACTGACCTGGTTTTTTTCATGGACTGAACAGAAAGCACTGAGGAGCACCCTAATGATGGGCAAGTGATTATAACGAGCTGCAACATGCAAGCAGGTGTCTCCTGCCTAAAAACAGAAAAAAGGCAAATCACAGTATGAATGCTTGTCCATATTAAGCTGGTCTGATATGTCTACCGTATTAAATGAGACATCTGACCAATGACAGGAAGTTGCTCTTGATGGGGTTTTCCCCCACAGAGACCCCAGGAAGTTGGGAATTCTGATGGGACTGTTCAACAGCAGTATTTTGCTTATGCAAGACGATACTTGTAGACTATGAACCTGAAGTCCTTGACTCATAAGTAGTCTTTCTGGCTTCAGTAATTTTAAAATACAGTTTTGGGAACATAAACATTGTCAGCTAAATTGTGGTACATTTTAAACCTTCCACAAATTCATACACTGAAACAAACTTATTTTTTGTAGCAGGTTAATTGACATTTACTGTGATACAGATTAATCACAGTAAATTAATCTATGGCACAGTTGCCATAGAAGAAGGCATACAAAATGTGTCCAGCTCAGCTTCTTTAGTACTGGCTCAGTTTCTTTCATGAGGATTTGTCAGATTTTCAAGTAAAGATTCATGAAACAGAAAACATGGTACCAACACCATGACATTTAGCTTTCTTATCTAGTGTATCACAGACTCGATTAATCAACTAAGATGGGGTAAAGAGGTCCACATATCCTACACAATTCTTAACAGGTTAAAAACCATGAGCTTGTTACTCCAAAAACCAACTAGACCAACATGCTTCAAATTAATCTTCAAAAATGTGTCTGCTTTGTACAGTAAATGCTGCCATCTATAGCCATACTGAAAGGCGTCAATGCACGGCTGCATTATTTTTGCACATCTAGATGCTGCGTTCGACTTTTCCTCCAATTTGCAGTATTTCTTTTCTCTGCATCACTCACATTGTTTTTGATATCTGGCCGAGAACCTCCAAGCAGTAGAACTCGAACACTTTGGGAATGACTGTTTTGGCAAGCCAAATGCAGTGGCGTGTTACCTGCCTTCGGAAAAAGAGATGGGGAGGAAACACACACGTCACCTTTAGAAAGGACTCATTATACTTGCATATTATGCCAACCTGTATAGCATTCCTTTTCTGTCTCTGCTGATCGCATCTGTTCAGTGGACACTATACAAAATACGTTTGTGACCCAACTTGGGTACCAGCATAATTATGTACTGAAAAAAGAAAGGCAGATACATTCCCCACATTATATTGTTGCAGCTACCTCAGGTATGCACACAGTTTTGTTATTCACTGAGCCAATGTTTTAGTACAAGAGATATTTTGCTCCTCATATCAAAATATGTGGTCCCCCATCCTGAAATATGAACTGTATTCATATTTAAAACTCAATAATAAAGAATGGAGGAAGCATTATGTGATCAAGCACGATGGCAGATTTCAACAGTACAATTGCCAAAAGCAGCTACGTAATTTGAAATATTGCCATTTTCATTATATTTGGTGTCTTTTCATTTTGTAGATTACAGTTCTCTTAAAATGGCCTAAAAGGTTTGCATGCTTTTAGTGAAATCTTGTGCCAACACCTTACCAGCACTCACCAAACTGGAGACTGGGAAAGTCTTCCCTGGCATGAACAGAGCTTATTATTCCAATAGGAAATCTCCTTACTATTCCACCAATGGAACTTGGAAGCGGCTGGCCAGCACACGATTTGGGGGAGATGGGCGGCACAATATGGAAGCTCCCTGATGGAATGGTAAGTTCCATTCAGCTGGGGGACGGATTCAGATGGGCACGAGATCCAGCCCACAGGCCAGGGTAGACCTGCCTTAGACAAATTGCAACCCTTGAGTCTCTGTTTCCTGAATGTAATCCTCCCATATATAACTGTAGAAAGAAAATTCCAGAGCAAGGCAGCAGAGCAGGTCACCAGGTCGTGGTTGGACAGCAGGAGAACTAAGATAGCCCCCCACCCATGACACTCCAGGGAGGAGAGGGAGCCGTCTTTCGCTTCCCTTCCTTCCTCTCTATACTTTGCCTGCTCCACTTCTCACCATTGTGGAGATGCTGCTTCTCCTGCCACCCCATCTGGCCGCAGTCACCAGTCCCGCTTCGAGCAGCCACCTCCTCAAGAATACATCCAGCCAGGAGCTTGTGAGTTCCAGGTCAGCAGCTGGAAAGGGCAGGGATGGCCGGCCCTGTGCTCTCACCCCGTCCTTTCTGGCTGCTTGGCGGTGGCAGCAGCTGCTTGTTGCTGTTGTTGTTCAGTCGCTAAGTCGTGTCCGACTCTTCGCGACCCCATGGACCACAGCACGCCAGGCCTCCCTGTCCTCCACTAGCTTCCAGAGTTCACCCAATTTCACGTTCATCGCTTCAGTGACACTATCTAACCATCTCATCCTCTGCCGCCCCCTTCTCCTTTTGCCTTCCATCTTTCCCAGCATGAGGGTCTTTTCTAAAGAGTCCTCTCTTCTCATGAGGTGGCCAAAGTATTGGAGCTTCAGCTTCAGGATTTGTCCTTCCAGGGAGCAATCAGGCTTGACTTCCTGGAGGATTGACCGATTGGATCTCCTTGCAGTCCAGGGGACTCTCAGCAGCTGCTACTCCAAGCCAAAAAGAGTCGCGAGCTTCAGTAATCACCCTGCAAACTACTGGTAGCTTTCGAGCCCCATGTTGCCTACCCCCTTACTATAGCGTGATACTTCATGCCTGCGACGTATTTCGGCCTTGATTTACGTGGCACATACCAAAGAGTTTGGCCATGGTTGTTCTCATGTCTGTTCTTCATTCACTGTGGTTTTTAATTGTACGGGATCTTTCACCCTACAGCTGTATTACAAGACAAAACATCTTGTCCTTTTTCTGTTTTCTGTCCAGAACTTTCATCACATTACATACAGAGAGTGCCTTAAAGATTTTTAACACAGTATCAGTATCTGAAAGGTGAAAGTCTTTCAGAAAGCTGTTTTCCTTCTGTAGTGTTTGGCTTCCTTATTTTTGATAAATTGTACATTTTCTTCTTGGTGCATTTCATTTTCACACACCAATTATAATGAATCCCTTACATACCGAATAGGGTGCTTGAGGGGCTTTTGTGTTCTCCAGCCATCATTAATGCAACATTAAGCGTTACAAGCTCTTTTTTGTGTCAGCTGCTGAAATACCAAATTTCCCTTCTGGAAGTTTCCTCACAGGAGAATAAAATGAGACACTGCTAATTAAAACAAAATGAAAACTTCTTGCCAAGAGCTGCTCTACCACTTGTTGAGAAATGTCACTGCCGGAAACAACTGATGAGGGAAAATCTGTCATTTTAAAACTTTTTTTTCCTTAAAAGAGCAGAACTTGAAAGCTTCTTTCAACATGCATCTCACCTTGTTTCTGGCAAGAACATTAGCCCCTGCTTTAACAAGCAGTTTGGCAGACTGACTGAATCCATGCCAAGAGGCTTCATGGAGAGCCGTGTTCCCATCCTGAAGAGCAGATACAGAAAAGCAGCAGTTTATACTGTGTCCCTGTAACGCTGCACATACACCCAGAATGCCTTATTAGGGAGACTACATCTATTTAGACACTAATTAAAACAACAACTCTAAACTTTAAGAAAAATGAAAAAAAAAAATAATTATTCCATGGCACCCTTCCTCCTAGAGGATTTTAAAAAATAGTTTTGCTTTTCCATTATTCCCAATGGCACCCAGGCTGCAATCCTATCTACACTGGAAGACCTATTGAATATAATGGGATTACATAAGTAGATCTGTATAGGATTGGGCTCCCATAGTTCCTTGGTCTCAATTGTGTGTGTGTTCAAGCCATTATGAGTTCTACATACAGGGGTGTCACTTCTGGTTTGGCTGCCATGCCATATATGCCCACAGACACAGAACAGGATTAGAAAATAAAATCATATCAAGAGACTGAATGCAATCAAAGTGAAGGGCTCCTTGGAACTACTGGTTTCATGTCAGCAGTAAGCAAAGGATGGTATTTATTTGATACAAAGAATGTCCAAGGGAACATTTTAGTGTGTAGCCTGACTCAGAGTGCAATCCTAACCTGGAGTTAGGCGGGCACAGATAGGCCAGCAAAGTATGGCTGGCACAAGGGACACCATAAAGTATGTTTATGACTCTCTCGAAGTCAGAGAGGCCAGCACGTTCGGCATCCCCCCCCAACCTCTGAGAGTGATCCAATTGTGCTTTACAGTGGCCCTAGCCAAACTTTGCTGGCCTAACTATGCCAGCCTAACTCCAGGTTAGGATTGCGCCCTCAGAGAGATTTCATTTATGGAAGGAGGGAGGAATATCTGAGTAGAGTTATGAATCAAAATTTTAGTTCTGCTAGGGCAGTAAGAAGTTCCAGCTGTAAAATTTCACAGTTTTGCATAAGAGGGACTGCCTGGGAGAAGGAATCATGCAATGCTGCAGGGTAATGCCAATCTCTTAACCAAGGCTAAGTAACAAGCAATACTATATCTGCTTTGGGCCTAAGTCCAAACACCATGGTAATCAGTTCAGAGCAGCCCCAGGATCAAGACCTTTAATTTAACCATCAGTAGTTAAATCAACCACAGTTCCCCAAGTTCTGATATAACACAGAACTCAGCTTGTTTTAAAGAAAAAAGTCTTTAACTCTCCACTGGCACACAGAGGATCTCTGAAGATAGAGGGAAAAGAACAGAGCCAATGGAGAAGCAAGCTCATTCACAATAATCTACAGTTTCTAAACCATGGTTTAGAACCATGTGAACCCGCCCCAAGAGACAACAGCCTAGCGTGTATGCCATCTGTTTTGTGCATTTTCCTTTTACCTTGTCCTGTCTGTCCAAAGCGCACCCTTCATGGATAAGTGCTGATACTACATCTGTGTTTCCTACAACAGTAGCTCGGTGCAAAGCTGTCTGATCACCCTGCAAAGAAAGTGAACAATTTACCAAACACATCTTTTTAATAGCTACACAAATATACAAGCAAATAGTGCCTAATGAACATCAATGTAACTCCTAGAAACAGCAGTGTTCACAGTGTTACTGAAATGCACTCAGTTGAAAGGAGCAAAATCAATCACAGTATGCCGGCATATAAATCCTAACCAAGGATTACTAACATTACACTGCTATAGCTATTGATAAATATCCTAAGCATTTAAGGACTTAAGGCCAATTCATATTAAAATCCTTCACCTTAGGGAAAAGGTATAATACCAGACATAGGTTATGATGCAAGACAATTGCACATATGTATTTTTATATTGTTTTTAATCACTGTTTTTAAATTATGATGTTTTTATTCTGTTTTTTAATTGTTTTTGTATTGCCGCCTTGAATGCCTTTTTAGGCAGAAAGGCGGGGTAAAAATCTTTAAAATAAATAAATAAAAATATGTGTATTTTGCACCATGTTCATACAGGTGTATCAATCACACGTGTATCAATCTAGCTACAATGCCTGAGAGCAGGTCTCCAGGGTCTCAGACAGGATTCTTAGGCTTCCTAGCCCTAGCTGTATCTGGGACTTTCTGTAGGCAAAGCATGTGCTCTATCACTGAGCTACAGTCCCACGCAGCAAAATCCTATAATCAGTGCTTCTCAAACTTCTTTGCACTCGGACCCACTTTTTAGAATGACAATCTGTCCAAGACACACCGGAAGTGATATCCTGGCCTGAAGTGCTGTCACTGTCACACCATAGTCTGCTGCTTTCCTGAGAAAGCAGCAGTAAGTTGGGTTATTTCTCAGCCCTTTTCCAATAGCAAAGTGAATCAGAAAGAAAAGAGCTCATTTACAACCTTGACACAAGCAAAACAACCACACAGCCCTCCCCCTTTCCAATATCCCATTTTCCCATATTTTCCAATATGGCTGCTTTAGGTTCTTCACAATTCACCTAACATTCGTGACCCAGTGGTGGGTCCCGACCCACAATTTGGGAACCACAACCATAGATGTTTACCCAGAAGTAGGACCCACTGTATTCAGCAAGGTTTATTCTTAGTCATAGAACTGCAACAAGAACACATTTCTCTGCCAATTCTGCTATGCCAAAATGCATAGAGGACATAGGGTCCAACTGATCCTAAAGGATTAAAACAATAATATCTTAAAGTGTGGTAAAGTAGTCTGAACACGTTTGTTGTGTTCCATGACTCTTGCTTTCAGGACAACAAATATGTATTGGGACCCCTTCCATCACACTTAAAATATGTACGCATCACAATTTTATGTTGCATTTCCACTAAAAAAAAGTATCCAAAACAGCTTCCAATAAAAGCAAATACTGAAACTGGAAACAACAAATACCACACAAAATAGACACAGGCAGCAAAAGAATTAAAAATCAATAGAACAAAATCAGTAAGCAGACCAAGAGTTCAGGCCAGTTAAAGACCTTGGCAAATAAACAGTGTCTTAACCTGTCTCTCATCAATGCTTAATATAAGACACAGCCAAGATGGGGATTGTGTGAGACTGAATTTTTTTTTTTTGCCTTGTCCATATGTGGCATGGATACTATAACTCAGGGCGCAATCCTAAACTGAGTTAGGCCAGCATAAACTAAGCCAGCAAAGTTTGGGCAGCACAAGGGCCACCGTAAAGTATGTTTGGACCACTCTCGGAGTCAGAGAGGCCAGCACACAGACGTGAGCCATCCTCCCTGACTCCAAGAGTAGTCCAAAAATGTTTTATGGTGGCCCTTGCGCTGGCCAAATGTAGCTGGCTTAGTGTATGCTGGCTTAACTCCAGTTTAGGATTGCACTCTTAGTGTTTCACTTTACCAGCTGCTGAAGCCTCTGTGGCTATAATGGTGATTGGACAGCAGGGCTCACCACCACCACTAGGAGCAGGTTGTGCACATAGCCTAACCTACCCCATCAGTTTCACAACCCATCAAAAATCAGATCATGACCCACTTGTGGGCTATAGATCACATAACTGATGGTGGCTGCCTTGATCCATGGTGCTGTAAGCTGAAAAAAAAAATCAGCTTTTCTGCTGGCTTGGCTTCTGAATGACTTGGCCATTTCACCTTCTATTTTAGGGGAACCCACAGTACCAGCTGCCTACTTAGAGTGAGGCTTACAGCATTTGCCATGCCTCTTCCTGGCATCACTGCAATCCCAACAGCTCGCCTAACAGAAGGATGGTTTGCCCACCATCCAACTCTTCTGCTCTGAAGGTGGCACTGCCAGTGTTGGAGAAAAAAGTGGGTTTTCGGCCTCAGGAGTCAGGGCTGACTCCCAGAGTGCAATCCTAAACTGTTGTTAGGCCGGCATAAACTAAACCAGCAACGTTTGGCCAGCACAAGGGCCACCATAAAGCGTGTTTGGACTACTCTCGGAGTCAGGGAGGATGATGGACGTCTGTGTGCTGGCCTCTCTGACTCAGAGAGCAGTCCAAACATACTTTACAATGTCCGTTGTGCTGGCCAAACTTTGCTGGCTTAGTTTATGCCAGCCTAACTCAGTTTAGGATTGTGCCCCCAGAGCGCTAAGGTGGCAAAGCTGCCTTTTCTTCCTCTTCTGCCAGAATTTTTTTCAGTTGTTCACAACATGGCTCTCGCCCAGAGGGGGACAACTGTCATGCCTGTCGGTGGAGTTATGCCCCACAGCAGCAACAATTTTTTAAAGGTGACCCTGCTCACTGTACAATGAGGCAGAGCTAGCCAACCTACTAACTACTAAAAATGTTTAGATATACCTTTTTTTAAAAAAATGGACAAACTACAAATACAGAGGGAGTTAAGAGGAAAATCTAGGATAATTTCTCTTACACATTTTTGAGGACTGAAAGACAAAGGGAAGCATTCCTTATGACACAGTTTTAGTTGAAAAAAATCTTAGGGACTGCGTGCAGGGGCCTCACCCCACTCAAGAGCGGGGGGAAGAGAACACTTGACAAAGCTCTGCAGGTTTCCAAGGTTGGCTCTGGACATGTACAGAAGTCCAGTATGTGTGACTACACAGAGACCACAAAGACAAAAAATGTAAGTCTCGTGTATCATTTCTAGGAGTTATGCCAAGATATTTAAAAAATGGAAACGTATCTCTAACGTCCTATAACGATGAGGAAAGTTATTTCACCTTTGGTTAGAGGACACCTCACACAGATCACAAACATAAGAGTCAGTTAAGATAGTACAAATCTGCCTATACTGTATTACTATTCCTAATGAAGAAATGAGTTAGTGTTCATTTGGATAACATGACTTGTGTACACAGCTTTGTATTAACAGGAAATATCTGCCAATCTGCTGTAGAAATAACCTTTTTGATAAGGCCGAATGATACTATATTTTATGTTAGCTGCCTTGGGTACCCTTGTTAGTGGGGAAAAGGTGGGATAAAAATATTATAAACAAACAAAAGCTGGACCACATTTTTCATGGAGGTGTATGGAGCTGAAAAGAGCTACAATGACTTTCTGCAGTTTAATTCCAAAGCATTCTACTCAAGAGCCAGCTGGTAAGGATAGAGGAGATTAGACTGGTGATTAATAACAAAAGACCCACTTTGCTCATCTGCTTGATAAATTTTTGTTTTAACAATTATTTTAATTAGATCAGAGTGACAGCAACAAGAAAAAGCAATGTAGTTCATTGAGAACTTGTTAAACGTGCTTATTAAACATGCTGGTATTTGAGGAAGACAACACCTGCTCTGGAATTATTTTTCCATCCAATTAAATGGAATCTTTAGTCACAAAGGAGAAAGTTGCTTCTCCAGTATCATACCAACTGGCACTAATTGAAAGTGATCTTCACAGTCAGGTTTCACACAAACTATCCATTAGTCACCAAGATATTGCAGTGTCTGGTTCATATTTGGTCAGTTCAGCAACTCTGCTTATGATGGACCAGAGTATTTGTCAGCCTATGAAATCCATTCGGGATAACGCCTGGATTGGGCAGATAACTGGAATTTAAGGCCCTTGTGGTCATAAGCATTACATTAGCATTACAAGGTTATTAGCATTACAAGCATTACAAGAGCCCTAGCTACTAGCCAGTGAGAATAGGGATCATCTACATCAGTGTTTCTAACCAGTGGTACTTGTACGGTCAGTGGTAATCACAGTGGTGGTACGCGTGGTACTCCCAGATTCCCAGTGCCTGACAGCGAGACCAGCAATGCAACACAACAAGCAGCAGGAGGAGACTCAGTGGGAAGAGCTCCAGCACCCTCCCTGAGCATCTGGCTTGTGTTTGTTGCATTGCTCCAGCCTTCCAATGCAGAAATAACTGGTGATGACATCACCGCCAGTTACTTCTGGTTACAATAGGTGGACCATGCAAAGTGGTACAGGAGGGAACAAACATTGAGAAAGGCTGAGCTACATGTCTTCAGTCACCTTTGCCACTAAATGCTTTGTTTTATACTGTTGTTTGAACAGTTATCCTGAAATAACAACCTCCACATTTACATGTTTAAGTGGTCAACAGGACATTGTTGAAAGGCAGCAGATGCTTGCCTCTTGGCAAGGACTACTCTGGGCTCCCTTTTCAAGACAAGGGATAACCAACACAGTTATTCCGATAGGTAGAATTACAAGTTTCATAAAGCACCACTGTAACCCCTGAACGACCAGAGGGAGTTTGCAAAACATCTGTGGCTAAGAAACCCGCAAATTCCTTGTTTGCATTGCCAGTGAGTTTGCATAAAGTGAGAGAGAAACCTTTGTATCTTGATGATGCGAACAGTTCCTGAGAAGCATTTCATTTGGATAGGTTGATCCGAGTGGGACTCTATGTGAAAGGTAATTAGGTAGGTGATTTTTTTTTCTTTTTGGCAAAACATCATCACAAACCACACATGCAACCATGCACTTTTAAAGTAGCTCTGACATGCCAGGTGGCCAGTCCAAATGCTACATGCAATTGTGTCAGAGAGGAGCTAAAATGAAGAGTTCTAACCTCCTTCTCTCTTTGCAATCTTCTAGGATCCTTTCTAGCCTTTCTCCTCTGTTTTTTCTTATCTTTTTCTTCCTTGACTTCTTTTACCAGGGCCACTTTCCCCTTGTCTATTTCTGAGGTGTGTGCTGTGCGAACACTCATTGACCAATCAGAGATGGCACCGGGATTCCAATAAGGGCTTGCAGGATTAGCAGGGAGAAGGAAAGAGTTACTTCTTGGGGTTTCATACTCTAGAGAGCTGGTCTCCACAGGCTGAAATTCATAATAATCCCACTCAAGGCCACTGGAGGTCATTCTTCAACTAATGATAAGGTCTTTTACAGTATGTTAACGATCAATATCTGCAGAACATGAAGTCAGCATTTTAAATACTCCACAACATTTTAGTTTCTGCATATTGTTCAACATTTGGAAGATGTAACGTTAATTGGGAAATTATGTATTTACTGTAGGACATAAAAATAAAATTGTTATTGACTTTCACAGCTCGCTGGACAAGAGGCAATCTGTTGAAAGTTGTGAATATTTACAGGGCAATCCTATGCACACTTACCTGAGAGTAAATCCCACTGTATGCAGTGGGACTTACTTCTGAGTAAACCTGCCTAGAACTGCACTGCACGCCATCCAAGAGGCTGCAAAACTGTATTCTTATTTGAAAACTGCATGCTTATTTGAAAGCAGGTTCTTCCTGGTGCAAAGGGGAAACAAATATCTTAGATAAAAAAATAACTAATAAAAAACCAGAGGGACCTTATCTGAAAGGAGATAGTCATTTTGGGCTACTGTTTCAGGAAAAAAAGAATCATTACTTCATCAGGATGAATAAGCAAATAATTGATATACATGCTACCTTTAAAAATAAAATGGCTTGTATTTCCCCCTGCCCACTAGTGAACTGTTCAAACTCAAAGCTCTGAGTTCAAACAGTGTTATTTGTATGAATATGGTGAAGATTTTGTGGCATCAAATTCTGACAACATTGTGAAAATAACTTACAGATCTTCTTTTAATTTTAAGGATAGTTACAGTTACATTAGATCCACGAATGGCAAACAATCCATAAAGAATATTAAAATTGACAATAAATTATGTGCCATAAAGCACTCTGGTTTTCCCTCAGAAGTGTCCCTGCCATTAGAAATGCAAACATTCTGGTTATGGGTGTTGCACTTCTTGAAGGGGGTTAATGATCTGATAGTGGATGGCAGTGTCATCGCCACCTTCTAGCAGAGCTGAGCAGAAAAGAACAGCAGTGAAAGAGACAAGTAAGGTGACCTTCTAGTTCCCCCAAAGTGCTTATTTCACACCAAATGTTTGCCCATATGAACATTCAGCTCTCATCAGGGTCTGAGCAACATGGAGAAAACACAAGATACAAAAATTTAAAAACATCTCTATTGTATTTTCTGGTCTGTGCAGATAAGCTTTTAAAGACACCACCCTCTATCTCTGCTTACGAATATTTCTTCTTCTTCAACGATTTGGAAATAATTTCTTCTGGCTCTTGACAATAATAGCCCCCATAATGCCATTCTCTAAAAAGCTAATCTGTAAAATCTTTGGAATAAATGCCCGAAGTAAGAGTATGTGCTAAACAGAAATAGCCTCTGGTGAATAAAAATCACTGAGTGTTCTTTGGACTACTAAGGTGAATAGGAGACTTTCCTTGCTGCAAGAATTACTGCATCTACTCACATCATCCTGAAGATCCACATCACAGCCTGCTTTGAGCAAAACCTGAACGGCACGGAGATGGCCCTTGTAAGCCGCGAGATGGAGAGGTGTCCGCCCATGCTGGAAAGCAGAAAGCAGCAATTGCTGAAAAACTGTTTAAACCACTTGCTGGCACAACGCAGATTAATAACTTTATTCTGTACAGGTTAATCCTAAATATATAATTTGACATCCTGGCTTGTAGGCTGTGCTTAAACCACAGTTTCCTGATTTAGACATCACAGAACTCCATGCTATAACCAGCCAGGATGCTTTCCACTTAGCTGATCATGCAAGAGAAGAAGGAAAAGGGAGAGGAGGAGGGAGCATGTGGGCTTGTTCCTCCTTCACAGTTGAACAAACCAGTGTTGGGGTCATCTAAACTGGGCCTGGCAAACCAACTCCCAGGCACTGTTCCCTAAAAAGAAGCAAAAGTCGATTTATAAAGAATTCCAACCTAAAATTAAGCATTTTGACGTCCCATGGATTTCAGTGGGAGTAGTTGGGAATGCCAATTACTCTCCTATTACAACCAAAATGTTTAACTTTCACAGGATCATGCCCATATGATTTTATATACTGATTTTATTTACTTTTTTTGCATTCGCTTTAGGGAGCTGGAGCCTGGAAATAATCAAAAGGCCACACCAGTTTCTGCAGATATTGAAACAACAGTACAGAAACATTGTCGCAACAACAGAAAACAGGAAGTTCAACTAATAAAGTGAATATATTATGAAGAATTGGGGGGGTCACACATTCATTTCAAGATTTGATGTGTATTTTAATAAAGGACTTAAAACACTGTTGGGTTAGCTAATGACACAAATGACAATCGGGCATCTAGTTGAAATCTGATTGACTCCCTGAGGGACAGCTGAAGCTGAGAATCTTAAGGTGGAATCTTAAGACCACCTAGTCAGTTAATGCTAGGAGGTGAAATGTGAGCTGGGAATTTCCTGGTTCACAACTCATAGTCACTATGCTACACAAGGTGTATTGGCATGGTCCCAAGACGCACTCGAATAGCCCAGTTGTTGTCGTGGCATAACCCCTTCTTGGTAACTGATCATAACTGATTAGCCTATTTCCCTCTTAACGATCACTTGAGGTTGTGTTATCAGAAACAGAAGTCAAGTGTAAAGGAGGAAAACAACACATAGCCACAAATCAACACAGTGTGATTCTAAAAAAAAATGACGTAGATAGAACAACATGGTATGTGTGCCTGCAGGGCTTGGACAAAGATTTACTACGCAAGGGACAAGGGAGATGCCTTGTCTCGTTGACAGGAACATCTTGAGAAAACGGAAAAGATTCATGACAGATAGTTGGGAGAGTGATAGGAAGGAATAAAAGCGATTAAAGAGGAAGAAGGTTTACATCATAGTGATTAATTAGATTCATTTCAATGGAAGTTTTAACAAACAAGTTCAAGTCTTTACATGTTCTACAGTGCTTTATGAGAGCTTCCTTTTGCTTGCTTGGCATTGTACCACACATGTAATGTAGAAAAGACAGCAACATTCCTAAGCCTAATGGTTTAATACCTTAGGTTAAAGAAAAAGGCCTAAAAAGCTCCATTTATTTTTCCACAAATTCCCACCACCACAGTATCCATTCACATCGTAAACAAATGGTACCACCACTGAAAGAAATTTTTGGTTATATCTCTTGTTGATTGTGGAGGGCATGTAGGCATCCGTAAGAATGTGTAAACATATTGCCTTATCATTTCTGTAAACTTACCCTAAGAGCCATGACATATCAGAAACTGTCATACGAGTTAAAGCTACACAGACTAGTTATGCTGCTGCTCTGATTCCAACATCCTCCTCCTGGAAGAAACCACCACAAATCCCATCATTTCTGCCTCTTCCTTTCACATTCCACAGCATTTACACCACCACCCCTTCACCACTACTGTCTAATCTCAGTCAATCCTTTGTTGACATATGCACATAGACCCAAATCCAAGCCACAGTGTCAACTGAAGCTGCACACTGATTTCCAAGACCCTTCCTCTTATTATTTTATTTGAAGAATCTATATCCTGCTTTTCACAAGCTGAAGCAAATGCCCAGGTCAACACACATGTACAAATCCCACTGCCTTCTCCTTGTCCAATAAGCAGCTGGAATTAACTTCCGCTTCCTGTTAATGTTGATCATGTTTTTGAAACTTATGGGCTTAGAGCAGGGGGTCAGGGAACTTTTTTACCTTTTACCCCAAAATATATTTGGATACGCCAACGTTCCCCCCCCCGCCCGCCCCCCCGAACAAAAGAAAAAAAATTACATATTGGAACCCATTGCTTTTTATTTGATTATTTAATGAGCTTAATTAATGCTATGTAAATATGAAGTTGTAAAGGGCGGAGCAAAACAAACAAAACAAAACAAAGCCAGCCAGCCAGCGACGGAACCGGAACGGGGGTAATGGACGGTCGCACTGCCAAGACACAGCCGGGCATGCATATAGATTCATATGCATGCCCGGCTGTGTCTCGGCAGCACGACCGTCCATTACCCCCAGGAATTTCATTTTTACCCGATTTGGGGTAATTTACCCCTGTTCCCTGACCACTGGCTTAGAGCGACCCAGTAAAGCAAGTACATTTTCACAAAGGCAAGCCTTGAAATCACTTCAATGAACACACGGAGGTGGGGAGGGGAGATGTCCAGATAATAGAAACTGCAGAAACAGGATCTGTGGAAACAGGGACTCACCTGTAGACTTATCACAAACCATGTAAGAAATAAGAACCCAGATGGACTGAAAAACAAAATCCCAAGAACACTTCTGTGAATTGGCTCCGAGATCTTGTCTACACATTCTCATTCACAGGAAAAAAAAATGCCTTCACATGATGACTTTTCCAAAGTCTTGTGTAAACTACAGCAACTGTAAAAATGACCAAGCAGCTGCACCACCAGCAAAGTCGACCCCTCCCTGCCACCAGGGATGCGCGGAGACGGCATGGAAATGATCAATGGGACCAAATAGGTTTTGCCAGTGCTGAAGACATAGAACATGTTACGGAAGGCATGGGGAGCGCTTTCCTCAGTGGGAATGATCCAGGAAATAAATCTTTCTATGGCTTATGGTCATTGCACGGAACAGCCATCACGTTGAGACTAGTTCAGGCAGATTTCACATCCTATCATTATGTGAAACCTGCCCCTAAATCAGGAGTAGTTCAAACAACGAACGATGGATTTCAGATCAAATTTAGGTATAAGCCTGTACTTGTAGACTCATTTTTATAAAGTAACATAGTGTACAGGAGCAAGCATATCTGGAGTATCTTTTAATCAAAACATTCATACTAGATATGATAGGTTTCTTCAACCTGGCTAGGTTTACTGGACCCCAGACAAGAAAAAGTAAACCGAAACCTTTTTCAGTGCTGGCAAGCTGGGACAAATTATTAGCCTATGAAAGGCCGCATAATCTGATTTGCTGCTGCTTCAGTAAAGAAAAAATCCAAAACGTTGTTTTCTTATCCCCCTTAGCTTCATATTGCCTACTGACTGTATTTGTAGGGATTTACCAAAATCTAAATAAACAGGGATTTAAATGTTAAAAATTTATACCAAAATGTTTGTATCAGTGTTTTCCCAAGAGGGTGGTTTTTTTTGTTTTTGTCTTGGGTTTTTTTCTGTCCTGTAGCAGAAATGTTAAATTCGGTTAAGTAGCCAAGGAGATCTATAGGATTTTGCAATTCAAGAAAAATTTTCATGAGGAAGTCATAAGGTTACCATTCTTAACAGTGTCACTATTGTAAATGCAACAAGTCAAAAAATCTCTATGATTGGTCAAGTGTTCACGGTCATAAAAACAGGATTGTAAACACAGAATTCACCAACATATTGGCATTCATGCTTGCAATACAGTACAACTTCTGAAACACTTGTACACCTATATGTCCTAAAATGAACTCGGAAGAGCATGAATTATTGTGCGCCAGTGACTGAGGTAGTATTACATCCAGTAGTGAAATTCAGGGGGTTCGCCCAGGTTCTATAGAACTGGTTGTTAAATGGCCGGGCCCCACCCACTCGCTTACCTCGGCTGGCTTCGGGTTTTTTTTGGCTCCGGCTATGATGTCATAGAACCGGCTGTTAATTCATTTGAATTGCACCACTGATTACATCATCATCAGGAATCAGAGGCAACAGCAACTCTTGCGATATTTTAGAAGGCAAGGTGGTGCCAGAAAAAAAGAACAACACTATCTGACACTGCTCAACACAGAATCAAACCCGTCATGCCTAGTACATTGTCTGACATGATCCGTCAGAGACTGTTCTGGGCAATCTACCTGCTTTCAACCAGCACCAGGTTGTCAGACTTGTACCTCTTTGTTTCATCCATGACTACCATTCCCAGAACTGCCCTGGGGCTAATTTAATATAAATGAAATGCAGGGTAACTATTTCACACTGGCATCAAACTCAAAATAATTGGCACGTTTACCTGAAAACCACCAAAGTCAGAAGAAAACTGACGTAGTTTTGTGTGTGCCTTCCTCCCAATGCAATCCTACACAAATTTCCTCAGAATTCAATTTCCACTGTGTTCAATAGGACTTATTCACAGATCAGCAGTTATAAGTAGGGGATACAGTATAATGGAACTTGCTTTCATGTAAGCTTATATATATTGTACGTGCATGTAATGGCCGCTTTCAATCTGTTACCATGAGCTAGACACAATAAACTAGTGTTTCGATGAATGAAAAACAAAATTTCTCTCTCCTCCCCCTCCTACCCACAACACGGGGGGAGGCATTGAACAGAGGGGGTGAACTTCCAACAAAGCAGCTGCCCATCCTACAGGAGGAGCATCTCTGAAGACAGCTGGGGGAAAGCTAGTATGTCAGGGCTGATCACTTAAACCAGTCCCCAGGCTGAGCTGCCTCCAGCCACTAGAATTAGTGTGGTTTGAAAACTACATTTGCAGCTTGTCAGTTAAATAATCCTGAACACTTGTGCACCACTTATAAGCTTCAGACAAGACAATCTGGCCTATCAGTCCTCTCTTCTTCCTCCACCCCTTCCCTTTTCTTGCGCTCTCTCTCCCGGGCACCTTCCATGCCTCCTTCTCCAGTTCTTCCCTTGCTTCCCACCTCATCTGCCCCATTATCCTCCTCCTCCCACAGCAGTTTCTCCTCCTGACTCTGTTATCCCAGCAGCACTTCAGCCACCTCTCACAAGGCCTTGTGTTTCTTTCCTCACAAGGATGAACGCCCTCAGTGAGTGCGGAAACGGCAATTCTGGCAGGGACCCCTGGTTGCTTGCCACAAACTATCACTAATTATGAGGGGGGCTTATAAGCACAAACAAATACACACATTATTCCGCCTCCATTCTCCACAGACCGAAGCAGTCCAGGCCAAGCCACCACTCAGACCCACCACCAGCACACTTGCCAGCACACTTCCCTCCCCCACAAACACACCCCTTACACCAGCATTGTCCTCCTGTTCCCACTTGGACATTGCTCTCTCTCATGGGGCTCAACTGGGAGAATCCTGGAAATGGAACCTCCACACACCCAGCATTCCCTCTGCTGGCCAATTTACAAGAAGAAGAAGCAGGGCTTGAGCAGGAAAGCCTTTCCCATTCTCTAAGCATGAAAGAAGATGAGACAGAGGATAGGGTATCCACACCCAGTTTACCACCTTTCCCAAGCAGCCACCTGAAGTGAGGCGTTCTGCTAGCTTTATGACTAAGCTGCCCCTCCCATAATCCCTCTGCAACAGCACATGTACAAAAATGTGCTTTATTTTTACTCGGGTATGTGTGTGAAATTTTGCTACTTTTCTTAATAATGCTGTGTACTGTTTTATTTATTTTATTTGTTTTATTTATTTATAGTGTGGGATGTGGTGGCACAGCGGGTTAAACCGCTGCTGCTGGGCTTTCGACCGCAAGGTTGGGAGTTCAAGACTGCGCGACGGAGTGAGCTCCCGTTGCTTGTCCCAGCTCCTGCTAACCTAGCAGTTCAAAAGCACCTAAATGCAAGTAGATAAATAGGGACCACTTCAGTGGGAAGGGAACGGCGTTCCGTGCGCTACGGCGTATAGTCATGCTGGCCACATGACCACGGAAGCTTGTCCTCGGACAAAACGCCAGCTCTACAGGCTTTGAAATGGAGATGAGCACCGCCCCCTACAGTCGGTCACAACTAGACCATTCAGTCGTGGGGAAACCTTTTCCTTTTTACTGTTTTATTTAGTGCTGCTGTTATTGTTGCTGTTTTTAATATTTAGACTTATTGCTCTATTTTATTATTTACTAGCTTTTATGTACCCGGCTTCGCCCGGGTGTTTACACGTGCCATCCCCGACCCCCC